>OZ005651.1:105859563-106243523 GCA_963930645.1 Salticus scenicus
AGGTTAAAATCCACCCAATATTTTGGAGACTGCAGCAGTCTTCAGGGCAATGAATCTAGAGTAAGAAAAGTAAGAAAAAATAATTTTTTGTTAGTTAAAAAAAAAAAAAAAAAAAAAAAAAAAAACCTTTTTTTAAATTTCGCTTTTGTTAGTATTAATTTATCGTTTTCCTCAGAAGTATATAATTTATAAATTCCTAACAGTCCTGTAATAATGAAATTTCATAGTTAAAACGAGATTAATTCGTATGATTCGCCGGATAAACGAAATAGCCTTTTACTGGGAAAATCTTGTCAAATCGAGGTTGGAACTTTTTCCTCAATTCGTGCTTTATGATACGGACTCAGATTAGATCCTTCACATGAACAGTTTTCTCACTTTTCAGTATAAATGCATCGTCCTGAAAAATGAATAATTTCTATTTAGTCAAAGGTCGAAGTTATAATTATATGAATAGAAATAAAAATATTTACATTGTGTAACGCATTGAGAGTTCCAAATTAAAAATGAAGTAAAACACTTATAAGAAATGAAATATGTTAGAGTTGTGTACATCACCTTTATTATTATTCAGTTATTATTTAGAATAGATGAAATATAGTCTTATATTTGAAATAGACGATAAATATATGTAGCTACTTTTTCATCGGGTAAGAGTAGACTGTTTGGTTTTATATTTGGTTTAGAATAATATCTTTCCTATTAACATTAAAAAAAAAAAAAAAAAAAAAAATCAATACAATAATTTGAAAAATTAGATGGACTTTGCACAGTTCTTCTCGTATATTTGACTTCACAACTTTTTACTATAGGACGAACTATATTCATGTTAAGAACAATGAAACTGGCCTATTACCCACGACAATTCCTAAAAAATGAATAATTTATATTTGGTCGGAGTTATAAGAAAATGTATAGAAATTAAAAAAAAATGTTTATATTGTGGTAATAAATTAAAAGTGCAAATTTAAAAATCAAGTAAAAAATTCATTAGAAATAAAATACATTACAGTAGTATACAGGGTGTCCTTAAAAAGATTAAAATGCCTTTTTATTCCTTACCTATTAGGTGTAAATGGGCTATGTACATTATAAAATTGTTCAAAATAAGCTAGGGATTAAGGCAATGTTTAGTAGAATTTCTCCTCGTTAATTTTTAAAAAGATACTTTTTTTTTTAAATTTCGTGCGACCGATTTATACAGATTTGGTCAGCAAGAAAGTTTTTATTTTTAGTGCAACAATATCATTACAAAAAATCGCATAACTCTATCTTTAGAAAAAAGTGAGCTATACTTAATTTAAATATGAATGCTGAACAGAAGGACTATATATCAAAGCGAAATGTAAATCTGTAACATTCTACAAACCGATAATAGTTGTGATAACATTTACATTAAAACCATTTTTGCGTGCTTAAGGTAAATTCATGATTCAGGTGTGATTAGGGTAAATTCGCTTTCGAAAAAAAAAATTATAAAATCATAATTATATGCAAATGTGTAATTTATTTATAAGTTTTTTTTTTTTTTTTTTTTTTTTTTTTTTACGATGCATTAACAAAGGAATTCTCAGACGATTTTTCATTTTTGCTTATCCATATATGATAGAGATTGAATTGTTTTAAGGTCAAATTTTCGAAATTGAGTTTTTTCAATGTCTACATGTTTTGAGGCTTCCTGTATCCGAAAATGGTGTTTTTGTGGTTGGTCTGTATGTCTGTCTGTGTGTGAGAGACCGTTATTAACATATTTCAAGAATAAATAGTAACAAAGAGCATTCTAAATCTTAGTATTCTAAATCTGTACCACATACGGATTCTACACTAAACTGTTTGCTGATAAAAAATGATTCGTGTACATGGACATCCAACAGAACTTAAATACATTACATACATTGGCAAAATTTTTGGTAAATATTGCTTAGCATCTTTAGATTGTACTAACAAAATGAAAGGAGCATATATTTTTTATATGCATAAAAGCATTTTTTGTTTAGAATGTGGTAGAACAAATCATTCAGCATTCGTTTACAAGATAGCACAAAAGAATTCAGACGTATTCGAACTACTATACTTGGAAATTGTTGAAAGTGAATTTCAAATTGTGTTGTGTATTTATCATATTGTGCTAAATTTAAACAAAGTTTATGTTGTGTATATAATTTATAGACAATCTATGGGGCTATTCAACATTTTTTCTATTGAACGTAATTGACAAACATGCTTTACTATATATTTGTTGAAAATTTTGAACTTATTAATTTTCTAAAACTCTATGTTTCAATTTTGGCCCTAACATAATACTCTATTTTTCACAAAAGATTTCTTTATTTCAAGTAATAATCAAAAGGGCCTACCTGGATTCGTCAAGTGATCCGCACGGCTGTTCATGGGTGATCTCCAAAATGGCAGAGACGTATTGATAACACTTTATCCAAAAAAGGAGATTAATCGTTTTTTAGAATTTTAATTATTACGTACACAAACACATATTATTAAATTTACCGGACGGCGAAAAGCGCACGTCCATTCTTCCTTGTTACAAAGTTCAAACTGAAAAACCACACGGTAACAGCATCTCCACAAAAACAAGAAAAAAAGATTAGTCAGCAAAAGTCAATATAAAGTTTATAATGATTCATGATTATGTGAAGTGTCAGAGAGGAGCATCTGTCTTCGACACTCCTCCCTTGAGTTCGACGGGGACCAGAACTCAACTCAAGGCATCCTACCACTACGAGGCGATATGTTGGTCGAATATTTCTTCCTCGCCTGTTGGTGACAGCGTCACGCAGGGTGGCATGTTCAGCTAGCTCTAAGGGACAAAGTTTTTTGATAGGACGGATCAAAATATCCGTTGTTGTTTTCACCTTTGCAATACAAGCAACATTATCTTTACTGGGTAATATCTCTACAATCCACCCTTATGGCCAGTTCAGTCTTTTTGGATTATTAGTCCATATGAGCACCACGTCTCCTTGTTTTAGAGATCTGAACTCTTTGCTTTTAAGCAGAGATTGGCGTAGTATGCCTAGGTATTCACTTCGAAATCTGGTACGCAGATTCCCTCGAATTTTCACACGGTATAGATAACTTTTATTCATGGTTTTGTGGTCAAGAACAGTCAGTTCGGGCATTCCTATTTCTGATATCTCCTGAAAAACATTGCAGGCGTTAAGGGTTCAAGATCTTTGCTATGTCCGTACACATACGTCAAAGGTCTACCAATTATAATACTTTCACAGTCACAAATTACAGTGATCATTTCATCATAGGTAAGAGAAGATTTTTCTAATACTCTTCGCGATTCGTTTCAGTATTCCTATCAGACGTTCTCAGAACCCACCCCACCACGGTGAAACGGGCAGGTTTACTTTCCATTTAATTGGAGTAAATTTGATTATTGATTTTAATTTTTCTATGTCTATATTACTCAACAGATTCTTCGCACCAATAAAATTAGTTCCTTGGTCACAATAGACTGCGGATGGACGACCTCTTCTCGCTACGAATCGTGTAAATCCAAGTATAAAATTGTTCGTTGAAGGTGAATTTAGTAATTCGAGATGTACCGCTCTAAAGACTGCACAAGTGATAATTAATATCCATGTTTTAGTTCCATCTTCAAGATAGAGAGGGCCGGCTAGATCTATGCCGACAATCTCAAAAACATACGCATCTCTCACTCTATGAACAGGTAAGACACCCTCAGTAACCTCCGGCGGTTTTGATGTAAATTTCCTGCATGTTACACATTTGTTGATTACATTTTTAACTGTTTTCCGACATCTCAAAATCCAGTAGTTTTCACGTCGTTCTGACATTAAAAATTGTACGCCGCAGTGACCCAGCTCTCTATGTTTCCACATTATGAGCTGTTCTACTACATGGTGATTTGACGACAAGACTACTGGTAATCGAAAATGTGTGTATCTTCTCGCCAAAATATCTTACTTTTTACCCATAATAGTAAGTTAGAATCTGAGATAGTGCGTAGAGATTTTAATTTAGGACCTGAAGAATCCTTAAAATGTTCACATTGCACTAGTTTTATATGCACAGTTTCTGCTTTTCTTAATTCTTCACATTAACAGACTAATAGTTCGCTTTATTTTGGCAGTTTTTGAATTATTATAGAAGTGAAATATCCACTCTACTATACGTATAATTTTGGTGTAAGAAGAGTACCGAAGTTTAAATTTATTTTCATTATTTTCTAAATTTGCAACAGTAATGATAGTTTTTCTCTTTTCTGCATTTATTATATGCATATTTGGAACTATGTTGCACTTAGGCAAATTTTCTTCTGCCGTTAATAACCAGGAGGGACCCATCCACCACTCAGATTTAACTAGTGTTTTCACTGAACACCCACGTGAGGGCAAATCAGCTGGATTCAAATGTCCAGATATGAAGTTCCAGTAATAAGGGGAGAAGAATTTTCGTATTTCTCTGACCCTGTTTTCAACAAATGTTCCCCAAGGGCCTTCTCTTTTTATCCAGTGTAAAACGTCCATTGAATCAGACCAATAAACATCGTCAACATTATTTAATTTTAGAATCTTGGATAACCGTATCCGCTAAACTAGCACCAATACAACAAGCTAGTAACTCGAGACGGGGGGTGGATACTTCCTTCAACGGAGCGACTCTGGAGCGCGCCTGAAGTAGCTGACAACTAACTTAATCATGAAACTCATTTTTCAAAAAAAAAAAAAAAAGAAAAACACGTAGCATACGAAACTTTACTGGCATCACAAAAAACATGCAAAGACAATCTTCCCATAGACAGATTTAAATCAGAAATTCGTCTAGGTATGGAGATATTTTTTAACTCCAAAATCTGATTTTTCCATTTCTTAAATTCCTTAACTATCTCATCGGGCAACTTGGAGTCCCAAGAGGCCCTAATTTTCCACCATTTTTGCAAAAGTAATTTTGGAATCAAGGTCACTGGACAAGTAAAACCGATTGAATCGAATATCTTATGCGTTAGAGACAAAATATTTCTCTTTGTTACGAACCCCTCTTCCAATTTAAAATTCCTATAATCACACGACAAAGTATCCATATCCCCACACGCGTTTTTTATCAATTTCCAAATCAATCGTTTCTCCGTCCGCGTGATGAGTATAACACCAGCCGCGAAGATCGAATTTAGTTAAAGCTAAGAGTTTTTGCGCTTCAGTACGAAAATAATCCAATTTATCTAAGGAATCTACACTAGCCATGCAATTATTCACATACAACGATTCCTTAAGTTTTAACGCTACATATTTTACGTCGTCTGGTGCTTGATCAAGGGGATGCGCAACTGTTGCTGCGAGGAAAAACGGGCTACTGAAAGTCCGAAAAACACCCTACAATGTTTATAAGTGATCAGATTTTCGGGATTCCCATCCCTCAAAAAAAAAAAAAAAAAAAAAAAAAAAATCTCTATTCCCCTCGTTCAAAGATATCTATAAAAAAGCCCTACGGATGTCCGCTACGACGCCTATTTTTCGATATCTGAAGCGATTCAAAACTGAAGGAATTAATTCAATCAAATTAGGCCCCTTCTCTATACATTCATTTATAGAAACGGAACCCCTAACATGTGCTGAACCATCGAAAACAGGTCTGATTTTCGTCGTCCCTGTGAGGTAAATAACGAACATTATTATTCTCAGTTATATCCTCCTCAATTTTCATTTTCTCCATAATCCCCTGGGATTCCCATTCATTAAAATTCTATTCATATTCTCCCACTAATTCAAGAGAATTTACATTATTTTTTAATCTTTCTTCCGCTAAATCTCTATTATCCAAAATTTCCGGATGTAAATCTATCCACGAAAAACACACTTTATATCTCCCATCATTTTCCCGACATACCGTTTCTTTGAAATGTTTAAAAACTAATTCTTGAATTTCTTGCTTGGATTGTTTTTCGGCCGGATCGGTTATACCCAAGAAATTCAAATTCCATAAGTCCGTGATTTTAGCCTCATTTACATACAATAAAAAAACCGTCAGGGAGCTATCTTTATCCCTACCCTACTTTCAATTTTTTCCATTGCAGTCCACCCCAGAATCGTTTCCATAGCTACCAACCCACAGGATAGATTCTTTATTTTCCCAGTAAGCAATCTCCCCACGACATCTGCCCCTAGCAAAACATGTATTTCGTTTTCATCGTTTTCATATAAACAGTTTCTACTTCTAGGACAAATGTCACTCAAAAAGATATTTTTTTCTTTTAATTCTCTAAAGCAATTAATACTGTTAACCCTGGGACCTCTTGTACAAATCTTTTCTTGTCCCATGACCTCGACTACAATATTTTTGTTTTCCTTTAACCCCTTTATGTTAATAGAATATCGATTATGCAACACTGTTTTTTTGGAACCTCTAAACAGTCCATGAGTAATTTTCACTTTTCCTAAACATTCTAAGTTTAATTTCTTTAATGCAAAACTAGATACGTACGACTTTGACGATGCGGTATCACAAATTATTCTTACTAAATGTTCATTTTCTTTATTTTTTATGCGAGCAATCAAAGTTTGTAGGTACACTTTATTTTCCAAGTGTTCATTAATTAAAAGTGTACTGTCTTCCTCACCTCTCACAAGCGATTTTCTTTATTAGGTTTGTAATATTTAAAACACATTAATGATTCATGTTTTTCTCGACAATATTAAAAACTAATGTTTTTCTTACCAAATTTCGCTATATGTTTTTTTTATCCCAAGGCACCTATAGCAACCGCCCTTTTTAAATAGCAAAGATTTCCTTTCTTCAAATGATAATCTTTTATCTCCCTTTCAATCTATTTCATAACTTACGTAATTCATAAATTACGTCCGCAAACAAGAAACCAATAAATCGGCTATTTCTAAACATTGCTGGGAGGAAAATCATAATTTTAAATTTAATTCAGCTAAAATAATTTGCAGACCTAAATCCATTCATGAACTCGACTTCTTTGAAGCTTTTCATATTTGTAAAAAATTTAAAAACTTTGTAAATTGTTATTTCGCTGTTCCCTATTTGTCTGATTGTTGGAAATTTTACATTCAGTCCACATTTTCTTAATCTTTCTACTGTTTACACAGCTGACATTCCTAAATTCCTACTGGCCACACACTCCACCTTTCCCGTAATCCTATTGGTTGAACTAAATTCGGTCCCTCTCCTATATATACGAGCACTTCTTCAGATTCAGAATTCTTTTTGCACTGAAGACGGTACGCTTAAGGCTACCGAAACAGCTGTATGCATCGCAAATATTTTTCTTTTGGCGTTTCTGACGTAGTAGTTTATTCGGGTTTCAATATTCCAACGCCAAGTCTCCTGTTATTATTACGTAAGAAATGTTTTGATTTTAGAACTTGTTTTTGTTGTCGTAAAAATCTTGACCTAAAATAGGTCTCATTATGATTTCATTAACATCTAAACAAATTACAGGTATTCACAAAAGTCCGTTCTCAATCTAACTGGTGAACGGCTGCCTCTACACTCATAAAAGTAATATATAAGTATCGTAAAATAGCCATGCACTACAAGATGTGACCGCTTACAGCGCCACCTGGTGAGAAGATAGCGTATTTAACGTTTCTATCTCGAAAAGAGTACAAGGTACGAGAGAAAGCGTAAATTACAAAGTTGTACAGCATCATTTATTTAGCACGAAAAGAAGCTTGTAGACATAAATGTTAAGAACAGGGCTTTTAAATGTGCATCTGTTTGTTTGCAGTTTTTTACACTGCAAACAAATTAAAAACCCTTTATTTCTATGTTGAAACTTGTGTCCGTCAGCTGCAATATATATTTTGATCTTTGTTTGAACTGTACGCTTCACACATTCCAGCGTAGCGAGTGACACATATTCACTGTAAAGTTCAATACATGCCTAACCGAATTTTTGGTTACGAATACAGCGTATCCGTTCTTTACCTTTTTAAAGCCTTTTTAATTTACTGTACGGTCATTCAATACATAGTTTTTTCTTATGTCCGACAAAGGCGGAGGATCACTGAAGCGGAAGAGCTATCCCTTTTGTGGAGGATCAAAATTGTGATGGCATGTCTCCGGACAACCTTTAGGGGGGAGTCCCAGACCGTCGCTAATTGCCCATTGCACAGCACTAGTGCGACGTAAAACCCAACCAACCAACCAACAAACCGATAAAGGCAAGAAAAGTGACACAACTTTAAAATGCACTAATTAAGAAAAATCAGCTTAAAGATAAGGTATTCACTAGAATAAAACTGACACAACTGTCTCTCGAATGGATAATTTTTTAGATGGAGATGTAACTTTTTTGTTCACATTGGGAGCATTTTATATATTTTTCAGTGACATGAACTCGAAATTACCCTTTTTTGAGTTGTGCCACTTTTCTTGTGGGTTGTGATTTGTGAAACCACCGTCGACTATTTTCTGATGTTCTACTATGTTAATAATTTTTCACTGAAAAGAAGAAAAAAATAAAATCTTTCTGTAAAGAAAAAAAAAAAAAAAAAAAAAAAAAAAAAATGGACCGACTCCAAAAAGCAATTACTATTCAAACAACTAAAATTAAAAGAAAATTGGCATAAAATGGAACTGTAAATTGCGCCTAAAAGTACAAAATAATCTCATTCGCCAAACAACCTAAACACTACAATTAAACATAACTTTTGAAGTCGGCGCAAAATTAAATAAAAATTGATACCTTTATTCAATACAAAAATCAAATTATATTCAAAATATACATTTCACTTTAGCATCTGCAAAACATAGCCAAAAACTACTTTGATTCAAATAAATAAGTAAGATTCGTAAACTGCAAAAGTTGGCGAAGATGCTGGTATCTGGCGTCCTTGGTGAAAAAAAAAATCGCCAAATTATATCAGTAAACATATTTAATTCCTTTGAAAATTCATGGTTATTTTAATAAGGCATATTAAGATAACAATCCAGAATATGAAACAATATTTCTTACAATATATATTATAAAAATATAAATCTCGCGTGTATAATTTAGCCTTATACGTTTTGATCACTATATCCAAAAGCTGAAAAGAATGATAGTTATCAAAGTTTTCAAAGTTTGCAAGTTTGCAAAAAAAACTCTAGTAACTTCGTAGAAACATAAATACCGAATTGCGAAGAATGTTCACTGTTCTATGTAGATGTTACTAATGCACCAATTGTATACAGTGATAAAATAATAAAAGAAACATGAAATTGGATCATTGGAGACAACAGCATTTGTAGCTACCTGTCCAAAAACAAATTAAATTTTATTCAACTTTGCGCCGACTTCAAAATTTATGTTTAATTGTAGTGTTTAGGTTGTTTGGCGAAGGATATTATTTTATGCTTTTAGGCGCAATTTACAGTTCCATTTATGCCAATTTTCTTTTATTTTTAGTTGTTTGAATAGTAGTTGCTTTTTGGAGTCGGTTCCATTTTTTTTTACAAAAAGATTTTAAGTTGTTATCTTATCTTAGATCTAAAAATTTTTATTATCAGTTAGTATATGATCTCTGTTTTTGCCATAGAAACAACTTTTGAGTGACACGGAAAACTGGCATAGACAGCTTTTCTTCTGTACATATTTAGAATAGACGGGAAATATAGAGCTATTTTTTATCGAACAAAAGTAGCCTATGATTTATTTTACTTAAATTTATATTTGGTTTAGAATAATATACATTCACGTTGTAATAAAATGAAGTAAAAAAAAAAAAAGAAAAACCAATACCACATTTTGAAAAAGTAGTTTCCTTAGATGGACTCTGCTCAGTTCATTCACGAATATTTAGCCTCATAATTTTCTAATATAAGACATACTACATTCATATTAAGGACAGTAAACTCGGCCTATAACTATGCTGACCAAATTTCCCCATTTTCTGGGGACAAATGGGGACTTCCCTTATTTTAAGATATTTTTCTAAGTTTTAAAAAATTGTAGAAGTAAATTATTAATCAATAATATTTTAATTTTAGTCCTTATTTATTAGGAATGATAAAATACGTCCATAATTGGATAATTGTAGCAATTTTTAACGCTTCTCTATTATAAAGGTATTTTGGTCTGGTCAGCCTACCTATAACCCATCATTGTAATTGCAGACTCCATACTCGTCTACCCCGTTTTGCTTTGATACAATTACCTTATCCAAACTGACAGATATATTTCATTAGAATCAGTTTCGTATTTTAGTTTACGGTCAATTCCAAATTATTTCCTATACCTAAATCCACATAAGGAAAGTTTTTGTGAAATATTAACCAATTCTGCCCTTATGAAGAAATATTTAATTTTCAATATTTTAAAGAAACTTTTAAAATAGAACATTGATATACAATAATGCTTATGCAAGTACTATCATAACGGATATTTCAAAATCCTTTTTTTAGGAAGTTTTCATTCTATAGCAGCATTAAAAAATTACTGTGATAAAATATTTCTGACAGACAAATTAAACACAAGTAAAGAAACAAATATAGCACTACTACAATCCATGCGTATTGACAGGCACCATAATTTGTGATTTTCAATTTCTTTCTGTGTTAAACCGTAAAAAAACCGACGTCGAAAATTTTCACGAATACCTGAGTTCTTCCCACATATATTATAATGAAGAACTAATAAAATATGATGTTCATATTCATATGACTTTGAAATAATAATTAAAAAAAAATATCATCATTGGTTATTAATTAGAAACGTTAAAAATTTATAAATCCTCACTTCTGTCTTATCTGCCGAAATTTTAAATAAAAAAAGAATAAAATTTCTTTTAAAGTTCCTTATAAATTAAACCTTTCACTAAGCAATTGCTTCAAGTGCATTTGTTTTTAATTTATTAAATTATTTATTCTACTAAATTCTGTTTTAATGTGATATTAATAAGTATACAGGCTTTTAATTGCAATTCAAATTACTAAGAAAAATAACAGTGTAATAAAATATAAAAAAACATAAGTGTACTTAATTGACTATTAACTGGGTTGCCAAAAAGTTATAATAATAATTATTATTATTATTATTATTATTATTATTATTTTAAGTAACACATTAATCTGAATTAAAAATTTTCAAACATTTTAGAAAATCATTTTAAGGTGTTTTTGGAAACACATATTAAATTATATTAATTTTACTTTTTATAAAAGTTTATTTCATTTTATATGTAAAGAATTTAGCTTTTATAATTAATGTATTACACACATTAAGTTTTCTGTGATATATTGTTTTTTACTACAATAACATAAAAATACCATTGAGAATTTCAAAAACATAATTTATAGAAAAGTTTATAGAAAATTCAGGTTTGGAATTCACGTAAACACAGAATACATCAAAATATATTGAAAAATCCTTTATGGCTGGATTATAATAGAAAATTAAATGATAACAACTTTAGAAGAGACTGTGTAAACATAGACTTTTTTGCTACATAAGTAATATTTAATTATCCTGAAATCTACAATATTGATTTAAGATCAAAATTTTTTAAACTATGTAAACTTTGTGTATTTTTTTTTCTTTTATTTGTGTTTTTTTCTCAAATAAAGGGCAGGCCCCTATTTAAATTGTTTAAATTTGAAATAATTCAAAAATAATATAAGCAAAATTGAACGAAATGCATTTTATGAAAATTTGAAATAAATAAAAAGGAAAAATTAAGTAAATTCTAATATCTAGAAAATGCAGCTTCAAAAATATAGATACTATAATATATCTGAAAATTACCTTCACAAACGTTTAGAGTTCGGCATTTAAATTTTGTCTCATATCAACGAAAATTCCATACCTCTTTTCTGTAGCCTATAGAATTCAGAGGTACAAATGAGATTTCTAAAATCGCCATTGAATCACCCCAGTGAAAAAGTGTTTTATAAAGGCTCTTAGAAAGAATATTTGAATCAGAACATTTTGTACATTGTTCAAGATAAAATTGAAAACTTTTAACAGTTGTTAATGCTGAAAATCAATTTCAATATGTGTAATCAATGAGTAATATTGTAAAAGAATGAAAGTGTAAATATTAATTTTCCTCTAAAGCAAAAATATTTCGTAAATAATTCTATTGCCTTTTCATAACTCCAACAACATATGCATTTGGGACAAAAGTGGCATAATTTTTCTGTCTTTCCCATTCATCTTAAACATTATATATATGTATTGCTACACTTGATATTTAATTTTAATTTTGCATACTAATAAATTATTTTCATGGTCTTAGTATTAAAATTATTTCACTTATATTTCACTATATTGACTCCATTTGTAAGTTTATTTTGTTTCCTGTAGAAAGAAAAAAAAAAACGGAATTACATCATAATGTTTTCCTAAGATCACTATCGTATTTCTTTTATTTTTAATTAAGACAAAGAATATAGTCTCTCAATTAACTAGTAAAGAAACAAAACTAAAGAACGTTAACACTTTGTAAGATAGATATTAAACTTCGAATTATATTTCATCTATTCTACTTTGAAACAATAAATAAATAAATATAAATATAAATATAATAAAAAAAGAATTAATTTATTGCTAGCAGGCTTTGCCTATATCACTGGTTACTATATTCAAATGAATTTTAAGGGAAAAACAAAACAAAAACACTATTTTCTATATCACTTTATAAGAAGAAACTAAGAAACTAATAATTTAAATAAATGAAGAGAAGGTGTGTCTACGTACACTCTGGCGTTCAGACCACTGATCACAGAGCTACAAAGCTTGACAGAGAGTTAGATGGGACCCTGCAGGGGTGCGACTTATAGATATGTTTTCAAATTTCGGTTTTAATTTTTATTTAATTTTTATTTTATCGATAATTTTTTCTGTTTCATTCCCTTTTTAAATGTTCCTTTCATTTCAATCATCTGCGTTTCTTAGCAATGGCTATTATGCGATTTATGTAATTCCTTTGAAAGGGAAATATATATCATAGCTGCAAACATTTTCAGTCTTTAAATCAGATTTAGCACAGCGATTTTTAAATGCTTATTTTCTACGATTAAATAAATTGAAATGTTTTATAGAAAATTTCGGATATGGAGCTCTCTCAGGAAAAACGGAAAAGTTTGTAGCTATGGCATGTATATATTCGGTGAATGCGAAAGTTCTACCCGTTTTTGGATATGCAAATTTTCAATGGAATTGACGTCATGCATGACATTGTAATGATGCAAATCGTCGGCCAATCAAATGTGTGGATGCCTCACATATAAATCCATCGTGTCTCTCAAAGTTAATCATCTGAAAAAAAAATCATAGGGAGTAACATGGAAAGCGAGAAGGAGCATATAAGACATTGTGATACGAGCTCGATAAAAAGAGTTCGGCAGCCGCAGCATGTCGCAATGTTTGTCAAATTTATGGGGAGAATGCAATAGAAGAAAGCACATGTCGTCGATGGTTTCGTAAATTTAGGGAAGGAGACAGAAGCTGCTAAGGTCAGGCTAGGAGTGGACGGTCATCACACGTTGGAGACGACGATATTGACCAAACCATAAGGAAAAACCCGAACCCAACCGTGCAAGAATTAGCGGAGACCTTCAACATACACCGGACAACGGTCGAGAGACGGCTGGTTAAGTTGGGTTTTACGAGAAAGTTCGATCGTTGGGTTCCACATAACCTGACAGCTAATCAACGGGATGAACGAATCGCCACCTGTGTTTCCTTGCTTACCCGGTGCAAAAATGTCCCATTCTTGACACGAGTTGCGACAGGAGATGAGTAGTGAGTTATGTAACGTAACTTGAAGCGTCGTAGGACTGTGTGGCATTCTGATCCGCTTGCATCGACTATGAAAGCTTCACTTCATCCCAAGAACGTGTTATTGAGTGTGTGGTGGGATGTGCAGGGAATAATTCACTGGGAGGTCTTGCCACTCAACCAAACAATCAATTCTGCCTTCTACTGTCTACAGTTAGACAGGCTACATTCAAATTTGGTAGCAAAGCGGCCCGGTCTCATCAATCGTCCGTTGTTATCCTTCATCACGATCACGCCAGGCTACATGCTGTTGTCATCACTCGCCAAAAGTTACTTTGATTTAGTTGGGAGGTTTTACCTCACCCTTCCGATTCTCCTGACTTGACATCAACTGACTATCACCTATTTCGTTCGTTGAACAAATCCTTCAGTTAAAAAGTCTTTGAAGATCTTGATTCTGTGAAAACTTCCGTCCAAGAGTTTTTTGACTCGAAACCGCCAGAATTTTACCGACGTGGGATTCATCTCCAACCAGAAAGAAAGCAAGAGGTCATAGATAGCAATGGCAAATTATGCACAATAATAGGTAATATTCATTTCGCGTTTGTTTGCTCTTCTTTATGGGAAATAAAAATGGGTAGAACTTTTGCACTCGCCCAATACATTTTTTTTAATTGTGTTTATTGGAATTAAATAGTAATAACGTAGAAAGAATTAAACTTACTAAAATTTACAAAACTGAAGTTTGTGTATAAGATTTGGGATCTAATTAACAGTAATAAAATTATAAATTTATTGTACTTATCATTGTCCAAACGTCAGTGGAGGTTTTCATGTGAAGACTCAAAAAGAGTTTGGGTTATGTTTGCGTGATTGTCTGTCTCGCGATAGCGGCAGCAAAAATCTCGCTACTAACTTGAAATTTGGTACACATATTCATAAGCCATACGGAATAAAAAAAAAGAGAGAGAAAGAAAGAAAGAAAACCTTAGGATATTAAATATAATATAATTTGCTTTTATTAACAGAATGCTATTTCTTTCAAAGAACTGATTATTGACCTGCTCCCATCACCGACTCTTCAGAAGCTTGTGATCATTTATGAAGCTTTTGAATTTATATAAGAATTTATTCATATATATATATATATATGTGTGTGTGTGTGACAAAGAGTGAGATAGGTTTCATTCGATTTGATTGTGATTTAATTTTTATCATTAATCTAAGAGGAATTTATTTCAAAATCTGTGTTATATTAACACTTTCGCGACCGAATGATTTTTTTTATTAGTATTATTTATTTTTTTTTTACAGTAAGGCTCGCCTGTGGGTGTTATTCTCCAGATTTATAATATTTCAGAACAAAATATTCTGTATTCACACTTATATTACAAATGGATATATTTTATAATTATATTGTTTCTAATCAAAATATTTGTATCGATAGTACATTTCATTGTAAAAATATGAATATTAAGTACATACTTAAGAAATAAATAACATACAAATTGAGAAAGAAACGCCCACTGGCGGGGTTACAGAATTTCAAATGACGTTAATCTACGTCAGTGGTCGCGAAAGTGTTAATAATAATAATAAAATGCATGTTTGTTTGTCCGTGATATTTAATTTTGTTTACCATGTACAGATGCATATAAATTACTTTTCTTTCAATTACAATTATTTTATTTTAAAAATGAAAAAAAATGTAAGTAAATAGTTCAATATTTAATCAACTGTGCGCATTAGAAACACCAAGGTTTGGAAAATATCTATGCAGAATTTTTTATCTTTTTAGTTTAATTTTATTAATTTAATATTATTATTATTATTAAATAAATATATCTGTCTGATATATCTGTATGACTAAAAACAATGCCCACATTGAAATCTCTGTAGCAACCTGGGATTCGTTTTACACCTGTTTCTCCCACAGACAGTAAAAAAGAATTTCATTGTTTTTTTTTTTTTTTTTTTTTTTTTTTCCCAGCACACTTGAAAAGAAATTGGGGAGGGGGGGAGAGCTTTTAATCGAAATTTTCTTAAACAATAAGGGATTATAAAGGAAGAAAAATATTTTTCCAATTCTGTGTGATATATAACTATTTTCTGTGTTTGACGAATGTATCCGGATTGACAGAGAAGAAAATGACTCAAGTTTAGCAGATCTGTACAGATTAAATCCTGAGATCATTATGTAGGTTCCTCGTATCTTCTTTTATTATTAAACTCTAACATTTAGAGAATGTTTGGATAAAGCATAGATTACCTATAAATTTTGTATTCGAACACTCTAAATTTGAATGTGATATTTAAGAGCCGCATTATATTGTTTTGTATTAAAAACCTTGTATTTTATTTAAACTGAAATTTTAGGGACTTTGATAAATTAACAATGCTTAGATCTTTGCTGATAACTAATACCCTTTATCTTTCAAAATTCAATCCAAACTAATACATTTTCTGTTCCATGTGTCCTTTAGTTACATCATTTCAACAAAGGTTGTAGATATTTAGCCCTCCAATTGTAAACATTCTTCTAAGTTCTCTTTTGCCGGAGTTCCCGCTTGTATTTGTTGTCCTTTTTCCTCTATCGTACAAAGAAGAAATCTAAATCTCAAAATTTTAGACGTTTTATCAGTTTTATTTGTTACTACAAGTAAAATAATAATAATAATAATAATAATAATAATTTGACTTTTCCTACCCCCATGTTCTCAAGTCAAGTGACAAGAATTCGAAATATGAAAAAAGAATTTCGCTTTTTTTCTGTAATAATTTGATTATTCCTGATATCAGGACCAAAATGGAGCGACCAAAACGATAGGACCAAAACAGCGGAACCAAAGTGTCATGTACCCATTGCAATAGAGGGCGAAAAAATTCCCCTATTAATTTGCAAATTGGTACACATGGTTAACGTGCTATACAGAAATAACTGTTTAATTTTTGGTTTACGTATTGTTTATTTTTCAAGTACAGGGACACACCGAAGTTTTTCTTGTCATTATGGCCTATGGGGTGAATTTCATTCAACAAAATGAAATTATCGTACATTATTGAGATGCTTAAACTCTTGTTTTGTGTAGCAATATGTGTGCTTAGGCTTTTTAAATAATATACAGGACCTCACAAAGGTGTTCCGACAATGTCACATAATTATCCAAATTATGTCAAATTTCGAACAATTATTCATGGAAAACATAGAATAAATTGAATAGTTTTTACTTGTGTGTACAATGTTTATGGTTCGTTTACAGGGACACGCAAAAGAATTTTTGGACAGTAGAGCCTATGGAGAATTTTTTTTATTAAGGGCATTTTAACGCGTTTATGCTATATTCAACATAATGAAATTCACATACACTAAAAAGATGCTTAAAGGCATGTTTACTTAAGATAAAAAATGCAATGTACATACTAAATAATTTATTTACAAAACCACATCAAACATATTTCGATGACATTTTTTAATAATCCGAATGATGTCAAATTAGATTGAAATATTAATGAGTTATAATTAATTAGGTGTATTCTTTTCATTGGTGTGTATAATAACTGTGGCTTCTTTTCAATGATACATAAAAGAATTTCGTACCATTATGGTCTATAGACGGTATTATTTAAAAGTGTATTTTAACATGGTTACACCCCATTAAATTTTATGAAATATTATTGGAATGTTAAAAAGCATGTAGGCATGGAACTGTTAATTAGTTTACAGGATTACACAAAATAATTCTGATATGTAACATAATCTTTTTGCATGAAATCTGGTAGAAGCAATTATAAGTTAAAAGAAAGTTATAGAAGACTGTTACTAAGAAAATATATAAATATACGCATATATAGATATAGAAAGAGAGATGCTGCGGGGGTTGAGGGGGCAGCAGCCCCCCCCCCCCCTCCTCAGAAACGCATCTGTTTATGTAGCGAGTAAAACGAGTTCAGTCAGTATATATACATATATACATAATGTTATATATTATATATATGTTATATAATACGGAATAAATAAAAATGATCTGTTAAATAATGTGTGATGCAAATAGGACGTTGAGGCTGCGTATCTGCAGATCCACTAGTTATATTGTCACAGAGCGATGACTGGAATTACTATATCTGGCTAACACATGATGCCCAAAATAAAATGCTGTATAGATGCGAATATCTAACTATCTGTAAAATTGTAGTTCCTGGATAATAACAGAGCCACTCGAGGTAGCGCAAGCAGAGAAAACATCGCCGAAGGCAGCGGGTACACAAAACGAGGTCCAGAGTGATTTCGATGGACATATATGTATATATATATATATAGGTTTTATTTATAAATTTAAAATATTTGTTTAAAAAAATAGTAATCCATTTTTACTCCCATTACCCGACTACCGTAGGTAATGGAAGTATTGTATTCTGTCCAAAAATTCGATATCGAGATTTCACCTGATTTACATGTTTTAAGGTCACCTGAGTCCATAAAAATGTTTTTTGGCAATTGGTCAGTGTGTATGTGTGTGTATATATGTATGTGGAGAATCTTCTGGCTGTTATATCTCGGAAACTAATAAAGATTGGTCTACGAAACTTTAGAATTGAAACAAGTCTTGTGTACAAATACATTTCTAAATTTTGGTAAAAAGTGAAAAACCGGAAGTGTGACATCTAAAACCGGAAGTGTGACTGTAAGTCCATATCTCAAAAATGGCTCTAACGATTTGCCTCAAATTTGCTAAATAAACACTCTATTAGATGTCCTTTCGAATGATACAGTTGGTTAGTTCAGGGAAATTGACAGGCGTCCTGTATAAATAGCTCAATTTCAGGTCCTACAAGTACGTTCCTTGTAAAACGGTTGTATGAATTTTTTTCAAACTTGCCATATTAGCCCTCTTTTAAATATCATTTTGCATGTAATTGTTGTTTTCTGGTCAACAGTTAATTATGCCAAGCTTTGGTTAAAGTCGGTACCTCAAAAACGGCTCTGTCGATTTTCTTGAAAATTGTTACACAAACCCATTTTAGATATCCATTTCCCGTGCTTTACTTGGTTATCACAAGAAAATTAATAGTCATCCTGATTAGATAGATCAGTTTTAGATCTCGGAAGTTGGTGTTTCAAAAATAAATAAATAAATAAAAAACTCTATTATTTTTTTTTTTCATTTCTTTTTCTTCAAAAAAAAAAAAAAAAAAAAAAAAAAAAATCGCTGTGGAAACTCTGCTTTATGCTTTTACACGTGTATTAACTTTCTCTTACCGGGATTTCTTTTTATGTCTATTTCACTAGGTTAATTCTATGTCTTCTGATAACATTATCTCCGAAAAGTGCATATAATATGTGTAATAGTGGGTAATGGAAGTCGTGTGGTTGTTTCACACCAGATTTTTTTTAAATACATTTACTTATCGTGACCAGCGAAGTGAGCAAAGCCTGCTAGTAATAAATAAACTAATCGTATAGTAGCCGTTAAAGAACGGAAACGATTCAAATGAAAGAAGAAATTTAAGAAAATGTATGTCAATGAATAAATGTAATCAATGAATAAAGCTGAAAAATTTTAAAATCGAAAATCGAAAAAAATCTCGATGAGGAGCATCCCTGCAGAGTCCAAGTTATCCCTTTGCCAAGTTTGTTGTCGTGACCACCAAAAAATTCTGCTCTGCATTTTCCAATATAAATTCTTGTAGTACATGTTTATTAAATTTATTTTGCACGATTAATGCAAACGGTTTTTATCTCAGGGAAATTTAACACCAAATGACCAAACAAAGTCAATTTTATACACTGTTTGTGTCATCTTAGATTTTTTTTTTTTTTTTTTTTTTTTGAAAAAATGTATATATAACTTTGTTTCAAATTATTACAGATACATGGTTTAACTATTCATTTTAAATATATTGACGAGTTCTTTTGAAAAGTACTCATATTGAAAATTTCCCAAGTACTACATAAATATTTACTTATCTATTGATTAGTTGAATTTTTTACTTTTGTTTATCTTTTTCAATGTTTAATAATTAAAAAAAATACAAAATAAAATAAAAGCTTCATGATAACATAATTTTTATTTTAATAAAGGAGAAAAGTATTTTGTTAATATAAATGTTACTTTAGCTTTTTCAGTAAAAATTTGGAACATTATAGAATTTCGCGTACTTAATATTGATTTTGAAAGTATATAATTTTACATATTTAATTTGCGTCAAACAATCACTAAAGTTTGAACACAAAATGTAGTCTAATTATTTTAGTTTATTTTCAGCTTTATTGTTATTATTATTATTATTTTTTTTTTTTTTTAGTGTGGGGATATACAGTCGGTAACAAAAGTCTAAGAACACTAGCAAAAATTGCTACATAAAAAAAGTACACTTAATAGAGTTTTGTTAAATAAATCCTTGTCGAATCATGTTTTTAGACTGACTAAGAACAGGATTCGACAAGGATTTACTTAACAAAACTGTATTAAGTGTACTTTTTTTATATAGGAATATTTGCTAGTGTTCGGAGACTTTTGTTACCGACTGTAATGTACAACACACTTTAGTTACTTTTGTTATAATAAAGTTTTTCTGATGTAACCTGTGAACGTTTTATCTTTTACCATATCAGAAGTATATCACTACTTACACATTTCTGTACTTAAAATTTTCTACAAAAGTAAATGAGATACCAGTTCCATGCAACAAAAAACTTTTCCAAAAAATGCATACTTTAAATAATTTAGATATAAAATTGTTCCTTCTGTATTTTTATTAGATGAATAAACCATTATCATTTACGTGTTTCTAAAGTTGTTTTAAAATAATAAAGGCAAAATGGCTCTTTGTGAATATAATGGCTCCATAATGTGTCCATAATAATGGCTCTTTTTGAATTTCTATTTGATTAACTTATTCATTTAAATCTGTGAAAATTTTAGTTAAACAAATATATATATTTAAATGTATAAATCATGCAATACAGATTTTTTACAACTTGCAATAAAATGCACATGAAGCTGGTGGTGCGCAAAAAGTTGATACACAATAGTTGTTTTGCATCGAAATAATTAAGCATGACCCTTCATCAGGTAAAAAAGTAGTCACAATAAGCAGTACGAAAGAAAACGTAATAAAGTGGACTCATCATCAACATGAATTGCACAACCCTCTAAAACGTATTGTCTTAAACAAAGCCAGAAGACTTCTGAAGGTGACATGAAACTTTAATTTAAAAGCAATTTGCAGAAATTAAATAAACATTGTAGTACAATGAACATGCAATTCAACAGCATCGTAAACATTTAATTTAGCACCGATCTATCACATCTGATAAAAGAACTCTGAATATAGAAAAAATCTTTAAATCGACCATAAAAATGAATGATGTTTGCCAAACAAGTATCGAAATTAGTGTTAGAAGCTTATGAATATCGACATAGATTTATAAAAATATTTTAGCGGACAAATTTGTCGTCCATATGAGTGATTTGGCAACATTTGCTAATAACTGGGTAACATGTGTTGCTTTGTCACCATGCCTGCAGAAGACTTAATTATAATGAAAGATCGTTTATTTAATGTCTAAAAAATTGAAATTTTTCAGATATTTTACCACTTATTATACAATTTTTAAAATGAATATAAAAATGTCAATATATTCGGCAATATCTCCTTGTTTAACGAGATGACGGACATTATAGTTCTTTATATATATATATATATTGGTTTTTACAATTAGAAAATTAAATATTCATATGCAACTGTAAAAAAAAAAAAAATCTCAAAATTTTTAAAATGCTGCATACAGACTAGTTTTAAAATTTCTTCTCTGACTTTACATTATTATAGTTAAACAATATGTTCTAAACAAATTTGGGTATTACTTTGTCGACTGATTGCTAAGTTTTTAAATATTTTGTTTGAATGACAAAATTTGCATGAAATTTCTGTATTGACACAAAAATTTACATTAAAAAAAATTCATTTATCAATAAATTATCAACATAATTCATTATATGTTCAAAACTTTGAATAAACATCATAAAATGCAATACTCTCGCAACAGTTGTTTCTGGTCGAAAAAACAGATGACTCTTTGTCAGGTGAACAAAGTAGGTACGAGTACTGCAATCAAAGCAGCAACGCAGATCCGAAACAATTGTTTCGAGTTTGTTGTATTTTATGGTGTTTCTTTAAAGTTTTATAATTATTACTAGAAAACGCTATTTCTGTGGTTCTTTCTTATTAATATGATTCATATCCCAAATATGTTTGAAATATTTAATTAAACTATAATAGTGTAAAATTGAGTGGGAAAATTAAAACTGGTTTTGCATTAAGCATTTTAATGATGTTTTTTAATTGAATTTTTTTAAATTTTAATAATTTTTGAGAAATTTTAATATATTGATACATTTAATTCAAATGTAGGCAAACATTCACAACTCTAAGACGGTAATCTAATAAAAATTTATCATCATTTTAAACTAATCAGAAAATCTTTTTTGTAAAAATGGGTAAACTTTCAGAATTTCCAAAATGAAACCTTACTTACTGGTCTCCCTTCCTAATACAATAAAATTACATAAAGTCCCTGAATGAAAAGTTGCACTGCACGTACTGATCTGTGTATCATACGCATCAAAGTTATGTATAGTAATCGATCACTAGATTAAAATGTTACCTACGCGCCTGCACACTTTATAAAACAAAGTTGGGTAAAATTACCGAACATAACTGTGGAACCCTAATTATTAGAA
The DNA here is from genome assembly GCA_963930645.1 of Salticus scenicus. Taxonomy (NCBI): domain Eukaryota; kingdom Metazoa; phylum Arthropoda; class Arachnida; order Araneae; family Salticidae; genus Salticus; species Salticus scenicus. The sequence goes on from OZ005651.1 coordinate 105,882,019, forward strand.
GCTTTTTATATGGCTTAGTGTATGGTTTCCTCTGGTTACTGTGTGAAGGTTAAACTTCAGTATTATAGTTAGGAAACTCTACACTCTTAAAAATAGAACCCTACATTTCACCAGAAAAATGGTTCCAATTAGCTGCAATCAATATTTTGCTTGTATTTTTTATTTTTCTACCTTTCTCAATAAAATTTCACATATTATTTATAAATTAAAAATGATAAAATATGTTATTGTCTTACTTCTTTTAAATATATTCTTCTTTATTCATTCTCCTTTTTTCCACTGAAATGGTGAAACTTAGCACCAGATTAATGTTTGCAGCTAAAAATTCCTATTTAACACCACTCTTTTGGTGACGTTTGCACCACAACGTTTGTGCGATAAACAATATTAAGAACATAAAATCTTTTATTAATTAATAAATTATTCGAAATTTATTTTTATTTATCTCAGTTCTCTACATAAGATTAAAACTCCATTTTAACCTAAAAATCTCCTACACCTAACAGCAGATGCAATCTTAAAACTCTTCCATAAATGGCTTAAAGCAGACAAAAGGTATGTTGAGAACACCATCTAAAATTTATTGTTATTTTTCATCATATATATTTCATTTATGGCCCCACCCAAGTGAAAGAATACAACATATGTGATCACGCTAAAGTAAAAAATGCAACACAATATTATCTGAAATAACTCAGTGAAATGCAATAGGAATCTAAAATTCAGGATTCTATATCATTTCGATAATTTATGAAAGCAGAAGAACAGTTTGAAGCTTAGAGAAGATAATTTTAGGTAACATTACGAAAGATGAATAACGCTTTAAACATGTGAAATATGATACATTTAATTAAATATTTTCTAACTATTATCAACTAACATTTTGTAACTATTATCTATTATTCATGAATAAAACATGAATTATTAGTCTAAAATATCATGTAATGAGTATGAATAAAAACTGGGCACGATACAAGTTTTAGTTTTTGGAAAAAAAAAAAAAAAAAAAAGAGAGAGAGAAAGAAAAAGAAAGAACAGAAAAAGAAGAAAAACTGCTTGCACAACCTTAAACCAGTCACTATGTTTTTTGTTTAATATCAAGATTTTTTTTTTACACATATTATCACTGGGACTAAAAGATGAATAGTTATATATTAAAAAATCTTGCAAAAAAATATTAAACTTAGGTCGATCCAAGTTTCAGTAAAAAGAAAAAAAATAACGAGGGCAACTTTGAAATTGTAACTATATTTTGTATTTAGCATCAAGATGTTTTATTATAAAAATTATAATACTTCACTGAACCTAGTACATGCAGAACATTTATATACTACTGAAAACGGGGTTCGGATTTGGAAAAGAAATTACAAAGGAGTCATGTTTATAAAATCTAATTTTATGAAAGCGTCACTTATAAGAATTTCAGTCTCGTGAAAACATTGTTTTTATGAATTTAAATTTTCGAAAGAAGATGCTTTTATGAATTGAAGTTTTGTGAAGAGGTTGCTCTTATGAACATGAATTTTGAAGAAAGGGGCTCTTTCTATATGGACTTTTGTAAAAAGGCAGTTAAACTTATTCCTGAAACAACCCCCGAAAAATATAATAATTAGGAATAACAAAATATCTTTTATTGAATATTGAAGAAAGAATTGAATTCGAAAAAATCTTCTATTTCCGATTTTCGATGGATTTTCACGTTTTGAGAAGTCTAGAAAACCATTTGACCAATTTCAGAAAAGCTCTGTTTAGAAAAGATCCGTCTGTCTGTCTGCGTGTGTGTAACAAAAAAACATTGTAGCGTCTGTATTGCAAGAACTACTGCAAAGAATTGCATATAAATATATATGTATATGCATCTTGACATACGTTAGTGTCTATCAACTTTTGTTTCAACCATTGAAAAGGTGACGCTACAATACAGCGATTTCCGCTATTTCAGAGAAATATGTATCTCTGTAACTACTGCATTTAATTGCATATAAATTTATATGTAGATGTAACTTGACAAAAATTACTTTCTTTCACCTTTGGTGCCGATTGCTTAACAGGTGACGCTGCTACACGGTGATTTCCGTAATTTAAGGGAAGACTATATTTCAGGAACTATTTCGTATGATCGACCAAAACTTGATACATTAAAAAGTCGATGTGAGATATTATGCTGATTGAATTTGGGTAAATATTGGACGATAGGTGTCAATGCTATATGTAATTTTCCAAGAGAATGGGAAGGATGCCATCCTCACGGTAAAAATTCACTTTCGTCGGACATTTAGTGTAATACCACTTTGAGATAAAATCGTCCACATACAAAAAAAAAAAAAAAAAAAAAAAAAAAAATTAATAATTTGTACTGCGTGAATTTGTATAGGAAAATGTAGAAGAAATTTTTGTGGTAGCCATAACATGCCAGTTTTTTCTTGCGTTGACCGAATGTGTACTGAATATTTCTAGAACACGTGGCATTTTATAACAATTCTATAATATAAAATATGAATTTTTAAAAAGTATTAATATTTCCATAGATACCAACTCTGATTGTTTCGCACAACTATTTAAGATTTTTTTTTAAATCTTATTTAATTATAGAAATTTTGTTTTTAAATAAAGTAAACCTTATACACGTATATTTTGGTAGATAAAAATTAGGAAAGTAGGTACCTATGTATTTCTCTCATTTTGTATTCTTCTTTTTTTGAAATGCTTTATATACATATACCTATATATAAGAATTATTTAACATTCACTTTTCTTTTTTTGATTTTTAAAATTAATTTTTGTCTACACTGTAAAAAATGCTGCAGTAAAATTACGGGCAAAGCCCGGCAGCAGAGATTCCAGACAAAGCTCGTAAAAAACATTTAGACGATGAATTATTACGATTTGATGATGAATCGCCAGTAATTTTACGCTATGATGAAACAAACAACCAATCTGTAAAAAAAGTAGTATTGACCGTAAAATTAAAAGTTAAAGTTTGAGTTTCTCGAATGCTTTAAAAATATTTTCTGCAATTATTACACATGCGTGCGGGGAGAAATTCACAACACTAACCAACTCAACTATTTTTTTACACATATAATTTACTTTTTCATGTGAAGCAAACGATCTTGGGTAGCGCGGGAAACAACTATTAGGTTGTAGTTTGTATTTTACAAATCTGGTTTTAAATCAAGAAACCATTTCAGCTTTCTTTTTTAATGTTTTCGTGTCAATACACAAAGAAATCAATTTCATCAATATCAATTATTCTTTTTCAGTCAGATGAAAATTCTTTGAATCAAATTAAGAAAACAATAGCTTATTAATGCCAATTTATGTTTCTATGCGTCATGCGTGCATAATTAAACACATCCAATCAGTATAAATAACAATCATAGTTTCAGTTTGAAAATGGAAGAGTTTTCTCATGACGTCACTGAAAAGATAGCTTTTGAACCGATAAGAAAATGGTTTGGTGGAAGATAAGAGTAATTTGCACAGATTAACGACTTTTTCGCGTAAAACCTCAAAAAATTATACTTTCAAAACATCAGTTTAAGGGCTACGACCGTATAGCTTGCAAAACGGACATTTCCCGTAAAATTATACAGTCATTTCCTACATTATACTTACAAAACATTAATTTACAGATTATGACCGTTTAGGTAGCTAAACGGCCATTTCCCCTAAAATTATACGGTGAAATACCGTTATTTTACATTTATTTATTTTTATTTTTTTACAGTGTATTTTCTTACTACTGATTTCGATGATTTTTTAAACACTTTGAAATTTTCCTATCATGCCTAAGATTTGTAAGTATTTGTACACAAGACAAACAACACAAATTTACAACACAATTTACACTAAATTGATATATATTAGCTTAAAAATGTATGTTAAAACTTTTTATAAAATGTGATATGTGATATTGTCAAGGTGATGAGAAGCGTGTGAGTGCTCATAGCACTATATCACAAGAATGCCAAATGTTGAGAAGTTTTAATAATAATTTACTTAGTTCAGATGGTTTTATGAGTTGAAAGAAGGCATTAGTTGAAATAGGATAAGTTATCTATGGTAATTACAGTTTCCCTGTATGGTTGAATCTGAAGGAATTTTTAAGGAAGTTTGTTATAGCAGATATTTAAAGTGACATTCCAGTAATCACCTAATATTTAAGCAGCGAGATTTCTAATGATAAGGGAGCTCAATCCCAGCGAGCTCAGTTGAGTTTTGTTTTCGGAGACGAGTTCTGCAGGATTTTAGCTCTATAGAGTTTGAATAGGTCTTTCTTATCGGTGGGCCGCCGTGTAAACTAATGAAGGCTTTTCTACAATCAAGTTGCATTTTGCATAGTGTTATATTATTTGTATAATTAAATTTCACTTATCTTCAACTATTTTAATGCGCATACACGTTTTACACTTTTCTTTGGGATATGTTTTATAAACCAATATTTGGTATATAGAGGTAGTCGTTCTCCCTCCCCTTTTATTGGAGTTAGAATAAACGTGTTATGTTTTTAAAATTCTTGTTCTTCTCGTTACACTATCTATATATTTATCGCTGATACATAGCTAATCATTAAGTTCAAGTTAAACCGATCTCACAAGCATTACGGGTGGACAAATGTCTAAAACAGTTTTATACTAAGTGTCTCGGTATTTTTAAGCAGTCGATATCATTTTCAGTATGTTCTAACGTTTTCTTTTTTACATTCAGAATTCAATTCTGCATTGATTGATCTGTTAAGAAAAAAAAAAAAAAAAAAAAAAACCTTACTGCTTCTCTCCATTTTTTATAAAAATCAATATTTTTGGAAAATCTAATCTCATAAAGAACTGAACGTTTTCGCATGCGTTTCATTTGGAACCAAAAGCTCTCTAAAATAAAATTTCACAATGTTTTTGAATGTTTTTCCACCTAAATCATAATATTTGCCACAGACTGATGACGAAGGTTTCTTTTTAAATTTGCTTAATAATGAAGATTTCATAAAATTTTCCTCTATCAAAAACTTTTATAGAAGTATTAATTATTTAATTATGATGATCTCACATCTTTAAAAGTATATTTTATCCTGGCATAAACTAATTAGTAGTTACATTTCCTGACTAATCAGATTGTTTCAGAGTATTAACGTTTCATTTCAGCTTTTACCGTTTCGTGAAGTAATACATTACTGAATGGTATATTTAGGTTAGCCGATGTTTGAATTCTGTACCAGTAGGATATAAATGTTAGTTAAATTGAATAGCTTGTTATGAAGCAAGTAGTGCTTTCTGTAATTGATTATTCACTTCGTTTTCTAAGATATATATTCTGCCGTGTCATACCCAAAATACTATAATGATGTATATTTAGTCCCGAACATTGATCTCATATTTCATTGTGATTAACATTCTAGAATTATAAACATTTCTTGTTTTCAAATTCACTTTTCTCGGAGTGAATACATGTAGCACTTACAAAGATAATAATATTGTTTACAGATGAAATTAAATTCTACTGTTTATTTTTCATTCTACAAAATTCCTTTTTACAAAATCATTTATTTCGCAGATGGTACACAAAAAGAGGGGATTTTGTTACTGATTTCTTGTTTTTAAAATTATAATTTTTGGAAGATTTAATCAAGAAAAAGTCCCAAAAGTTTATTTTTTATATAAAAACAAAAAAGTAGAGAAATTAACTTAGAATAAATAGTGCGACGTACATAAATTTGATTATTAAATGTCTAATGTAAACTATTTATTTATTTATTTATTTTTTCCTATTTATAGATTTGTACAAAATTGGTCATCACCTTATTTCAGCAAAATTATTGCAAATTATAATTATATTAATATTTTATTTTCATAAGTTTAAAAGTATGAGAAATAATTTATAAAATTTAAATATTTTATGTGCTATATATACTTATTTTTATACTATAATATTAGAATTTTATCTTTCATGTAATCTATGTATCTATATCAATACATATATATATATTATATATATATTCGTAAAATATGACTTAATTAATTAGCTCTAAATGATTTTTCAATTCATTAAAAAACGGTTATTTGTCAATAAAATAACAAAATAAATAAATAAATAAGTCATAAAGTTCTCCAGTAAAGATTTTGGTCGAATTAGTGAAAAAAAAAATATTTATTATAATAATATATTATATTCTTCACATAAATATGTTTGCCACATATAGCATTATATTTGCGCTACTTTATGTTTATTTGATTCGATGGTTTAAGGAAGAATAATTTTAGATGTAAGTATTATAAAAATAATATACGTAATTTTTTCCCCAAAAGTTTCTAAATACAATCTCAACCTTACACCAGCAGTCACTGTCTTTCTCACGGGACATGGTTCTTTTAAAACCTGTCTGCATAAATTCCATTGCTCGCGATCAGACCAATGTGAGTGCGGGAACTTGAGCTCTCAAAGCCATTACTACTAGTCCTGGCCACTTAATTTCGACTGTCACATTTTAAACCCGTCAATCAACCTTCTGACTGGCTTTTTAACATAATTAACCAAAAGCCCCTTTGTCGAAAACTAACAAAAATTTTTAACCACTTAACATATACCTCTAATATAACTTCCTAAAATTTCAAAGTCATCAGTTACCAATTTTAGAACTACACATCAAATTAGTGACTTATAAGTCCACAGGTCAAGTCCTTCAAACGAAATGAAAGTCATGATATTCATGTTTTTATTTTTCTAGCCGCTCACTGTCGCGTTTGAGTTTCCACACTGTTAAAATTTTCTGTAAATTTAATGTAAATATTTATCCAGAGTCTCTGTAAATTTACAGTTATTCTTAGTTAAAAGTGAATAATCGAGATTCTCAATCTTTATTCTGTATTTTTACCTAATTTTATTATTTAATTTTTTAATTAAAATAAAAAATGACTGTTTCTACTTTAGAAAAAGCATTCCAAATCCAAAATATATTTTCACCAATAATTAATTATATTAATATTAGTCTTTACCATGAATGTATAAAATAAGTTTTTTAACATATCCGTTTATGTTTCTCTGTAATTTTACATAAGACTTAAGATAATAGATTACACAGAGTTTTCTGTTGAAATTTTTAACAGTGCACTCAGGCGGTCCTAAGTATTTTTTTTTTTTTTTTTTTTTTTTTTTTTAGCGGTGAGTGGTCTACTTTCGTCGGTCGGTCAATTTTCAAATAAATACACTGATGGAAAAAAAAATCCCAACACCAGGAAGGAGCTGTGCTAGATAAACTAAATTTGGTAGGCGTGTTTATACATCTGAAAGATGACATCGATTCAAATTTCGAGCTACGCGCATAAGTGTGGCGCTAGTAGCGGCACTATGAACATGCAAATGAGGTTTGCCTTAAATAAGCGCTGTAAGGTTCGTGATCGTTATTTACAGTTGAGATTTGACGTAGTGGGTAAATGTTAGTCAAGGATGCCTCTAAGAAGACGAAGAAGCCATTATCAACAGCTCACTGAGTTTGAACGAGGTCGTGTAGTAGGGCTACGAGAAGGTGGGTTTTCTTCCGCGATATCGCAGAAAGACTTGGCAGGAATGTATCCACTGTGCATGAGTGTTGGCAGCAGTGGTCAAGGGAAGGTACTGCCTCAAGAAGACCGGGTTCCGGGCGGCCACGTGGCACTACTGAGAGGGAAGACCGCCGTGTTCGGCGTATGGCTGCGGCTAATCGTACTGCGTCTGCAGCTGAAATTCGAGCTGCAGTTGGCACCACAGTGACACAACGAACTGTTACAAATCTGTTACTTCAAGGACAGCTCCGAGCCTGACGCCCTGTAGCGTGCATTCCACTGACTCCAAACCACTGCCGTTTGCGACGTAAGTGGTGTCAAGCTAGAGCTCATTGGAGGACGGAGTGGAGATCTGTTGTGTTTTCTGATGAAAGCCGGTTCTGCCTTGGTCGCAGTGATACCCGTGTGTTGGTTAGAAGGAGGCCAGGTGAAAGCCTGCTAGCGACCTGTCTGCGGCCTAGACACACAGGGCCTACTCCTGGAGTTATGGTTTGGGGAGCAATTTCGTATGACAGCAGGAGCACTCTCGTGTTATCCCACGCACCCTGACTGCAAATTTGTACGTCAGTCTAGTGATACTGTTGTGCTGCCATTCATGAACAGCATTCAAGGGGGTGTTTTCCAAAAGGATAACGCTCGCCCTCATACCGCTGTTGTAACCCAACATGCTCTACAGAGTGTCGACATGTTGCCTTGGCCTGCTAGATCACCAGATCTTTCTCCAATCGAGCACGTATGGGACATCATTGGACGACAACTGCAGCGTCATCCACAACCAGCATTAACCGTCCCTGCATTGACCGCCCAAGTGCAACAGGCATGGAACTCCATCCCACAAACTTATATCCGACACCTGTACGACACAATGCATGCACGTTTGCATGCTTGCATTCAAAATTCTGGCGGTTACACCGGTTACTAATGTACCAACATTTCACATTTGAAATGGCTCTTCTCGCCAATGGCTCTACCTGTGATCTTGAAACTTTAATCAAATATGTTACCTAGACAAATGTATTGCTGAAATTTCATTACTGTACAATAACTTTTTCTTGGTGTTGAGATTTTTTTTTTCCATCAGTGTAAATAATAATAAAATACAGAAAAGGAACTAAATACACTTTTCGCACTCAACAATTTCAAGTTGAAATCTAAAAGTAAAAAATAATTTAAAAAAATAGTAATGGGAAACGAGAACAAATTTACTAGTTGGGAATTTTGTGAATGCGAAAACGGAATTTAAAAAATAAACATTAGGTAAAGAGAAAATAAAAAATTGTTGAATAATATGGGGTTTTGCTGGCAGAGAGACCGAGAAATTTTAGCAGATAGAGATGACTTATGATGAACACATGTTGCTCAAGATGAACGATTTATGCGATTATTGATAGCAAGAGTAATCACAGCACATAAAATGTGTTAATTTTTTTAAATACATTTCGTGATATAGAAATATAATACTTTTCGATGTTTTAATAGGTTATGGCATTTTAATTTATTTTGATAACTTTGTGCAATGCCTTCTCGCCGATGTTGATAACAGACAGACTGATTGCAGAGACGTTTTTATAATATCGAATAGCTATGAATAGAAGGTGTTAGTAATATGTTAAAATCATGTTAAAGTGTATATATATATATATATATATATATATATATTAATAAGTAATAATAAATAATAATAACTATTATTATTATTATAGAATGTTATAGGATTATGAAATGCATAAGAAATATAATATCAAATGCCAAAGTTACCCATAAGAATAAAAATAGGCATGATCATGACTATTTAAAGACAATATGAAAACAACCTCAATATTCACGTCATAATGAACTTATATATATATATATATATATATGTATATATGTGGGAGTGTACATATATATATATATATATACGTATGTATGCATGTGCTGTGCTGTTGATTATTATAACCAACAGTGTCATATCAGAAACATAACTTGACATTTTTATTTAAATGCGTCAAAAATCTTGCATGTTTCATTTCTGGAAGAATGGTTTTACACTATTTATGTTCTATATCTGTAAATCCGTTCTGTGGTCTTGGAAAGTATCACATTATTTATCAAAAGCATATGTAAAAAATTAACGAAATAATACTGTTAGGGAAAAGATGAAAATGAGCAAAGTTTAACTAAATACACTCAAGCAATTGTGTCGATTCATAAAACAATTAATTACATTTTCATTAACTTTATTTTTGTTTTAAATATATACATATAAAAATCATTTTCAGTTAAATAGATTAATAAAAATACTTTTTCTTTTAGGTCTACCTCTAAAAATAAATAGAGATAGGCTTTCAATATAAATAAATATAGATAAAGCAAATATGCATACACTTTCAGACAAGTGTATCCATCGAGATTTTAGAGGTATAATGTCTACTCAGTTATACAAAATATGTTCTAAGATATTTTCCCGCATCCACTACATTTTACCAAGTTACTAACTCTAAAATTTTTAACTCAAAATATCGAAATAAATCCACAGTTCAGAAATTTCTTTCGACAATTCAACTTTAAAAAATCTCAAATGTTGGAGATGTTTCATAAAAATGAAATTTTCTTCGGTGTATTTGGAACTCCCTTGCTAAAACATATATCCAATGCAATTCCCAATAGATAGATGTATATAAAATTTACTTTCATCATTTGAAAAAAAAAAAATCTATGACCGAAACGGAATATATTCAGCATTTTAAATCAGATATTGTTTATACGTTATGAATTTAAATTTTTGAATGACATAAACAAAATAGTTTACGCTACATTAAACGAATATTTTCTAGTACCAGTCATATAAAAAAAAAAAAGATGTTTGATCGATTAAGCGTATTTTAAAGAAAATTTTCAAATGAACTACATTTGGTTTTACTATCTTACAATAAAATGCATATTTTAAACTCTTATTAATATTTGAAACTTTCATTAAGATTAAACAAATGCTTAAACTAATAAGTATAATAAAGTCAAAATACAAATAACAATAAAGTTAACCTCTAGAAATGTTTTAATAATAAAGATTAATCTTTTTAAATTTAACTAGTTTTAAAATTTTAAAAATTAACAAAATAAAGGATATAAAAGTAATTATGACAATATAAAATTAAATAAAACAAGTAAATAAAATCATATTTCTGTATTTGAAAGACTTAATATCTAAATAAATAGGAAAGTTAGTTTTTACCTTATGATAGGTGTTATAAAACTCACTTTTTCAAAGAATTCTATTCAGACGCGAAATACTGCGATCGCTTTAATATCGCCATTGCTTCTCCTTGACTTTGTACGACTAATTTAGATGTTGACCTATAGATATCACTATCTGTCTGAAAGAAATCATAAGTAGATCTTTTTGCCTGCTAGGATCATTTTAGGCTACATTCCCCTACTATTATTCTTTTTATTCTAATATCTGTTATGAAAAATATACTAAATTATCCAAAAGAGTCTAATTATCCAGTCCATATACTTACAAAAAAAAAAGAGAAAAATATGGACTTTCTAAATGTCTCAGTCTGTCTAAACACCGTTAAAAACTTACAAAAATAAACAAAATTTTATAAAGAAACAAATACACTTTTTAAATGTGTTTTTCATTTTTAAACAGACTAGTTGAATTTATATACACAAAATCGTTTTGATTCCCACAACCAATAGCAGGTTAAAATAGATAAATGATTAAAACACTCAAGCGAATTATCCATTTAACTCTGTATATCTGTATATATATATATATATATATATATATATATATATATGCATAAAATATTTTTCAAAAAGTACTTTTATCAGATTTTGGGATAACCAATATATTTAGCTATATAAATAACAATTATTTTTAGTGATACATTATGAGAGAATGAAATATTTTAATACAGTATTCGTTTACGATATACAAAGGCCTATATTGTAACAATAATGTAAAACATATGCGGACATAATTTTAAATTTGGATTATATATATATATATATATATATATATATAGCTATGACGTGTATTGATTTTCACCAGAGAACTATCACAATATATAAATAAATGGAATAAAATATTTTTGTAAAAAATATAGCACCTATTCCAAAAACCAACTACTATTCAAACAACTAAAAAAAAAAAAAAAAAAAAAAATGGATATGAAATGAAACTGTAAATTGCGCCTAAAAGTATAAAGTAATTTCCTTCGCCAAACAACCTATAACACTATAATTAATCATAACTTTTGAAGCCGGCGCAAAATTAAATAAAATCTAATTAGTTTTTAAAGGTTTGTTTTTAGATTGGTAACAGCAAATGCTGTTGTCTCGAATGATCCATTTTCATGTTTCCTTTATTATTTTATCACTGTATACAATTGGTCCATTAGTAGCATCTACGTAGAACAGTGAACATTCCTCACAATGCGGTATTTATGTTTCTACAAAGTTAGAGTTTCCCTTGCAAATTTGGTATAACTTTGATAACTATCATCCTTGGTGGCTTTTGGATTTCGCGATCAAAACGTAATGCAAAAATATACACGCAAGATGTATATTTCCATAATATATACTGTACGAAGTATTGTTTCATATTCTTGATTACTCTCTTAATATGCCTTATCAAAATAATCATGATATCCCAAAGAAATTAAATATGTTTGCCAGATAATTTTGCGATTTCTCTTTCACCAATGACGTCAGATACCAGCATCTTCACCAACTTTTACTGCTTACGAAATCTTATTTGTTTTCTTGAATCAAAGTAATTTTCGGTTGCGTTTTCCAGGTGACAATGTGAGATGTGTATTTTGAATAGGATTTGATTTTTGTATTGAATAAAGGAATCAATTTTTATTTAATTTTGCGCCGACTTAAAAAGTTATGATTAATTATAGTGTTATAGGTTGTTTGGCGAAGGAAATTATTTTATACTTTTAGGCGTAATTTACAGTTTTATTTCATATAATTTTTTTTTTTTTTTTTTTTAGTTGTTTGAATAGTAGTTGCTTTTTTGAGTCGGTTCTATTTTTTTTTTACAGAAAGATTTTATTTTTCTCTTTTCAGTGAAAACTTATTCATATAGCAGAACATCAAAAGAAATTCGACGGCAGTTTCACAAATCATAACTTCCATGAAAAGTGACATAACTCAAAAAATGGTTTATGTCACTGAAAAATACATGAAATGCACACAATGTGAACAAAAATGTTACATCTCCATCTAGAAAGTTATCCACACGAGAGACAGTTGTGCCAGTTTTACTCTAGTCAAGTTATTTTTCAGCTGATTTTTCTCAAATGCTGCATTTTTAAGTTGTGTCACTTTTCTTGCCTTTATCGGATATGAGCTAAAAACTATTTATTGAATGAACATACGTTAAGTTAAAAAGTCTTTAGAAATGTAAAGAACGGATACGCTGTATTCGTAACCAAAAATTCTGTTCGGCATATATATTGAACTTTTACAGTGAATGCGTGTCAACCGCTGCGATGGAAATTGTGCAGCGTAAAGTTCAAACAAAAAGCAAAATATGCATTGCAGCAGACGGACAGAAGTTTCAAAATCGATACTTATACATACTGCTTGTACCAGTGTAGCTGCATGCGTTCAGCAGAACAGACTTTTGTGAGTATCCTGTAATTTGTTTATATCTTAATGAAATCATAATGAAACCTATTTCAGGCTAAGGTCATTACGACAACAAAAAAAGTATTAAAATTAAATCATCTCTTACGAAGTTATCATCTAACAAATTTCAATAACAACAACGAGAGACATGGTTTGTTTTGAGAACCTCTTCCTTTATGAAGTCGGTTTAAAATGTCTATGCGTTAATCGATGTGACCGCTTACAATAAACCTACTTTGAATTTTACATAGCATAAATGTCACCCGCTACGCTACAAATATGCAATGTTATTCAAGTGTGCACAATGATTCAAGTGTGCACGTGATTTTTCAGCCGGCCGGTCGACGTCTTTAGACTATCATGACCTTAGGCCATAGCTGAAAAATCACGTGATCAGCGGACACACCCCTTCGGACTTCGCGCGTGCGTTGTTGTGACGTAGTAGGGCAATTGAAAAGTTATTTTCAATTCGGCAAGCATCCAGCTTAAAGTTCGAGAATGTTGTGTGCGTAAGTGTGTGTCCGCTGATCACGGATGAGAATGTTGTATGCGGAACGAAGGTAGGTAATAGCTAGGCCAAAGTAAATGGTATATGGCAACCCTAAAGTATTAAAGGATATTGTTTCAAGGCCGCAGCGGAACAATGTCTCGCGGCATTCCGAGGATAGACTTCAATACGCAGAGCAATGACGTACGCACGTTTGAAGCGACTCCTGACAGCGACGTACAATCTCAGGAAGCAGTATTTGACGAATTTACTAACTCATGGAGAACTCGTTTACGATACCGTGGTGCTAATAGACCAAATTACGGTACAATTAGAAATATTCAAGAAACAACCTTCACGGACAATGTACCTGCAGCTGAATCGGAATATACAGAAATTGACCTGTCTGAACCGCAAACAGAAATTGGCATTCCGGAAACTCCTGCAAACGTACTTGAAACGACCATAGGAAGCAGTACAGGATTGTTAGCAACTACAAATGCCGCTGGGGACGCTTCTGTGCCTTTAGTGGGTGCTGCGACTGGGGGAGTCATAATTGGTGGAGTTGGGTACGGTATAAAGAAACTGATAGATAGAACCAGAAGTAAAGGAGCTGTATTACCTGGTTCTGATTATATCGGGCCCGGTAATCCAATAAAAATAGACGCTCCTCGCCACAGAGGCGATGTCATCGCCAAACAGCACGATTTGGCGTATGACAAAATAGCCAAAACGAAGTATAAAAATAAAGAGCAACACTTGAAAGCTGTCCAGTCAGCAGACTAGAAAGCGATAGAACAGTTTCGTCACGCGCCTGGTTGGAGATCAAAAGTAGGGGACGTTTGTTTATCTATTAAAAAAACTGTTGAATCTTCATTAGGACAAGCTATTTATCCTAAATATAAAGGTAATTATTACTGGTTTTTTTTTTTGTATTCTCTTTTTTATTCAGTGCCTGCCCGAAAGCGTAAATCTAAGCCTACTAATGGTTTTGCAGGTCCTAGTGAAGAGGTATCTCCTGAAATTGACGTAGATTCCAGTCATGACGGATCAACCAACGGCTCCCCATCAATCGGCTCCTTCAGTTCCCCCGGTAAGTGAAATTCCACTTGAAAATGTATGTTATGTTGCTGACTATGATAAATGGGATTTTTGGAATCCTAAAATTACTATAGACGAAAATATAGTTATTAATGGATTTAATTATAAAGGATTTCCAATGAACCATTTATATTATTATAGACATAATCCACTAGTAATGGAATTATATCATCCTAGTTATAGAAATTGTGATAAACGTCACTTACATAAGCGTACCGTTTCAGAAGACCCAAGTCCCCATATCGACAGTACCAGTGGAAGTTCAGCCGCCGGCGGAACCAGCGAACAACAACCCCCAAACCCCGATGCCGGTGGACCCTCAGCTCCAAAACGACCAAGAGTAGAAGAAGGTATACCTGCGAGTGATTTATACGGTAAAGAGACAGTACCACCTGGTATGCCAAATACTGCTGCTGCTGCTGCTCAACCTATGGACACAAACCCAGCTGGTACTTCTAAAATGAATACTCAAGACAATAACACTAGTCTTCCAGGTACTGCTCAACCCACAGAAAATGTCGGCGTCGAAAGAGTTGGCAGACCTCTTTCAGCTACAATGAGTGGTAAATGCGTGTACACTAAAGTACATCGTTTTTTAAGTTTCGGTAATGCTCCTAAAATATTGCAACACAATGCTACGAATGTTGGTATAGCTGATCATCGTTATTATCATCTAACTACGTGTTTGATGAACATTCCGTGGGATTATCCTTTTTTTTTATCTGACTAAAGCAGAATTTTCAAGTTTACCGATAAGTGCCTCTGTTGAATCTGTAAATTGCAAAGTGTTTTTCAGATGTGTTAGACAAGCTTTCGAAGCAAATTCCAGTCAATCCCAATTAGCTGCTTTAAATTTACCTAATGATATTGTGTCAGCAGTGGGATTAAATAAATTGTATGATGGATACAATTGTAAATATAATTGGCAAGCAACGGAACCAATGGAGCCGATGGAGGCAGCGGCTTTGGATAACTCGGATATTAATGCCATACCTAGATTACTGTATGGGTCTTGGCAAACTTTTGCTACTTTCACTCAGGATATTCCCAATCATCAATTAGGAACCAAAATCCCATTAAATATGTATTACACTCTAATATCCAATAATGCCGTAGATCTTGGGTGGATCGATCTAGTGAAAAGTATAAACAGACACGACACTATGACATCTAAAGGTCAAAAAATCATCGATAAAACTTACAAACCCATGTGTGGGTTTCTAAAAAAGCCGCTGCCTTCATATTCAACTCCATCTCATTTATTCAAAAATGCCACTGATTATAATGATATTGTTCAACCTGTTTCAAGTAGAGTCTTACGTGTAGGTCGAAGAGTAACATCGATAAAAAAAAAGGATTTGTGTATATCTAAAGTAAATCAGGAAAAAGATAAAATTGCAAAACAGTGCGACCAATTGTTTGATTTGGGAGATTTAATTGAAAAATCTCAAATAGTTTTAGATCGAACTGCTTATCCAATCAACGACGCTGTTATTCAACCTTGAATACATGTTGGTGTGATGCCTTGTGAGAACATAACTACAAGTAACGTTATTGGAAATACTATAAAGTATGCAGATTTATCTGCATTTTGGGTAGTAGAAGCTACAATGACTGTTAATTTGGACTATCCTACTTATTTCCCATATGCTAAAGATATGCATGTATTACCTCATCAACAGCTCTTATGTGTACCTGATAGTAACATTGATCAATTTAAATCACCTTTCTGTGGTCTGTACAGAAGTTAATTAAAATAAAACATATACAAAGTAGTACATTCGTACATCATTATTTATTGGAAGAACACAAACAGGGGGGTTACATATATAAGGATTAATATTTAATATTATAATATTTTAATAAGTCAAACATCGCCAATGGATATGGCTTTTTATCGTAGTCTTTCAAAAATGAAGCTGTATGCCACTGAAAAGTTTTCACTCTTTGCTTAAATGCTGGGTCACCATTAACAAAAGTCCAGCTGTTGCTTGTCAAAATCATGGGTGTTTTAAGTAAAATGGCATCGCCTTGATTTTTTACATTGATATTTATCGGAAGCCCCTCACACATTTTTTTGAACTCTTCCTTCGCTGATTCCTCCATGTTGATCTCATTTCCTCTCACCACTCTTTTATTCGCAGCCTCCTGTAGAGAAAAATGATTAGTTTTATTGTTTACTCTACGATATCACCTACGTTTAAAGCAAGTGATACAAATGCATCAAAGAAAAATCTTTTACCACAGTTTGGTGGCCCTACAATTGATATAGTATTACATTTAATATTTATCGATCCATCCGATTCAACCCACCCTTGTTTATCAAACCAATTACATAAATTTTGAAGAAATTCGACTACTGCAATTTCATCCCCTTTAAACTGATGTAACACTAATTGCAATAAAGATTCAAAACTTTGATCACGCTCCATATAATACTCAAATGGATTTAAACTATAACTGTTAAATATAGGTAACTTATTGTTATACATATTTTCAAAGTCTATTAATTTCATTTGGTTAATTCTAACATTAAACATTTCAATTGCTAATAAATAATCGTTCCTATAATTATTATTAAAAAATTCAGGAACAAATTCGGTACTATCATATAAAATCAAAAACTTTAAATTTTTGGGGGGACATACAAAATACTTATTTAAGAGTGCCGCGGTTTTTTTAAACAGTGGGTTAGTTTTGCGCTGCGTTCCTGAAGTTCCTTCGCCAAAATTTTCTCCATCAGTTGTATCATTCGATGCCAGTCCGATCCTTCCTGAAACGTCACATTGAGCTCCCTGATACGGCCCTTCCACCAATCCGTTTCTTTTCCAATTCCCTTCATCGAGTAGAGCACGATTCGGGCGCACAAGTCGGATGGGGTTACGTCTGTGCCATAGGTTAACTTCTTGAACCCTTTGTCGAAAGATATAATATTCGATGAGAAATCGGAGGTCTTTAGTTCCAAGACTTGCGCAATGTCTGGATTTTCGGCTAAGCCTTCGTCTGACAGTCCGGACAATAATGGGAGCATTCCTCCATCTACATCTGCAAGATCTAGTTGAGTATGCGCAATCGTGTATGACATGGCAGTGGTCGCTTTCCCGTGAGACGAGGAAGAACTGGCCGTGGTGTAGTGGTCCACTTTGGGCTAACCATCTCCGAAGGTCTTCAAATTCTTCATGGTTTCTCCAGACGATAACGAAGTCGATATAGTAGCGCCTATTTCGTTCAGTGGCACTTTGCAGTCTTTCCAGGATTGGTTCCAAATATTCGGATCTGCTTTGCTCAAAACTGCTTCCAGGAACCGATTCATCCAATCCTTCATAGCCGTCTGGTCTTCCGGACTGTCTTTGGTCACTCGATCTATTTCCTCCATCAGAATGTGTGTTGTTTGTTCTGTAGGATACGTCGAAAGCACTCTCCATGTTCTGAAAATCAAGAGATTCATTACATCCGGATCCATTATGCATCTGGAAATACAAAAAAAAAAAATTAATATTAATGAAAAATATACTTACAACAATCTTTGTACACAAAACTTCAACTGGTCTTCCGGAAGTATTCCACAGTTCAAACAATCCGTTTCCGGTAGATCATCATCGTCCTCATCACTAGAATCATGTTCTGGACACGTATGAGCTGCTTTACCAAACATAAGTCTACACTGTCTGTAATTCAAACAATAAAATAATGGTGCGCGTCTGCATAGATGATACCAATATTCTATGTCCTCCAAACATCTCAGCACTTCATCATTATCCACAGTAAAACGATGTTGATATACCTTTCTTATTGTAACAATAACTTCTGTATACTTTTTATGTTTTGTATACATCCAGTTTTTAACACACGGAAAACATAAACGTAATTTAATTAAATGCTCTGTAATAGGACACTCGTATGCATAATATGTATAAACAAAATGAATAAATACTGGTAAATTTTTATTTAATTCTCTTTGCGGTCCGTCAAACAGATACGTTTGAAAATATTCTTCTGTATGTGAACCTGCCTGAATACGTCTATTTAATTGTAAGTCTTTAAATTCCCAAAACATAATATCTCCTTCATCGTACTCAGGCAATTCAATATAATTTTTAGATTATAACAATAAATCTCGAAATAATAATTTAGGCAATTTAAACAGTCTGTTATCATATCTACAAATACAACCCTTAAGCAAAAATATACGTCTAATACACAATTGAAATAATGAACACGGAAACATTCTTACCGACTGCTTACTCCAACAACACTTCAGCAAATATATCCAGTGTTGTAGATGAAGAGCGAATGGTTAGAATGCCTTAAACAACTCTTATTTATATCAAAAACACACGTTGCAAACAACACGCGTGAGATCCTTATCCCGTGAGGTGATACCCTTCTGGAAAATCCACACTTAATCTATCGCCTACATCTGACTTGTCATTGTAATTTGATCGACTTGTTTTTCTGTATATTACTTACGCATACAACATTCTCGAACTTTAAGCTGGATGCTTGCCGAATTGAAAATAACTTTTCAATTGCCCTACTACGTCACAACAACGCACGCGCGAAGTCCGAAGGGGTGTGTCCGCTGATCACGTGATTTTTCAGCCGGCCGGTCGACGTCTTTAGACTATCATGACCTTAGGCCATAGCTGAAAAATCACGTGATCAGCGGACACACCCCTTCGGACTTCGCGCGTGCGTTGTTGTGACGTAGTAGGGCAATTGAAAAGTTATTTTCAATTCGGCAAGCATCCAGCTTAAAGTTCGAGAATGTTGTATGCGTAAGTAATATACAGAAAAACAAGTCGATCAAATTACAATGCACACTTGAATAACATTGCAATATATGCAATGTTACTACAATATATGCAATGTCGTTCAATTGTGCACAAAATAGGAAATTGTGAACAAACAAATGCACGTTTTAAGCGTTCTATTTTTAGCATTAATGTGTAAACTATCGTTTCGTACTAAGTCGATGATGCTCTGCAATTTTATAATTCACTTTTTTCCCCTGGCTTGAATAGTTTCCGGGATAGGAACACTAACTCCACTATTTTTCTCTAGGTGGTGCTGTAGGCGGTTGAAACGCGTAGCACATGTCCACTTTACTATACCTACGTACCACTTTTATGCCTATAGCTGTAGCTGTTCAACAGTTAAAAGAGTTGGGACTGACTTTTTGAGGCACCCTGTATTTTCTTTTGATCGTAAATATATTACAATGGGACCTATTTCAGACCAAGAACTTTACAATAAAACAAAAATTATCAAAATCGGATCATCCGTTCAGACGTTATGAGCAAACAAACAAAAAGAAAAAAAACATACGTTTTGAATTGAGAACCTCCCCTTTTTTGAAGTCCGTTAATTAGAGCGTCTCTTACGAAGTTATAAGCTTACAAACACCACCAACAACACATAGCTCGAATTAAGAACATCCTCCTTTCTGAAGTTGATTGAACTTTGTGCTAATCGATGTGACCTCTTACAGTGACAATACTTTGAACCACAGAGTATACGTGTCATCCGCTACGCTGCAAAGTGTGCAACGTAGTTCAAGTGTGCACAGTGTGTACACTTGAGTTTGCACATAAAAGTGTGCACATAAAATAAAGTAAAAATTAAAGATACCTTTTATTAAGTATATATATATATATATATATAAGCATTTTATTTTATTTTTACTTTATTTTATAATTAAAACAACTTAAAATTTATTTTTTTAAGTTATAGAAAATAATAAGTATTACATACATAAAATTATAACTATATAACGTACATATTTTTTAAATCACAAAAAATCAATAATTATTGTTCATTAAATTTTTAAAATTTAATGTTTAATTATTCAAAAGATTAAATTTTACAATTATCAAGACCGTTCAACTGTAGCTTTAATAGCAAAATATGTAAATGGGTGAAATAATCAAATAAAAATAAATAAGATAAATATACAAACAAAACCCCGAATAACAAAAAATAAAGAAAAACTAGACAATAAATAAATAAATATATAAATAAATAAAATAAATAAAAATTAAACAGAAGTGTAAAACAGCAGGCGTGTTTAAATGTTGGTTTAAACTTCCTGATATGGTTTTAATATGTATAAATTACTTAACCGTTTTGAGATTGTTAATATTAGAGAGCAGCTGAAGTCTTATTTCGTACACAGAAGGATAAAAAACAGATTGTCGAACAAAAACGTACTTTGATTAACATTTAAACTCTACATTTAAAGGTGATGCATATTTCGAGCATTTGTTTGCCTGTAATATAATATAATCGGAATCCTGTATTATAATTTTTTAAGAAGCTGTAATGATTGGAGAAGTAATTAACTTGTTTGGGCCGTAATTATATATACAATTAAAATCATTATTTCTCCGTAATATATTTTTTTTTTCTAAAATTTAAAAAACAAATTTATTAATGTCTTAAATACACCTAAAATGAAATAACATGTTTAGATTTTAAAATAAGGTCTGCTTTATTTTTACTTTATTTTTAGTTAAAACAATATAGTTGAAAAAAAAAAATTATAAAAAATTATAAATATAAAAAATAGAATATTTTAAAACATACGTTTCTTTTTTTCTTTTTTTAAGTTCAAGAAATATTTTATTAAATTTTTCAAATTTTGAATTGAATTATAAGAGAAAGTAACAATAAAATAAAATGTTTAGATTAAATAAATAAAAGGTGAAAAAAAAAGAAAAAAAAAAACTTTCCCGTCTGTAGCCTTGAACAAGGCCCTTCCGCGTGGCAGCCATTTACTCTGCTGACCACGTTACTGGAACATTGCCTACGGTGCGAAATTACTTGTATTTAAAAGTTACTGAAACTTTAAACGCTTTTTTCTCGAAATTCTGTGGCTAGTGGGTCCTACTGCTTTAATATGTTGTTACCTTCATAGTATACTACAATCCTGCGCAATTTCGTTCAGATCTGAATTTTCCATGTTGTGACCTCTCCTTGTAAGAGAAAATTAGAAAATTAATTTGCAAATAATGGGTTAAAAAAATCGTAAAATTTACAAAAGAAATTACATTATACTCCAGTCCGATAAAATACTTTAACCAAACCCAATATATTGATAATGATTGCATGAATTCTAATTTAAATTTAAACCCACCAGTTATTTATGCTAAAACATCAAAACCTTTAAATAAAAACAAATTTCTGCACTTTATTCTTTTTAATTCAAAAACATTTTATCATGTATTATCAGTATGAGAGCCAGGTGTAAAGTAATATCATAAAATTAAGATATTTATTCCGAATATTTAATCATAAGAAGAAAATAATAAGATATTTAATTTGAATATTTATTAAATCTGAACAAAAGCAAAAGACATATGCTTGAAAATTATTTAAAAAATTATTAAAAATATTTTATTTACGTTTCAACTATAAAAAAATATTTTATGTAAGAGATTGTTTTTTACACCATTGAATGATGTGAAACTTGAAATTTATAATTCAAAGGAAGCAAATTTAAGGGTTAGGAATTATGTGTAGAAACATTTTTTTAAGCTCGTGATATTTTTATTTTATATTATTGAAACTTTTTGTTGCAGTGTGAAGCTATAAAAAGAGTTCAAATAAACTCCCAATTATATTTTAATTATTGTTAAAAAATTTTAAGTTAAAATTACATTTAATTTTAAAAAGGCATTCTATATCAACTTTGTAATTTACGCAATCAAGACCAATTGACAAATATTCAAACGTTTTTCAATGTCCCGTTCAGAAAATTTATTTATTATAATATCTCTTTTTTCTGGTTTCACCTTATATACTAAAAAAATAGAAGCAGTATACGAGCTTCTTTTACTTTTTATTATTATTATTATTATTTAGTCGACGAAAAATCTATTAATTTACGACACTGATGAGGGTCCATTTAAGGCTAACATTAACACCCAAACGTTCGACGTTTTAACTGTTATTGTAAGTCAATATTTCAGCACGAACTGTGTGTAATTATGCCGAATGGATAAATGAATTTAATGAAGCAAAACTGAATTTAGGGCAGATTGCTAGAGCTTATTATTATATTCAGGTAAATGATGATTTGTTTATCGATTGCAATAAACAATTATTTTTATTAACTTTAAATAAATTTAAAATCATTAACTATTATTTTAAATTATCAAAATGCAAGAGATATAGTTTTAATAACTTTTATGCATATATAATCCTTATAAAAACCACTTAATAAATGTTCAAATGATTTTCTTTTCCGGGATTACGGTAAGGTGTCTTCTGTTTTAAGATTGTTAAAAAAAAAAAAAGAGCTAAATTGTTCAATTGTTCTTTTATTTTTTGATTTTTTATATACTTCACTCCAAATAGCATTATATTATAAACAAAGATATAAACCAAAAGTTAAAGTGAAGTATAAAATTTGCTTTTTTAACTAAAGTCATCCTTTTTTCTTTCTTTCTTTCTTTTTTTTCTTTTTTTTTTTTTTTTTTTTTTTGTAATTACTCAAGAGTGTCCCGTGGTGATCCTGAACAGAACTGGGGAAAATGACCGTAAGGCTTCTCACACACCAGAACGCAATGCAACACTTAAAATGGTCGTAAATTACCTATTATCGGAAAGTGACCCTTGAACTTTTGGACATGTTTACAATGAAGAACATTATTTTCTATTGCTCCTTGAAAAGCATTACGAAAGAAACCCAAGTTTTCCATGCCAATTATCGCAGCTGTAAGTTTTTCAGAGAATAAATGGTGCTTCGAGACTCGCAGAAATTCAAATCCCACTTCAAAGGAATTTCAATAGAACCGGCATTACGCGTTGAATTCCGTCCTGGTTTGTTCCAAGCTTAAGCAGTAGTCGAATGGTGTATGCATTCACCTTCTCACCTGGATTTCCAAGGGTTGTGGTCTCGGTAGGATGTAGTCCTAGTAGAAGGATCCTAATTTTCACTAGCTAACGGTGGTATCTTAAATACCATACATATTGCTTTTAAGTATCTTTGAGGGCCAGCAACTGCAGCCAAACCATACATTGCAGAAGTTGAAGGTTTACTTCTGTGGTATAAAGGGATGTATGCGGATGTCAATGTCCGAAGTGCCCCTTTGATTATGTAAAGGTGTGAGTGTTGGAAAGGTGAGTTCGGGAAATGTTCAGCTGCACGTTCACGATTGTAGGTGTATTGGGGTGTATTATACACCTACGTGTCACGATTGGGGTGTATTATAAAGTGCCATCATTCACATCCGACTAAGTGCATCTTGCGGAACTAAGCGCATATTTGTCATAGATGATAAAAGTTTTTCTGCGCTCTTCGATGGAGAATAATATTGCTAACATTGCCTCCATCTTACATTTACAATACTAAATCTCTGAACTAAGCGTGCCTATGCGCAATAAGTCGATTGAATACGCTATTGTAAGGTAACGTGAGCAAATTACTTCTCTAATTTTTAGTTACTAAGCCATACCATAGTGCACATTCCAACTGGATCCTAAATATACGTGCTTCATGCACATATGGGATAGAGTAACCCAAGCTCAGCTGTGCGGTTTTTTCATTGTTTATTTTAGATAACCCTGGATGTCCATATTTGGGAGAAGACTCGCTAGTATGGGGTTGTTGTCGCGTTGGCTTGAAGTACGTACAAGGATTGCTAGCGGGTACGAATGCTTCTAAAGAACATCGCACGGTTTATAGTGGGCATTCGCGCCTTTCACATCACAATATTTGCTAATATTTATTACAATATTACACAACAGCAATAAAAATATCGAATTAATTTTAAATTGCAAATGCTTTTCTACAGTTGACTGCAAGAAAAATTAAAGCCACATTTAAATTTGCCCTAATGCCGTATACATTTATAAAGAGATCATAACTTCAATTGATATGGAAAATAATTATATGATATAAACAACTTATGACATTCGGAACTCCTTCAGAATATGGTTTGTACACCTATTCCTCTACACTATCTACCAATAAGTATTTGGACACTTTCGAATTTAGATGCTCTGTCCAATATCAAGAAAAATTCTGCAGGGATTATCTTGATACTTTGGAAGTATAAATGACATTCAATACTTCATATACTTCAGGAAAAATTTTGTACTGAAGAAGAAAAAAGGACCACTAAAAAGATAAACAAAACTCCAAATGTTTTGAATCACCCTGTAAAAAGTAATACTTGAAATGCGTTTTGCCTGTAGCATGTGTTTATGAAAATTCTTTTAATTATCAGTATGACTTTTTATGAGGATACCACATACACTTATGGAATAATGATTTTTTTTTAAAATGGCAAAAAATATTTCCACTTTTCTATGCATATAAAAGAGTACTTCCACCCACTCACTCACTGACTCATCAACGCACAGCAAAATCTACTGGAGCCACTGACTCGAAACTGGGTCAGATTATAGAACATATAGTGTAAGCAACCCTAAGAAGCGATTTTGCGAAATTCACCCCCCAAGGGGACGTAGGGGGCAAAATGTGAGTTCATAAAAACCTTCATATCTCAAAGAAAAAAACAGATATCCATAAAGTTTTTTGCTTTAAAATATAGCTAATTTAATTATCTAAAAACCAATTTCTGGAATTTTAGAAGTTCTGTCCCCAAGGAGGGAAAGGGAGCAACACGTGATTTCACATGCGCAAAACGTGGTTTCACATACTCCTATATATCTCAAACAGAAAAACAGACATATGTGAAATTTTTGCTCTAATATATAGCTAATGCAAATACCTAAAAACTAATTTCTGGAATTTTCGAAATTCAGCCCCCATGAGGGGAGGAGAGGGGGCAAAACGTGATTCGAAATAATCCTTTATATTGCAAATATATATATATATATATATATATACTAGCTGACCCGACAAACGTTTTTTGTCATTTAAATTATTTCTAGAGAATATTTTGCTAGAAAAAAAGAACTAACTTATTGTAAGTGTGTAAGGATGTGGTATATAAGTGAAACAGGTATGGAGCGCTGTGAACGGTGACTGTGAATTCCGATTATAACGTAAAAGACATAATTACCGATATTTTCGCTACTTGCTTCTTGCTACTTGGTACTTTCTACTTTCTACTTGTTATTTAAAACCTCCGCTGAATGTCAAACAGCACAAAATTTTATTTCATACGGCAAATATTTTAATTTATGAGAGAATCTCTGATAGCAACGAATTTCACATAAAAATTCCGTCTTTTTTGAATAAGCTGTAACAATATGAACCGATTTGATGAAAATTTTTATCAAAAAGTTATTACAATATCTAACATCATTACATGTACATTTATCACAATTCAATCAATCGATGCATGTGAGTATATGTATAGTATGAGCGAAGTGAAATGTAGAGTTCGTATTAAATAAAAACTTAAACTCGTTTTAA
The DNA here is from genome assembly GCA_963930645.1 of Salticus scenicus. Taxonomy (NCBI): domain Eukaryota; kingdom Metazoa; phylum Arthropoda; class Arachnida; order Araneae; family Salticidae; genus Salticus; species Salticus scenicus. The sequence goes on from OZ005651.1 coordinate 105,908,162, forward strand.
TTAAAGGTGAAAAAGTTGAAACTCAATTTATTTTATAACAGGTATATTTTTTTAATCTACAAAAACTGAATTTACCGTAATGCCATTGGATGTACAATATTTTTGGTTAATCCTTGAGGAGTATACACAAACAAATTCGAAGGTTTTCTAACCCTGGAACACGCAACATATAATTGGCCGTGAGAAAAGCACGGATTTTCTAAATCTAAGCCATAAATTAGGACCCCTTTGGTGACTTTAAATATTTTAAGCCATTTTTGCGATGAATTGAAATGGCTATCTCAATTGTGGATCTAAAAATCTTGGTGAGAAGCGTCCGAGCTACTTCGGTGCCAAATTTCAAATTTTGCCAAAGGGATCCGATACTAAAGGTGTTCCATACAAAAAATAAATAAATGAAATATCAGTGACATACACACGCACAAAAGTATGGGACCCCATTGGTGACTTTAAATATTTTAAGCCATTTTTGCGATGAATTGAAATGGCTATCTCAATTGTGGAACTAAAGATCTTGGCGAGAAGCGTCCGAGCTACCTCGGTGCCAAATTTTCCATACAAAAAATAAATAAATAAAATATCAGTGACATACACACGCACAAAAGTATGGGACCCCTTTGGTGACTTTAAACATTTTAAGCCATTTATGCGATGAATTGAAATGGCTATCTCAATTATGGAACTAAAGATCTTGGCGAGAAGCGTCCGAGCTACTTCGGTGCCAAATTTCAAATTTTGCCAAAGGGATCCGATACTAAAAGTGTTCCATACAAAAAATAAATAAATAAAATATAATAAATTAGCTACACAAAAAATTTGTAGGTCAGGGTGGTTGTTAATCAACGCGCGTGTAAATTTGAGAGAAAATTATATAAAATACTCACTCCAATTCCGCACCAAATTTGCAAAATGTATAGTTTTTTATGCACACTTCAAAACTCTTCAAACACTAATTACATCTTGATGTAATATTTCAATTAGGACACAATTTTTTGTATAACAATAATAACACGAAGTTACAAAATATTTTCCTGAATTTGATCGCAGCACCAACTGTCGGGACGAACTGAAATAACAATAGAATATACGCAAGCGAAGTGTGACGTCACTGACCGTCAGTGGATGCAAGAAAAAGATTTCCTATGTTAATCTCCCATTGGATTTTTTTATAAAAAATTATTAAAAATCGAGGAAAATTATTTCTCGATCTTAATCCCCGAATTTGGGTATAGATATTAGTTATAGTATGCATGCGTTAGATTGAGTTATTTTGCTCTCAAATTGACAAAATTTTAATTTTAAATTTCAAAACTCTGTCTTCCTTGGCGTTTTTCGTATTTGGCGATCAAAAACGTAATACGAAAATATACATGCCAGATGTATATTTTCGTAATATGTATTGTACGAAATTGTTTCATATTATTCATTACTCTCTTAATATAAGTTGTTGAAATAACCATTATTTTTGAAAGAAAATAAATATGTTCGCCAGATGATATGGCGATATTTTTTTTCCGCCAAGGATGACAGAGTTTTGAGATTAAAAATTCAAATTTTATCAATTTTACAGCAAAAACAACTCAATCTAACGCATGCACATGATAACTAATACATATCTATACACAAATATGGGGATTAAAATCGTGAAATAATTTTCCTCGATATTTTGTAATTTTTTACAAAAAATCCAATGGGCGATTAACATAGGAAATATTTTCTTGCATCCACGGACGGCCAGTGACGTCATCACTTCGCTTGCGTATTATTGAATATTCGATACTACGATCGTAACGCAGTCTGCCGAGTCCAATGTGAAACATTCCAAAATCAACAACAATTTATAAGTGATAAATTAATTAAATAAACAATTTAAATTGGACTGAATTGTAAATCTAAACCATTCTCGAATCCACCTGAAGACACACAAAAAATTTCATTAAACTCGGTCCAGCCGTTTAGGAGGAGTTCAGTGACATACACACGCACAAAAGAAATATATATATAAAGATAAATACAAAGGCACAGCTTTAGTATAGACCTGCCCCCCCCCCCTTGTCGACTTTAAATATTTTTGGCCATTTTTGCGATGAATTAACATGGCTATCTCAATTGCGTAACTGACGATCTTGGTGAGATACGTCCGTACTACTTCGGTGCCAAATTTAAAATTTTTCCAAACTAAAGCTGTTCCATACAAAAAAAAAAAAAAAAAAAAAAAAAAAAGAAAAAAGAAAAACTGTTTTATGATATTACAAAATAAAAATAAAAAATTTAATAAATTGGAAATTATTACTATTTACAATTAATGTGAAAACATAAAAGAACCTTTATAAGTTACATATAAAGTATCAATTAAAACGAAAATTTTGTTTTACTGTAGAAAAGAAAAGTACTACTAAATTAAATAAAAATTTTAAGCTAATACCAAGTATCTCTATGAAAATATTTATTTACACGCGAATATTTTCATAGTATATTATTTTTTTTTTCTAATTTTTATTGTTTATCACGTGAAATTAAAAATATTTTATTTCCGGAAAAAAATAAATAAACGTGAATTTTGTTTATTTTGGCATCAAATATATTTTTCTTTTTAATCATTTTAAAGTTAAAATGGAGTTTTTATTTATTATCTTTTGATCCAATTATCCGATTGAACTGAATTGTAAATCTAAACCATTCTCGAATCCACCTGAAGACACACAAAAAATTTCATTAAGCTCGGTCCAGCCGTTTAGGAGGAGTTCAGTGACATACACACGCACAAAAGAAATATATATATAAAGATATATATATATATGTAAGATATTTTTTCTCTAAAATATAGCTCCCATAAATACATAAAAACTAATTTTTTCAATTTTAGAAATACGTCTCACGTGGAGCGGGAAAGGGGGGCTATGGGGTTAAAAAAGTAGAAATATAGTTAGACCGTTAAAAATTGGTACAGATAGGCTTTAGAGACCTGCGAGTCAAATGAGGATATTTTTGAAAGTGTTAAGTTATTAGGAGGGTCAGAAAGGTGTGTGTGGGGGGGGAGGGGCAAAAAAATAAAAATTGAGTTAGACCGATGAAAATTGGTACATAAAGGTTTTTGATACCTACAAATCGATTGCGGATATTTTCGAATTTGTAAAGTTATTAGAAGGGGCGGGAGGAGGGGACGCAAGGGATGATCTACAAATCGATTAACAGGGAAGAGGTGCCACTCACCGCTCTAGGAGCAGTGTCGAGCGATTCCAGCTATGCTAGGCCCCTCTTCCGGAGTTTATTTAAACTGTTTAAAATATATATATATATTACAAAAGCCGATAGAGACAGGTCTCCCACGCGACAAGGAGCGGCATGTTCTATGCTGGTAGAAAAGTGACAAGTGGCTTAAGGCTTGCAAAAGTGACAATATATTTGAATTCCTTATGAATATGACTAATCTCACAGATTAATCTCACATATGCTTGCTCTTGCTTTAAGCCACTTGCTCTACAAATCGATTGCGTATATTTTCGAATTTGTAAAATTATTAAGATAGACGGTAAGGGGAGGTGAAAGGGCAAAAATATATAAATAAAAGTTAGAGCGGTGAAAATTAGTGCTGTTACATTTTGAGGCCTGATAAATCGATTGTGGATATTTTCGAAAATACAGAATTATTACGAAATGCGGAAAGGGATCGGGCGCAGGGGTAAAAATAAAGAAATTCAGATAAAATATTGAAAATTAGTATTTTTCGGTTTAAAAGTCCGAGAGAACGAGTGCGAGAATTTTTTAAAGACTAAAATAATTAGGAAGGGCGGGAACGGTAGGTGAAGGAGCATGCGAGCATTGCGCGCCTGTATACGCTGCCGCAGGTAGTGGTGGCCCGAACCAATTATTCCACTTATGGGAGATTTTTTTTTTATTTATGTTTTTTCCCTTACGATAATATAGTGATTGATTAAGAGTGTTGAGTATAAATGCGCGCGCAGCGCACAATTGCCTGCGCTGCCAAGGGCAGTGGCGACCCGTGGCGACATTTTTTCTAATCACATTTTTTTTTTTTTTTTTTTTTTTTCGCATGATGAAAATCGATGCAATTTTGATAATTAATAAACTATAGTGATTCATTTAAAAATAGTGACCAGCGAAGCGGGCGTAGCCTGCTAGTTAAACTACAGTGCGTTGCATGAATATAAACGCACCTTTTCCAATTGCCAGAAATAGAATTTTTAAAATTTTAAAAGAAGGAATGAGACTTACAGTTATTGCATATGACTAACAACTGACTAAGGTGCTTTGAGCAAGTATGTTTATGCTCATGCAAGCTTATTTAATGAATGTTTAAGCATTTTCTTATTTTTCACTGTTATTCGTTTGTTGCACGAAATTAAACGCACTCTGTATTTTGGGTTTAAAATTTAACAGAGCTGCCGGAATTAAATTAAAACACGAATAGTCGTGTTTCTAAAATTCTCTAAAATCAGTTTTAATGCTTGAGTGCAAAATTTACGGAGTTTGTACAGGATGGCAAGAGGAAAAACTTTGACAGTAGACGAGAGGATAAAAATCGACTTTATGCGGGGTAAAGGCTTTAGCAATCGCGAAATAGGGCGCTGAATCGGAAGAAGTGAGAGTGATATGCGAAATTATATAAAGAAAGGAGCAAATTATGGGGAAAAAGCGTATGGGAATCGAACAGGAAAGCTCACCAGTTACGGCAAATGTCGAATATGCAACGCTGCAAAGACTAAGAATATTTCATGTGCGAAGATAAAGACTCAATACAAGCTGGGTGTTCATCGTACAACCATATGGAGTACTATCAAAGCTGCGACGTTCATTAAATTTAAAAAAAGGAAGGCGAAACCACCCCTCACTCAATAGCACAAGGATATGCGGTTGGAAAGGGCAAGAAAATGGATTCTAGACACTAAATTGGGAAAAAGTCATCTTCTCAGATGAAATAAAGTTTAATCTTGATGGCCAGAACGGATTTCATAGCTGCTGGCACGATATGATAACCGAAGAAATGTACTGTCCAAAACGTCAATCTTGAGGTGGGTCTGTCATGGTGTGGGCAGCCATAGGTTTTAAAGGAACTTTCGAATTAGAGTTCGTGGAGAACAGTATGAACTCTGTAGATTATGTCCAGATGCTCACAAGGAACCTCGCCGTCAAGCAGTCAAAAAATCTGGAAGAAATTATATTTTTCAGCAAGATTGTGCATCTGTACATACAGCACATATCGTGAAAAAATGGTTCCGTGGCAATAAAATTAAAGTTCTGGATTGGCCCTCAAAAAGCCCCGATTTAAACACAATGGAGAACGTATGGGGTAATCTGGTTCGCCGTGTTTACGTAAACGGAAGGCAGTTTAACACGAAAGATGAACTAAAATTGGCAATTCTGTTAGCTTGGATGACAATCAGCTTGGATGACCTCATGCCACTATATCAGTCAATGCCAAGGCGTTTACTGGCTCTTCTAGAAGCCCATGGTGGCTTTACAAAGTATTAGATACAATATTTGTTACTCAGTTATTTATTTTTTACCTGTGCGTTTAAATTCATGCAACATGTATATTTGTCATAAATTCAATAAAATTATTTTCTAAAAAATCATATTGGTTTTTCGTTGTTTTGACTCGTAATTTCATTTCTTGAATCATACACATACAGTTTGAATGAAGTGTCACCTATTCATATTTTTTTATTACTCTTCTATACCATTCTAATTCTTAACGGTAATGTGCGTTTATATTCATGCAATGCACTGTATAATGCGTAAGGTATTAGACGCAGTGCAAAGTCATTTTTAGGAAACTTGGTATACTACATTAGACATACCATACTGGAATTAGAATGCAAAAATTCTAAATATCTTACGAAATATGAGCATTTTTACAGAATAATTTTTAATTACGCATGTGCAAGCTTTAAAAAAAATCATTTGCATAATTTAATAGACTAAAATATTGATCTACTTATATGGAGGTCATAAACAAATATGCTGTAAATTCAAAAAGTTATGAGAGATAAAATGAGCAGAATTTAATTTTCTCTCAAAATAAAAGCTGAAATATAAGGCGTTATTTTTATTTTTATTCAATCGATGTGTAATGGTAATAAAGTGTTTGTTCATTGTAAATAAATATTGATAAAACGGGTACATTACATTTCGGTCCCTTGGCCATTTTGGTCCCGAGACGTTTTGGTCCCGCTATTTTTTTTATTATGAATTTTTTAGTATTATAGCATATTGTTGATTGATATTGCATCATTTTCAACTTTTGTTGAAAATCATGGAACAGAAAATTTATTATTTCGGATCAAATTATGAATGATAAATGGTATTAGTTATCAGCAAAGATCTAAGCATTGTTCATTTATCTAAGTCCCCAAAATTTCAGTTTAAATAAAATACAAGGTTTTTAATACAAAACACTGTAATGCGGCTCTTAATTATCACATTCAAATTTCGAGTGTTCGAATACAAAATTAGTAGGAAATCTATGCTCTATCCAAGCATCTACTAAATAATAAAAGAAGATACGAGGAACCTAAATAATGATCTCTGGGTTTAATTTGTACAGATCTGCTAAACTTGAGTCATTGTCTTCTCTATCAATCCGAATATATTTGTCAACACAGAAAATAGTTTATATCACACTGAATTGGAAAAACATTTTTCTTCCATTATAATCCCTTACAATATTGTTTATAAAAAAATGATTAAAAGCGTCCCCCCCCCCTATTTTTTTTTTTTTTTTTTCAAATTCGCTGAAACAAAACAGTGAAATTCCTTTTTACTGTCTGTGGGAGAAACATGTGTGAAACGAATCCCAAGGTGCTACTGAGATTTCAGTGTGGGCATTGTTTTTAGTCATAGAGACGTATCAGACAGACACATTAAAAAAAAAAAAAAGATAAACATAAATTAAGAATATAAAAAATTGTGCATCAACATTTTCTAGACCTTGATACTTGCAATTTGCACAGTTGATTAAATATTGGACTACTTACATTTTTTCAATTTTAAAATAAAATCATTATAATTGAAAGAAAAGTAATTTATATACATATATATATGGTTAACATAACTAAATATCACGGGACAAAGAAACATGAATTTTATTATTATTATTATTATAACAGAGATTTTAAAATAAATTCCTCTTAGACTAATGATAAAAATTAAATCAAAATCAAATCGAATGATACGTATCTCTCTCTCTCTCTCTCTCTCTCTCACACACACACACACACACACACACCACCACCACCACACACACACATATATATATATATGAATAAATTTATATATAAAATCAAAAGCTGCATAAATGATCACAAGCTTATGCTTATGAATAAATGTCTATGATGGGTGCAGGTCAATAATTTGTATATTGAAAGAAATAGCATTCTGTCACTAAAAGCAAATTATATTTAATACCTTAAGGTTTTCTTTCCTTCTTTCTTTTTCCTTTCTTTCTTTCTTTTATTATTATTATTATTATTATTATTATTATTATTATTAAAATTTTTCTGTATTTTATTATTTTTAAATTAATTCAGACTTTATCAATAAATATATTGAAATGGTATGCTTTTTTAATAAGATGGTATTGTTGTTATTGTTATTTTTAAAATCACAAAATTTTGTCACTAATTGTAAATTAAAAATCAAATTACAATTAAGCAAGTTAAATTGAAATTAAATGAAAATGTCTCAAGAAAAGAAAAAGAAAAAAGAAAATGCAATTAATTTTTTTTTAAAAGTTTAAATATATTAAATTTTCGTAAAAATATCAGAACAAAATTCCCTGAATCTCAATGGCTAGGGAGCAATTGTAATGTCGAAAATTTATATATTTACCTTTAATATATTCTTTAATTAAAGATATTCTAAGAGCACTTCAATTTTCCCGTATCAACAAATATGCTATCATACTAAAAAACTCATATATATTTAAAAGATAGCAAAAAATTAGCGGGACCAAAATGGCCAGGAACCAAAATTTCCTCGGGACTAAAGTGGCTTGCTTCGTGATAAAACCCCCAATCATCTTACTTCTCTTTCAGAGGAACTGAAATTATGTTATTCTATAACACATAACTTGGATTTACACGATATTAGTGTTAAAATTGTATTGGATGCCTATGCTAAAGTTCTTAACTCATTCTGCTATCAATAAATTCTTAGATTTTACTAACTACAACGTTTACAAAAAAAAAAAAAAAAAAAAAACAGTACATTGCGATTTTATCCATCCCATTAAAACAATTCAACCCAGGTAATTAAATTATGTTGAAAAGGAGCCGAAGCTCACTGGTGGTCAATGCACTTTTCTCTGCTGCAGTGACTAAAAGAAAACTCGTATGGCAGTTTCTGTTAGAAAAACATAAAATTTATTTTAATGCATTAATACTTCTAAACAACAGAAGTTGACTAATCATTTTTTTTTTTTTTTAATAATACAAGAAAAAAAAATCTGGACCCAGCTGTGACCTCAGAAATATCATGAACAAATTAAATTTTAAACTTAATAGATCAATCATTAAAAGAACTAGTATGTTGTGGCCACCACGAGACTTTCTTTTATATTTTCCTATACAAATTCACTCAGTAACAATAATTTTTTAAAAAAAGTGGGACTTTGACAAAATTTAGGGTAAAATGTGAAAATTATTCTAAGTTTGTCAAAACACAGAAACAGTGGGACTTCGACAAAATTTTGGGTAAAATGCAAAAATTAGTTTAAGTTTGTCAGAACACGGAAACCGTGGGAGTTTGATAAAATTAAGGGGAGAGAAAAAGAAAAAAAAAAGATTTTTTTTCTAAGTTTTTTTTCGTAAAAGTAAAAAAAATCGATAACTTTGTTTTAAATTATCACAGATTTATAGTTCAACCATTTGTTTTAAAGGTACTGACGAGACCTTTCGAAAGATACCCATCTTGAAAATTTTTGCCCTATATCACCCTGTTAAAAATTTAGAAAAAGCGGGATGGCAACGCAACCTGTAAGACGATTTTTACCAAAAGTTGATAGGCACTAATTTATGTCAAGATGCAACTACATTCCAATTTGTATGAAATTCTGTGCAGTAGTTCTAGAGATACAGTTGCCACAAAATTTTGTCAAACACACACACACAGACAGACAGACAGACATTTTCTAAAAATGGTAAAATCGTGTTCTACAGCTCTCAAAACATGTAAATCCATCAAAAACCCGAAATCGAAAATTTTTACGAATCCAATACTTTCTTCTATTGAAGATAGAAGAAAGTAAAAACTTATCTCTCTAGTGAAGAGATGTACAACTCATAAGTTCAAGTAAAATTTATGCATAAGTTTATCAAAGGTCACAGCTGTGACCTAAACTGCTCATAACAAATATCTCTAAATTAAATCATAAATTAAAACTGATCCCAATACAACAACTATTTAAAAAATAAAAAATAAAAACTAATAATAATAAAATAAAAAACATAAACAAACTACATTTTTTTAATAATTCAAATACTTTTAATTCTTATTATTTATTTATTTATTTATTTATTTATTTTATTTTTATTTATTTATTTATTTTTTTTTCAAAAAAATTTTTGTGGTACCTCTTACATTTACAGAATTCTGCCAAAGCTAAAATTTTCACAAATGTATATCAAATCGACAGATCCATTTTTTTTTTTTTTTTTTTTAGGGCTAGAGGCCTATTTCAGTCGGTACAGCGTTGTCGAATTTTTATACGTCACTCTTAATAGTGCTAAGGGCTTATTTCAGTCAATTTATTGAATGGGGATTTATTGAATAAAGTCCCCCCAAGGCACAACTTTGACATGAGTCCCCCCCCCCAGGCCCAACTTTGACATGAGTCCCCCCAAGGCCCAACTTTGACATGAGTCCCCCCCAGGCCCAACTTTGACATGAGTCCCCCCAAGGCCCAACTTTGACATGAGTCCCCCCAAGGCCCAACTTTGACATGAGTCCCCCCAAGGTACAACTTTGACATGAGTCCCCCCCCAAGGCACACCTTTGACATGAGTCCCCCCCAAGGCACACCTCCTCCTCATTGGGAAAACGAGAAAAAACGTTGTTTTGCGGCTATAAGACAGTTTGGACTTCCAACGTTATTTGTTACAGTATCTGCAGCTGAAACACATTGGTTTGATTTAATGAAAACTTTATCATGGAATTTAGATCGTCACGAATTAACTAAAGAAGAATTTGTCGATATTAACAAGTTTAGCAGTAGGCCTCTGGCACTAAATTAAAATCTGTCAATGTCAGATTTTCATATTTTAAATAATGAAATAATGTCGTGTCTGTATAATTTTTTTTTTTTTTTTGATCACCTTATTAATTCTCAAACTGGCTAACATGCACTATTTAATTAACAGAAAAATGAAATACAAAAATAGGATGTCCCACGGGATTTATTCCAATACTGCCACACCAGGTGTAATCTCTGTTAAGCTTCCTGTAAAGAATAACAGATTTGGATGATTTCCTTTCTTCTCCCCTGTGTACGTGTGGCAATTCATCAGTAAAAATATGAATTCATCACTAAAGATAATATTTCTGCTTTCGTAAGCCGTTCAGTTTGATCGTGAGCGGAAACATTCCAGAATATGGTGGATATGGTAAGAAAAGGTGAAGTGTCGTTGTAATTTTAGTCGATTCCTTAATCCAGTCTCTGCTAATAATTTACTAAAACTATCTTTTAATAACACTGCAAGGCTACGAGTTTGCGAAAGGCGTCCAATTATTGATAGGGTCATGTTAGCGGCCACGCTGTTACACTCCTGATTGCTCAACCCTTTTGCATGGAAAGAATTATGCAAATTGTACGGCCGTCCTGAGTCACTACGGCGATGATTTGTGCCTTATCTTAAACACTACTTCTAACATAAGTCTGTACTATACTGTTTTGTTCAACAGGCCGACCCATCTCTCTGTTCGACCACTCTACCTCTCTAAGGTCTATGATACGACCACACTCAACCTCAAATAACTACAATTAACGCCGTCGGGTAAATCCGTAAGACATCTTATGCATCAATCAATCAACCCAATTATACCCCAATATCCATCACTGAGCGCAGCAATTCTTCATTTTCCATGCGACTGTTCTATGCTACCACAATGCTCAGTAATGTTGTACGACTGACCATTTACAAAATTCGTTTAGCCGTATTTGCAAGTTCCGTTTCGTCGTTTTAACTCAATTTGTTCTGGATGCATACATGTTTTTGTGACCTAAAGTATATAGATGATTTTAAAACAGTTATAGTTAAAATTTTAATAGTTACATTCACGTAATATGAAAAAAAAGAATGATTCATGTAAAAATTTGATAATATAACAGTAAATGCGTCACGCTGTCAAAATTATCAGAATTTTGAAAATTTGTAAGTACTGATGATATATACTCACGTTTAAATACATGGAAAATGTGTTAATAATCTTCACTGTAGAAAATATGTACCTTAAATAAACAAATAAAGGGTTAGGACAATTCCAAGGAAAATTTGTTTCAATCTTTGATAAAATAAAGAACCAAAAATACGCATCAGAAGGAAACCTAAAAATGTTATTCGTGCAGTTTTCTTATTATAAGAGACATGTGTTTGTCAGGAGCATGCTGTCAGAGTAAGCCTACGGGGCAAAAAACCTCTTTCTGATATATGAATGTTCAGAAAAAGAGCATTCTTCAACACTAGTGAGCATGTTAAGGAAAAAAGATTTCAAGGCTATCGGAACTGGCTTCTGAATTTTTATCCATAAATCTTTTGGATAATATAGTGGATATTCTTTCCTACTCGAAAAACTGTTTATATTTTATGCATTCACTTTTCTTTAAATAGGACGTATCTTGTTGAGTTACCCAATTTCTTTACAGTAATGGTACACGTATGAAAATGTAATAAAAATATATAAGTATAAATTAGATGAAGATATAAATTTTATCTTGCTCTAGAACAAATTTTATTTAGACAGTTTACGTATGAATAAATATATATATATATATATTTAGATGATAGTGTAGATTGTCATTGTAAAATGATTATTAAATCGTAGATTATTAATATAGAAAACTAATCTTAAAAACCTTAAAACTCACAAAATAAACTTTTAAATAATTTAAACAGTATAATGCTTTTAAAAGTGCACATCAATGACATAAAAATAAAAAATAAATAAAGTTATGATGATTTTAATAATGTTCTGTTTTCTGAAATAATGTTTTTTTTTTTTTTTTTTTTCTTTACAAAACATTAAGATTAGAGATTGAATAAAAATAAACTATATATAAAATTGAGTTCTGGTTCAAAATAGCTCTACGACTTGTTATAATGACAGAAAAAGAAAAAATATCGAATACAAATAGGAAATGAATATCTACACAGCCAAATCTTCATAATGCAATCAATGGTTAAAAATAAATTTATCTTCTTTATTCTCTAAAATATATTTTAGACTATATTTAAATAACTATAAAATATATTTTAAAAGACATCATATCTGTACTGATAAGTATAAAGGATTTAAGTCCAAAAATGTCGATTTTGAGTTAAGCACATACTCAGACTCAGAAAAAAATTCTCTATCGATTGGTATAAAGGATTTAAATCCATGTCATTTAGTCTTTGAGAAAATCTGTTGGTAAAAAAAGATTCAAGTCAGAAATTTGGCATTAATGTTTGGTATAAAATATTTAATTCGTTTTTTTTCCCTTTATTAAGTGAAGGTTCACAATCACTGAATGGTATAAAAGGTATAAATCAACATAATAACTTTTTCCTAATCGATTCTTCTGATTAGTTTTTAGTTAGTTTAACTTTTTTTTTCGTTTCCTGAAAAATCAAGAATATGGACTTAAATCCTTTATACTTATCAGTACAGATATATCATAACAGTAAAAACTGACAATGTTGCCTAAGTAAATTTTTAACGAGAAAAAATGGGCCCTTATTTCTATTGAGTTTAATTAGATTACTATAACAAGATTAAATTAGCACTAAAAATGCACAGATTAAAATTCTCTGCCAGAATATGAAACTAAGTATAAATACGAGTAGAAAGACCTCCCCACGTAGGGTATTCCCCTCATGCCTAGGTCAAACTTGTAGGTAATTGTCATTAATTAAAAATAAGTGGAGAAAATTTTTGCATGCAATATTAATTTTAACCCGTTAAGAAACAGGTGTTTATTTATTTATTTATTTATTTATTTTAGTTATTTTTTAACATATGTAAGCGTAGCTACTGATGTTAAACTTTTAACAAACTTTTTTTTAATGTAAATTATTATATAAGAAGACATACATAATAATAAAACTGTTTCTGTTTGATGTATTTAAAGTACTGATTGCATTAATAGGGATATTTTACACATACGAGCAATTACTTTAATATTATTTAAGTAAAGAGGTTTTTTTCACTCTCTGTGCATGACAAGTTTTTCCGCCTACACTTTTCATTTCCGACCCCGTAATGCTACACAAAAAATGTTTCTTTAGACGTATTTTACCCACTCATAAAGTTTGGCCCACGAATTCAGGGACACCCTGCATGTTAACAGTATTGAATTATAATAGAAACGTTTAATCATTATAATACAAATTTAAAAAATCCTTCATAATTAATAACTCTTTAAACCTTTACTTCTTCTATTAATTTTGGGACATCACGATACATACCTTCTAATAATGTTCTAAAAAAAAGAGCGTTAGTTTTGATGCCTATATTCAGCTTACAAAAACAATTTTAATTATTTATATATGTGTATGTGTCTGCGTGTGCGTTTTACTTTTTTTTTTTTTTTTTTTTTTTTTTTACAAATAAATAAACCTAGCATACGGACATTATGGGTTAATTTGCATTGGCATTAACCCATAATGCTAAATCATCTCTGTCTGAATATATTCTTTAACCAATTTTCTTGCGACCATAGGAGCTTCTGCGCAAATGCTGACTCGACGAGTCCAATGTTAAAACAGGGGTGATAAGATTGTAGTTGAAAGAAAATAGCGATAAGGCAAAGCGGAATGATTGCATGATTATCAAATCTCAACCTGTCTCTCAATTTAGCACCCCTCCTAGCCTTTGGACTCATTCTCAAAGCTAGGCACGTGAAACGTAGTTACACTACTTACGCATTCTATGTAGAATCGTAATTAAATCCATGGCAAACCTAGAGTGAATGGATTTTATGTCGCAGCATCACAGCTACGCTGTGGGCAATTGGCGACGGTCTACATATCCCTAAGGATGGTCGGAAGATATTGCCACCTCAATTTTGATCCTCTGCGGCGGGGATGGCTAAACCGCTTCGGTGGCAACCCTAAAAAAAATAAGGTCACTCAATTTATTAAATAAAAGATGAAACTAAAGCTAGAATGTACAAAATTTACATAATTAATTTTTATTTTTCTTCTTTAAAAAGCATATTTTGATCGGTTTTTAAACAAAATCCATATCTTCAATTAAACAACTTTGATTTTAAATTCTTCAATATAGTTTCTTCAATTTCATTAAAAAGTCATTTTTAATATGATTCATTTAAAAATTTATATTACATAGATAAATCAGTTTTCATCTGCAGGAAAACCAAAGATAAATTATATATATATATACGTATATACTATTTAGTTTTTTCATTTATGACATTGTACACTTTAATTTGAGCCTAAGCCAATTTTATTTGTATCTTAAAATACATATAATATTTAATCTCTTGATTCGAAATTGCTTCGGGGAAATATATGTTTTCCTTTTAAAAAATATTATGTTTTCTGTGAATAAGATACTGTTTATATATATAACGAAACTATCTCTTGTGAATGAAACTCTATACACATTTCACTATATATAAGTATAATTATATGAACTGTATAGCTTTCATTTAGAGGCTTTTCATCCTTTTTTTTTTTTTTTTCTATTTTTACAACAGTTTGATTCAGACCTGATTGCACCAAAAATTTAATTTGTAAAATTACGAACACATTGAACCAATGTCTTAAGTAATCTGTGGTATTTCTTTTATACATTTTATTGATAAAAGTGTGTGGCTTTAAATACAAACATTCTGTCCTTTTTTTTTTTTTTTTTTTTTTTTAATTATTCTTTTCCGAATAATTTTAAATGTATTCTTAAAAAAAAAAAAAAAAAAAAAATGCATTACGTACCATGTATCTAAAATTGGTCGGATAATTTCTTCATTCTTCCTTCTTCTTTCTTTTTTTTTCTTTCCTTTGCCTAGTTTAGTCACAACAACCCGTTACCATAAGCCCACGAGGCAAGTGGCTTATAATACAGAAATCAATGACTTCGAAAGAAATGTCTGCTTGGGAGTACATCGATCCAGAGGGAAATTCGTAGTTTTGATACTTGATCTTTTGATAGGAGGATGAATTTTCAAGATAAAAAATTGGAAAATTTTTCAGATGTTGACTTTTTCCTTAAACGAGTGGTTAGCAAGTTAATATTTTCTCCTAGTCGAAAAAAGTTTATCGAGAAGGGAAAAAAAGGGGGAAAATCTTACTTTGTGTAAATGCTTTTTTTTTTTTTTTTTTTTTTTTACTTTTTTCTTTCTTTCGTTTTTCCTTTAATTTGAGTATGTTTATTTATTTTTCATTTATGAATTTTTTTAAGCGCAAACTTTGAGTTTCAGTTATTAATACTCAACTTCACCCATATTACATATATATTTATTAATTTTTATAAACAAAGCATCAATTTTAATAATAATATATATACATATTATTAAATTTAGTTTTTTTTTTTTTTTTTTTTTCCCTTCAGAGCTATTGTTAAAATTAGGTTAAGATGCTTCAGTAGGAACTGTAGGGAATATCGATATTCTTGTGTTATATTGGGAAAAGCAAATCATGAGAACAAAATAAAAGTAAATGTATTAAAATGCATGAATGAAGCTAAAATGGAATTACTACTCAAAGGAGAAGAAATGTTTTCATTCTGCTTGAAGACGTTTTGCCTACTTTATAAAATTCAATCAAAAAGTTTGCTGGTATACTGGTTAGGTACCAATTTAACCTAGCTATAACCAAGGTCAAAGTTCCATAACACTTTTTTTTTTTTTTTTTTTTTTAATGTAACTTTTCATTTAGTCTACTATTTTCACATATTATATTAATAACATTTTTGTATTCTTCCCATAAAACTTTCTACCTATTTGTTTTTTAATTACTTTTTGAAAAGTTTTCCATAACTTTTTGTAATAAAAGTACATCGTAATACATCGTTCAATAAGTCCCAGGACTAATCCCGAGATAACGTCGCAAATGAAATATTTCTGTGTGGGTAAAGTAAACCTAACTTTCAAAAGATACGCGATATTTCGATCGTTTGTTGCCGATATATCAAAGTTTTAGTGACCCTACTTTTGATGTTTTCAAAATGAGGGGCAAAGCTGAATTTCGTTTGCAGTTTAAACATTGTCTTTTGATGGACAAAAATACTGTTGAAACTCTTAAGCCATTGCTAAATTCCAACAATATTTTTGACTATCACAAAGCAATGATTAATCAACTCATGAAATTCAGCTTTGTCCTTCATTTTGAAAACATCAAAAGTAGAGTGACAAAACTTTGATAGCTCGGCAACAAACGATCGAAATATCATGAAACTTTAATGTGTAGCATTTGAAAGTTAGGTTTACTTTACCCCAAAGAAATATTTCATTGGCGACGCTATCTGGGGATTAGTCAAGGGACTTATTGAACGATGCGTTATTTAATTTTTAGAAGACTCTTTATCCCTCCAAAAGTCCAAGAAAAATTTTGTAATTAGTAAATAACAGTATCAGTTTAATAATGTTTCCTATATTTTTTTTTTGTCTCTTGTAACAGTGAGGAGAAATGCTCTACAACACTTGCTATGATTCAGGGGTTAGTGTGGCTACCAAACAATGTTAAAAAATAAGTCTATATTTTGAAATTTGTGATTATTTATTCTAGGTCGATTTGTAAACTTTTAGTGAGATATTTTCTATACCAAATAATGAAAAATTCATTATCAGAGCTTCATTTATTCACCTATGATATTCTATCAAAGTCAAACCTTTAATTTCCAATCCAACGATTATCAAAGTTGAATTCCTTAAATTTGTGTTTGGTAAAAATTCTCCTCCCCCCCCCCTCCCTCCCTCCCTCCTTCCTTCCCTCGTATATAGAACGATAATTTAACATGAAACATTTCCTGGTTGAAGATGAAATTTATTCAAACAGGTTTTCTTTCCCCTCATAAACATAAGTCGTGTACAGTTATCGCTATACTCACATCCATCATTAACTGTTCTTTCATAAACATCCCCTTTCTTGTGTGTGTGTGGGGGGGGAGGGAATGATGAATAAGGTTTTCTACCAGTGATCATCAAAGCCCATGTTAACCTATGGAGAAATATGCTCCGTTATTACTCATTACATAATACATATTTTTTAACTCCATTTTCACATTCAGAAAATTCGTGATTGGTAAATCAGGTCTTGTTTTTCATTTTCCCCAGTTTATCTTGAAGCTGTAAAGTGAAATTTTTTTAAAAAGAAATTTCACATCTTATAGCTTTAATGTAAAATATTTAAAAAAATTTTAAATACTATTTTTGAAAAACGAGGCATAATTTAACCCTTATACCGGAATATCGGTCTCAGAGACCGCTAAAGGTTAGGCTTAGTGTAGGGACTTGCGGATGCATATTCCTAGACTAGAGTACCGGCACGTTTGGCGATAAATGTTGAAGACGCCAAGTCTATCTAACTGCAACACTAGTGCGACGTAAAATACACTCAACCTGTAGAGGATGGCATATCTCAAAACAACCCTAATGAGTCCCGGATCGTTGCCAATTCTTCACAGCGTGACACTAGTACAACGTAAAATCTGTTCAAACAAGGAAGCTACCCTTTGGGGTTGGAAAAGTGAGCAGGGCCCGGAGCCGCTTAGTGTTGACGGTTTGATGGTTGGTTGGATGGATTTTACGTCGCACATGTGCTGCGCAATGGGCAATCCCCTTAATGTTGAAAAAAGACATGTAAAATGTTATGAGAATATTAGGAATCTCAATTTTTGAGCGCTAACAGACACATTAAGTAGAAATGTCAACTATTGCAAATTCTTTCTAAAAGTTTTGTTTTTTAAGTTTGATTGCTTTTCTTAGTACAGTCGGTAACGAAAGTCTCCGAACACTAGGAAAAATTCCTATGTAAAAAAAGTACACTTAATACAGTTTTGTCAAATGAATCCTGTTTCTAGATTGACTAAGAACATGATTCGATAAGGATTTATTTAACAAAACTGTATTAAGTGTACATTTTTTACATAGGAATTTTTCCTAGTGTTCGGAGACTTTTGTTACTGAATGTAACTCAATAGTCGAAACAGGGTGACAAAATTTCTTCGAATCCGAGCGCATACTCATTTTCTGCAGTTCGAAAAATAATAAGAAATTGTTTATTTATAACTTTTTATTAGTGTGGTTATTTAGAATTCAAAAATTAACGCCTTAATTACATTCTTTTAATAATTTTAATGCTTCGTATTTATAAAATTACTCTAAACTGGTCACTATAATCATATTAAAAAAGAATAATTTCAGAAACCAGATGATTCAATCATATAATATACCAAATTATACTTCTGGGGGTCACCTAAGCGGGAGAGGATCAAAATTATGATGGCATGTCTCCGGACCATCCTTAGGTGTGCGTCCCAGATCGTCGCCAATTACCCATTGCGCAGTACTAATGCGGCATTAAATCCAATCAACTATATGATACCCTGTTGTCCCTATAATACGTCATGATTGAGAAAGTTATGGCTGCAAGAATTCACAATTTATCGCCACGAAATTTCGCTAAATGCATTCAGTACCTTTTTCTAAAAATAGCGGTCTGTGAGACCGATGTTCCCGATAAGCATGATGAAAACATGTTCCGAGCAAAGGGTTAATGCTCATGAACTTTCAGAATGTGAAAGTGGAATTGAAAAATATGGATTACGTAGTGAATAATAATGGAACAAATTTCTCCACAAGTTAACTTTCAATGACCTTGACGTTCACACTGATCGGAGAATGGGGAATCCTTTCAATGGTTTTAGTTGAAAGCCCAGCAATTTGTTTGCCTGTTGTGTATAATGCGTTATCGGAACATCTATTCCGCATTCTCTGCTATTTTTTTTTTTTTTTTTTTTTTTTTTTTTTTTTACAAAATTTAAAATCCTTATATAAAATCATCTTAGTACAACTCCTATAAACTTTATTTCCACTTGAACTAACCATATGGAGAATAAATACAAATATTTCGATTTAAATTTATAAACGTTATGTAAAAACATCTTAGTACAACTTCTACAAACTTTATTCCTACTTAAAATAGCCATACGGAGAATAAATACTGATATATCGATTAAAATTTATAAAATGTCATTCGATTCCAATGTAAGGTGAAATTTAAAAATTCAAATCAAAAACAAATACGAAACAACAAAAAAAAAAGCACACAGGGATGAAATTTTAATAACTGTTTATTTCAAACATAATCTTTTTTGGAGCGGAACTGATTTTGTTTGTGCCTCGAACTGAAGTACGAACAGTATTCTTCAACCACATTTCTTGAAACCATGGAAGTCTCTGTGAAAGAGCTGACTCAACGAGTCCAGCGTTAGTCATCTGACTCAGAGAAAATAAGCGCGGAATGACTGGATGTTTTCCAAATCCCAACTTGTCGGTCAATTTGGCGCCCCTCGAAGCTTTTGGGCTCGTCGTCGCTGCTAATTTTAGGAAATGTGATTACACTACATATGAATCTTTTTAACAAAACATTAAAAAATAAGAATAAGTTTTATTCTAAATGGAAGCGTTAAATGTACAAATGATAAATTAGGAATGCAGTAAAATATAATAAAATCTCGATTATTTACGAACGGATTATATCCGCGGACTGGGATGTGGGCGGAAGCAAGAAAGCGCAGGATCATGAAAAAGTATTTTTCAAGAAAAACCAAAAACAAATGATTTATTTCTTTGAAAAAATGTAAATATAAAGAACTATAATGTTTTTGTTTTATTTTTTGTATAGTACAGTACGATGCTGTTTAATTTAGTGAATAAATTAATTTACAGATTGTACCTTAACTTCATTGTAAATGCACTTTTTTGTTTTTTGTGTTTTACATTCTTTGGAATATAAAATGCAAACATTTTTAATGAATTGTGTATATTTTAAATTTTATTATTATTTTTATTGACAATACAATGAAATACACTCTAGGACAAAAAAAAACGCACCAAGGAGTAATGCAAATTGGACACAAATTGACATCATACAGGTTTCGATGGAAAATGCAAATTTTTAAAGTTTGGCAACTAATGAATGAACACGTGACGCTACAGTGCAATTTTAATTGCGCATCTGGCAGGATATTAAAGAGAAGAAATTTTTATTCCAGGTCATAAATTCTTTGAGAATTTTATTCCGTCTACTCAGATAGACAATAACTATGCCTTGCATACAGGTGCGCAAACAATATGCGCAGATGTCAGCATTTGAGAGAGTAGTGTAGTTGGGCTCACAGAAGCCGGTTCATCTAATCTGCAAATTCTTTGACATTTGGATAGGAGCGATGCCGCTAGTAGATGATGGTGGCAGGAATGGGTGAGCCATGGCCAAACATAGTGTTAAGAAGGAAGCGGTCGGCCTAGAGATAGGACAGAATGTAAGAACCGATCAATCGTCAGAACGGCACTCAAAGTCCCAAATTCGTCGTTATTATCGGTCCTACGTACAACTGGTACTTCAGTGACTTCAAATATCATTAATAGGCGGCTCAGAGAATTGGGGTTGAGCTCACGGAGCCCCTTGTGCAGACTGCTATTAAACTTTGTACACTGACAATCTCGTTTGCAGTAATATCGGGCATGTTCGACCTGGAATGTTACTGAATGGAGTAGAATTGTCTTCAGTGATGAGACCCACACCAATTTGGGTTCCGATGACCAGCGAAGACACGTCTGGAGACGTCCCGAAAAAAGGTGTGATTCCAACCTAACTGTCACCAGCCATACGGGCCAACAACCAGGAGTGATAGTTTTGGGTGCCATTTCATTTCATAGCAGGACCCCTTTGGTTTTAAGCAGAGTGGTACGTCGACGAAATTCTACGTCCCGTTTTGCTGTCCTTCATATCACGAAATTTTGAGCGTATATTTCAACATGATAATGCCTGCCCACGTACGAAGATAGTTTCTACTGCTTGTTTTCTTCCTTGCCCAACATTATTTTGGCCAGCAGAGTTGCCGTATCTCTCTACCACTGAGGACGTTTG
This sequence comes from Salticus scenicus, assembly GCA_963930645.1. NCBI lineage: Eukaryota > Metazoa > Arthropoda > Arachnida > Araneae > Salticidae > Salticus > Salticus scenicus. The sequence goes on from OZ005651.1 coordinate 105,929,488, forward strand.
GAGTATCATGGAAAGAGTCCTACAACCAGCTCGGGATTTTGCCAATCTAACACACCAGTTCGACAGAATTTTGCATTATCTCTCACAAGAGGACATCTCCCAACTCTATCAATTAATGCCAAGCGGAATAACTGCTTATATAAGGGCTAGAAGAGGGCCAACGCTTTATTTTGTTCACTTTGTAAGGCTCTTTCTTTTGATTAAATCTTCCTAAACTTCTGAAACTGTAATCATTTGTTTTTCTCCACATGTACATCACATCTACCATTTTTTGTCCCATTCGGAAAACTCTTTCTTGGTGCCTTTTTTACTTCCTTATACAAAGTATAAGGAAGTATGGTAATCCCGATTTGCGAAATGGATTTTGCATTTCACATTGCTCGAAAAGGAATGATCGCTGAATGTTGCCAATTTATACGTGTGACTGTCATGATGTCTAGTTGTACACCTGCAAGTGTCGTCTTAACACGAGCTCTCGTTTTAGAGATATAAAGGATTTTACACGATTTTTCGTGACGTCTGTATGTATGTGTGTCTGTGTGTGTGTGTGTGTGTGTGTGAGTATGTCGCATAACTCAAAAACGGTTGGACGTAGAAAGTTGCAAATTGGTACATAGGTTTGTTATAACATCTAGTTGTGCACCTCCCTTTTTGGACTTTGTATGATTTTCCGTTTCGGAGATATTTAGGAAAATTAGGTTCATAACAGCCAAAATGTATCAAAAAACGGTAATAACTCAAAATCGGTTTTGACAAATCTTGCAATTTAACTGACTTCCCGACTAGCTAGACATTTGAAACTTTCAGAAAAGTTTAGAACACGTTGACAATGCACTTTTAAAAAGATTTTTAGCCAACTGTTTCTAATACCTGCTGCCATCAGCAGCGTTTATGTGATTCAACAGAAAATTTATTTAACTAACTTCTCGAGTAGCTAGACATTTGAAACTTTCATACTAGATCAAAACACGGTGAAAATGCATTTTTTTTTAAATACTTTTAGCCAACTGTTTAGGGTCCCTGTTGTCTTCAGCAGCGTTACCAGTACAAATCTTGCAATCTATTTTTAACTAACTTTCCGACTAGCTAGACATTTAAAACTTCTGGAAAAACTCAGAACACGGTGACGATGCATTTTTTAAATATTTTTAGCCAATTGTTTCAGGTGACTGCTGCCTTCGACAGCGTTTATATGGTTCAACAGAAAATTTATTTAACTAACTTCCCGACTAGCTAGGTATTTGAAACTTTCAGAATAGTTCAGAACATGGTAAAAATGCAATTTTTAAATACTTTTAGTAAATTTTTTCGGGTCCCTGTTGCCTTCGTCAGCGTTACCAGTACAAATCTTGCATCGGTTTTTAACTAACTTTCAGAAAAGCTGAATGGCACACGGTGATAATTTATTTTTTAAAATATTTTTAGCCAACTGTTTCGGGTCCAATGACAATGTTTTTTAACATTTTATGTATATTTCTAAAAGTGTATAAGGAATTCATGTGGTGCCCACATCAGATTTTTTTTTTTTTTTTTGGTCTCAGAGTGTATTTGAGCTAAAAAATTATGTATCTCATTTTCCCCTCATTTTCAGCTTTCTTGCGGATTATCCGCGGAACCCGTGCTACTCAATTCAGTAGATAATCGGGAATTTATTCTATACTAAAGGGAGATTAATTTAACTAAATAATTGAAGATCGAAGTTTAAAAGCATGCCGTCAAATCAAAATAAATAGATTTAGGATTTGTGTCAATTTGAGCTATTAATTAATAATTTGTATATGATCTCTCGATATGAATTATTTAGGTTCTACGATTCACTAAAAACATTTTTTTGTTTTTCTTAGTCAATAAATATGCTTAATGTCGCTGTATAGCATCCAGCATTCATTTAAACAAAATAAAAGTCATGCATTGGTTATTAAACTCGTTGTTTTTTAAGGATATTTGTAACAATGCGTAACGATTTGAAATTCATGTGTGATGAATTGTTCTCCCATGAAATAAGTTCATTATATGTCCATTTAAATCAAAAGGTTTTCGCTTACGAATTCATGGACAAGTAGTATCTTTTTATTCTAAAAAATGTTTTTATCGCCGCAAGATATACCGATGTGAGTAACATAATCCAAGGAATGCGTTTTGCTTGGTTTCGTATTTATAAAACCTTAATTAACGAAGTTATCGATAAATAATGTCTCGCAAAAAAAAAAAAAAAAAAAAAAAAAAATGTACTTTGGTACCAAATTGCAGAAATCTTCCCTGGGTCGTTTTGTTTTTTCTTGTGAAACCATTTTTCTGAAGTTCTGACGGAACGTTGCTTCTATCTGGGAGAGGATAGAGAATATCGTAAATGTAAAATTGCTATGCTATCTCTTTGGAAAACGTCAGACAATATATACTAACAGAATCGAACAATTGAATCTTAGCCTCTTTTACAGATCATTATTTTAAAAAATAAAATTACCTATTTTTACTTTTTTTTAAATATTTTTAAATGGCCTTTTTTTGTTTTTTTTAACGACCCTGTATCGGTAAATAACAGTACAATTAATATTTGCTATGCTCAAAAGCAGCGATTTTTCTCTTCCTAATAACTCATTTAAATATGCAGATTATTATATAGTTTTTTCTTTAGCGATTTTCGACTGACCCTCGAAGTTTTCACCTATTTCGACTTTTATGTTTAAGAAATTAAAAAATTACAATCCCAGTGACTTTAATTTTTTTACTTTCCGAACACTATAGTGAGGAAAGTATTGTAATCATGTCAAAAATCCGAATTCGAGATTTTGATGTTTCTATACGTTTCGAGGTCCAACGAGTCCGTTTTCACTATTTTTACGATGATGTATGTATGTGTGTGTGTATGTATGTGTGTATGTATGTGTGTATGTCTGTGTGTATGTCTGTGAGTGAACACGCTAGCGTCTAAACGCTTTGTTCGAATAAGCTGAAAGTTGGTACGTATATTGTAAGTCACCATAGTACGAACCCTATAGATTTTGGTGAATCTAGCACTTATAGTTTTTTTACAGGGACACAAAGAAAAATTCTTTATCATTATAGCCAAGGGACCAAAATCTTAAAAGTGCGATAGCATCTAAACGCCTTATTCAATTGAGCAAAAACTTTATACACATATTATAGGTCACAGATACTCAATCTGTATAGATTTTGGTGAATCTAGCACTTATAGTTTTTTTACAGGGCCACAAAGAAAAATTCTTTGCCAAATTTTTAAAAGTGCGATAGCATCTAAACGCCTTATTCAATTGAGCAAAAACTTTATACACATATTATAGGTCACAGATACTCAATCTGTATAGATTTTGGTGAATCTAGCACTTACAGTTTTTTTACAGGGAGACAAAGAAAAATTCTTTATCTTTATGGCCTGTGAGACCAGCGATAGCATCTAAACGCCTTATTCAATTGAGCTGAAAATTTGTATGAATATTATAAATCACTGTTGCACTAGTTATAAGCATTTTGGTGAATCTAGCATTTATAGATTTTTACAGGGACACAACGAAAAATTCTTTATCCTTATGATCTAAGGGCTCAAAGTTCAGTAGCGTTAAATAAAACCTCGTGTGATATATGGAGAAAAATACTCAAACACTCTGTTATGGTTTTCTCTTTTTTGTTTGTTTAGCAACTCCTCTTTCTTTATTTTATCTACAAAACTGTTAGTTACTCAATGTTCGGAAAGTCGAGTGAAGTCACTCCAGATTTTTTTTTTATGTCCTTACTAAACTAAAATATACAAACTTTCAAGACATTTTCTTTATAATTGGACTTTTAAGTTTTTTCTTTCTCTCTCTTTTCGGTTTAACATTTAGTAAAAGCATAAAATTCAAAAATATCCATTTTTAAATTTTATATTAACGTATACAACAATGATTAGAACTTGCCCATAAACTTTCGGGAACGCGCATAAACAACTGTATTTAAAAAAATAATAATAATTTACTTGCATAAAATACGCTTTATTAATTTACAGAAGTAAGCTGCAGAATGTAAGCAGGTGTATGCAAAGAGTTCAGATCTACTAATCTCTTTGAGCGCATGCATGTTGAGATTGTTTTGGTTTTATGACAGCGGACATAGTTCAGTTTTGTTTATTCTGGCACCATTTTTTCGCCCTGCCATTTAAGAGTGATGTGTCACATTTCTAGCATATGTCCTGCCAAAAATGGTGCCAAACACTTATAAATTATCGAAAATTGTGTTAGATTACTAATATATTATTTTATTTAAACAAACGATGTAAGAATAAATATTGTGCATTTCAATTTGCGATCAAATATACGGATTTCTATAATATTCTTCTGCAGCTGTTTTGTGTTATGCACTCTTAAAATCTCTAATGAACGAAAATCAAGGCAGAGATCAAGGGGGTAAATTCCCGCAGGTGCTGGCGAACAGGATAAGTCCCATAGACCTTATATAATAGACCACGCATCCCTCCTCATTATCTGTCTGCGACATGAAATAGCTTCCCCAGCGAAATTATCACGTGATGTAGACTAGGAGAGAGAGACGAGAATGAATATTATGTGATTTTTCCATAGGAAAGAAAGTAGTTTAGAGAGAGTTTTTTAATTTCTGTATTGTCCACATACTTTTTATTTAAGCCTTTAGATTTACGCATCGTTGGAAAGCTAAAATGTCATAGATTAATTATAAAAAAAATTCTTTTGTGAGAAATCATTCTGAAGGGGAGAATTTTTTGTTTAAATTCTTGCAAAAAAAAGTTTTTTCTTAAGGAAGAATCGCCCTCAACTCCATGTCACGTGACATATTGTGCTGACCGCAAAGGATGAAGGTTTTAGATTACATCCTCATGTTGAAGACATTCCCTATAATGGGAAGTCCTATTGGTGGCGTAGTCTATATATATATAAGGTCTATGGTAAGTCCTCGGAGTAAGGATATATATCCTTCTTCCGAGGGTGAGTCGGGGGCGAACACTCCTTCGGACGGTGGCAAGCGAAAAAAGCAGAGACAGATTCTCCTAGTGGAAGAAGAAAACTGCTAAATGGTTTCTTGTGTACAATTTTAATTACAATATGTATACATATAAAATAACAATATAATAACAAACATAATAACAATATACACACTATATAATATAATAACAATACACACAATATAATAACAAATCTTGTCTTTAAAAGAATAATAAACTTCTCAATATTGAACCAAAATATTTATAGAAAATATTACGATCTTTGTATAAAATAGACAATATCAAAAGTAATTGACGAAAGTATAAGCAATTTATTTATAACATATATTCTTGGATGTAAAAGTATACTGATAATATATCTAAAGATAATGAGTAAAATAACTAATGTTTCTCAATATTACTCTGTTTTAAAGATTTTAATTCTTGCTATATTTTATAAAATTATAATAACAATGATGTTTTACTTAAATTTTAATTGTTTGCTTCTTATTTTCTTCGAATGTAAAATTTTGAAGACTTTAACACTAAACAGCTTTTACGTCTTTTAATGTCAGTAATAAGTTTTGGATTAGAAGACGAAGCTGTAAAACTGATACCAAATTAATACAAGCTTCTGAAAACACTTGAAATTGGTCTGCATCATGAAAGCATTAATATGCTACAACTTTAATAAAACAATGATTCGACAATATTCAATCTGAATTCGATAGTTTTGTAATTACAAATTCACAGATTAAGAAATCGATAAAACACTAGTCGTTGTTTAACTCGTAATTACAAATGAATATAGTTTTTGTGTTTATAAATGAATATAGTTTGGGTTAAATAGTTGAATTCTAATATCACAAAAGGCTCTCTAGAGCTTTGTTACCCCTACTTTATGAAAAATCACAAATTACACACTTTATATCTCTAAAAAAAGATTATACCTCTGGGGGGTCACCAAATCGCAGAAGCAATCCCCTACGTGAAGAATCAAAATTGTGATGGCATGTCTTTGGACCATCCTTAGAGATGCGTCTCAGACCGTCGTGAATTACCTAATCCACAGTACTAGTGAGACTTTAAAACCATCCAACCTCTAAAGAAGGAAATTGTCACTAATACAATATTTATTTTCACATTTTAACACTTTCCAACAAATTTGAAAAGTGCTAATAACTTCGGTTTGTCTGTCTGTCCGCCTGTCCGCGCTCTAATTCCCATAAATATCGATGTTGTTTCTTGAAACTGATATATGTTATTAAAGTTCACTATCGGATGTTTCCTATTGAAAATGGAGTGAATACCTCTACTATTTTGTGTACAGGGACAAGCGAGAGTATTCCAAAGCATTGTGTTCTATGACAGGTATTTTTATAAACCATATTTTAATAACTTTACACAAATTTTAAAGAAATTTATATATATTATTCAAGTTTACTATCGGATGTTTTCTGTAGGAAATGGATTAAATACCACAAATGGTTTGTGTACAGGGACATCCGAAAGAATTCCAAAGCATTGCTTTCTATGAGAGATATTTCTATAAGCAAAATTTTAATAACTTTACTTCGCACAAATCTAAATAAAATTGAAATATATTATTCATATGTACAAAAGAATGCTTTCTATGGAAAGTAGTACGATTAGCGTTAAGTTTTACAGGGCCACACAAAAATATTTATTTGCATTCAGGGCTATTATTGGAAATTTGCTGGAAATGTATTTTCGTTTACATTAAGCGTATTTAACATGTTCTGACAATTTTTTAAGTGTGAATATGATTTCAATCTGTATTTGTCTGTCCGACTGTCCATGTGTCTATCTCTGGTCTATCCGCCCTTCTGCTCGCTTCCAGCGTCCGTAAATATTTTCAGAATTTAAAAAGAAATTTGTTATTCAAGTCCACTGCGGAATGTTCCCTATTTAAAATGGCAATAATAGGCCCTGTATAACTGATATGTGTAAAGGCATACCCTAAAAAGTTCCAATAAATTTCTATTGCAAAAAATTATAAACAAATTGATATATGTTTTTAATGCGCTAATATGTTTTGTAGAATGTGAAATGGTTAACCTTCGGATTTACAGGGCTACATCAAAATATCCAGATACATTAATGGCTGAAGATGGAATTTAAGGGCTGCATTTTCTTTTGTGTTAAACATTTCTAACAGTTTCCAACAATGTTTAAGAATAATTACGAATTCAATAATCAACCTATATGCCTTTCAGTCCTTGTGTCTGTCCATTTTGTTTTAACATAGGCAAAAAACAATTAAAGTTATACGATACAACAAATACGTACAGTTGGAAAGTGCTAATAATCAATATGTGGTTTTTCGTTCTTGTTTATATATTTCCCAATTATTTTATATATATAACTATACACCAATTTTAGGCTATATATAAAAATTTATAAAAACAAGATCAACTATTAATTAAGTTTTAATAAAATTTTTACACTTTTATAAAAATTGTTTTCATATTTTCATTTTTTTTTTTTTTTTTTTTTGCCTTTCTTATTTTAAACAATTTTATCAAAATGTCTTTAAACTATTTGGAATTCATAATTAGCGGAAAACTAAAAACTGTGCTTTAAGCTAAAGAATCAAAATAAAAACTTGAATTCAATTTCAGTGTTTCTTTCTAATTTTGGAGGTTTCGATGTTTTTAAAGGAATAAACATGACGGTAACAGATTTGTATGCTACCCAGATTTTTAGAAATATGCATATCGCACATGACAGAAATTTTTTATATGGGATAAACTAACTTATTTCGTACTGTCTGATTTGAATCCACTGACTCGTTCAAAGAGAGTGTTCGCTGTTTGAAACAGCTCAAAATTACAACTTCATATAAATATTTGCAAAAAATGTAGCCCTTTTTCATATTTTTCAAAAAACTAGAATTCCATGTTGATTTTACAAGCCACTTCTCATGATAAATATGCACTAATAAAGAAACAAATTTCACTCATAAAATATAGAATAATTTAAAGATAAGCTTATTTTAGAAACACTTTAAAAAGTTACATTTTTTTTTTTTCGTTCAAAAAAAAAAAAAAAAAAAAAATGATTGACGTTTATAGATTTGAGCATATATTTTTTTAATAACTATTACTATCTGTCTATAAAGATTTATATAACTGAATGTTCGTGCAAAATTGTATGGATGTCGTAATAGATAAAATTCTCAAATAAATGCACATGCCAATGTACTGCCAGCAGAAAAAAAAAAAAAAAAAAAAAAAAAAAAAACCGCTACCCCAACCTAATTTCGCCATAAATTGTCGTAGAAACATGCGGCTTGTACCAATCTATTTGTAATAACGTCTAGTTTATAATGGTATAGTTAGATTTTGCTTAGGGGGTCGTCTACATATTGAAACTGGCATCTAATTCATTTTTTTCAATGGTAAACCCCCTTTTCTATAATTTATTTCAATTCTTTGGATCAAAGCATCGCGGAAAATGGTATAGTTTATATATTTTGCTCAATTTTTCATAGAGTTATAAGCTGTCAAAATATGGGGATGCTAATGTTAAATGAATGTGACAAACATTAATTCATATCTCTCAAAATAATTGTGATATTCAAATTCTGTTTTTTTATGCGATAGAATGGAATGACCCAAACATATTCCATGCATACTTTTGATAAAAATATTTTTTGAATTATGAAACTTATTAAATAATTCATATTTGAAAAAATTATGAATTATGACATATGTTAATTTTTGCATGAATAGAACGGGCATCATCTAAAACGTGGGTTTCCAGATTTACAGATCGTTCCTAACATTATTTTTTGAGTTACAGTGATATTTCATTTTTTACTGGTGTTAAGGAGCCGTCATATATTATAATTTGTATCCACTGTGAGTAAATATCTGTACATATTTTGACGAGAAATTATTTTAATGTACCTTTATGTTATTCTAATTGTTTTCTAAGCAACATTTCGTTGTTTATTATACAAATTGGCTTATTATATATATATATATATAATTATCGTAATGCAGGCGAGAGATTATGAAAAAATTCCAAAAGAAATGAAGCCCCGCCTCTATATCGCGGAAACATTAAAAAATCTAGTTTGCATATTCGTATATCACTCTATATGTGACGCGGTATGCTTAAATATCAATGACAGTTACTACATCGAATGCTGAAGACAAAATTTAAGGGATTTAATTGGAATATGTAAAATAATTTTTTTTTATAATGTAAAGTTTTAGAAAATTGTGTAAGAGCGTGGCTTCCGTTGCAAAAAGGAATATACATGATCCTGAAATGTTAAGTCTTCGTTCTTAATTATTATCATAGTCTCCTAAACTAGATGCCTGTCGCATGGCTCGGAAATGTGTTAACAGTTCGAGTGGTAGACAGAGCCACCTGGTACAGATTGTGCGACTTTTTTATTCAACTGTCACCAATAATTTTAAGAAGTGATGTATGATATATGAAATCGACGTTTCTTCGATTCTATTCGCCTTTTGTATATATCAAATCCCACTTTTAAAAATTTTTGGTGGCTGTTGAATAAAAAAGTCGCACAATCTGTACCAGGTGGCGCTGTCTACCGCTTGAACTTAGGGACCCTCGATAGAGAGAGACTGGACATTGGCGAGCCGGCTTTTTGACGAAATTCTCCATTTTAGTGCCAGTTGCTCCATTGCTTATCATTACGCTGAGAAGAAATTTTGATTATTTTACGTCATAATCGAAAACGAACTTATTCATTACATTTTTACTTTGTTAGGAGACAAATTGTTTTAATTTTGGAATACATTTAAAAAATAAAAATGCATAATTATTTTATTTATATCCTGCTTTAAATACTTTGAATTCTCTTATTGTATGCTGTTTTACGTATTTATTTCCTAACATATGAGATAATTACATTATTTATTTGTTAGCTATTAGTTTTTAAGTTCTGTTGTGCAATATATTTAATATGTTAGATCTCAATGTATTTTTCTGATAAATTTTAAAATATATATTTAAAATAACTATATAAAAATATATTTTTTGATTTTTTGCTTGTACGCAAAATGTATCAGATTTCTTAAAATAAATTAATAAAAATAAAGAAAATAAGGTGTATATTATTTGCTAACATATGAAATATAAATTTCTTTTTAATAATAATTGCCATAATAAATTTTTTAAATAATATTTAAATAAGTAATTATTTTTATTTACATAATATTTAAAAAAAAAAAAAAAAAAAAAAAAAAAAAACTTAAAAAAAAAAGAAAGAAATCAATAAAATAAGCAAATGTAAATAAAATAAATAAAAACATTTTTTAATTTATAAAGATATTAGTTAATATTTTTACAAATTATTATCAATAAAATTTTTATTTTTAATATTTAACTAAGTCATTATTATTGGTTGGTTGATTGGTGTCGTGTCATGGATAGGGAAAAAAAAAATTAAATGGGACCAAAGGTCCTATATACAGCATCTGCGATTTGAAGGCAGTTGTCTTCATATAAGTCTGCCCACGGATTGTCACTTATTTGCTGCAATTGCGCCAGAATAGCTGGACAGTTGAAAAGATGTTTGGGGGTTAGTTCTATGTCTGGGCAGTTTTTGCAGAGGCAGTAAGTCCTTGTCCCGTCTTTATGGATCTTCATCCCCCTAAAGTGTCCTGTCCGGAGTCTTGTTAGAGTGCTGGTGAGAGTTCTGTTGGTACTGATTTCAGGGATTTGGTGTTTGATTTTAAGTTTCCTATCCTTGAATTTTGCCTTAGCAACGGAATTGATATCGCTGAGGGTGACATGAGTAACCCTGCTGGTGTTTAATTGTCTTGCTTCTTTTGCCAAGGCATCAGCCGTCTCATTTTCAGTAATGCCAACATGCGCGGGAATCCACTGCATGGTGCACTGTTTCTTCAAATGGAAAAGCTTACGAAGTGTACGGTGTATATTTATAATTAGCCCTGAAGAACCCCTTTGAATTGCTTGAAGAGCAGCTCTGCAGTCACTGAAGATGATTAACCCATTGGCTCTTTCATTTTCTTCGAGATTTATATACTCGTCTAGGGCTTTTTGGATGGCAATGAGTTCACAAGTGTAGTTTGAAGCTATTTTGCCTCCTCCGATCTTAAATTGCTTTGTGCTTCCACTCTGTGGGAAAGTAAAGTTGACACCAGCTCCTCCGTTGTCTAGAGTTTCCTCTGAGGAACCGTCAGTGAAGGCAAAGACAAAATTTTCTCTTGAATACGAGGCAATGGTTTTATCACCTTTTGTTTTAATAGCCGAAGTTACTTCTTTTTTGGAACACGGTTCCAGAAGGTGAGTTATAATTTTGGTGTTTTCCGGAAGAGTCGAAGACAAAATTGGCTCTTGCCGAATTTCATATGTGTTATGCTCTAGTCCAGTTTGCTGCCTGACCATTAGGTCATAGTGTAAGGTGGAGGATCGTTTGAGTCTTGTATTTTTGTTCCACTTCAAAAAGGTTTTTTTGCTAACATGTTTCTCCTCACGACTTCTAATATTGTTGGTAAAGCTGATGACACTACATTTTCTTCTGTTATCAAGTAACTGGAGACCACATTCCTGTCATTATTATTAATAATGCGTAATTGAAATAAATAAAATATGTATTTTTAGCTTGTAAAAATATTACGCATATATTTTTTATAAAATAATAAAAAATAATTTCTGTTCTTCTGCCGTAGTTTTACATTTATTCATGAATTACTTGACAAAAACTAAGATTACCATATTTTTGTTAAAAATTTTCTAACTTTTTATATATAGAATGTATGTCCTCAGAAAAAATAAGGTAGAATTACTTTCACTAAGGTAGAATTACTTTCACAATCAACGTATTTTGCTTAATATAGGAATATGCAACAAAAAATTCCTCTGTTTTCCGATAGGAACTAAAAAAGTAACTATGTCGAAGGTTAAAACAAAATTCGTTTTTCTTCAAATTCTTTTTCTCTAAGACGAAAAAAATTACATATTTATATTCTGCATTACTTTCTGCACAAATTTAGCACAATTTCCTTTCATTTATGTTGTATAGTAAAGCACCAATCGCGATGAAAAAAGCATTACGTTCTACGGGGATCGCTCCGAATTGGCACTAAGATGGCCGACTTTCGGTCAATGTCCAGTCTCTCTATATATACATGAACTGTTGCCAAGTTTACGAGCCACGCGACAGGCATCTAGTTTAGGAGGCTCTGATATTACATAACTTTTCCTAGTTTCTCACTGCTAAAATTCTATTTTAATCCTGTTATCCTTTTTTTTTTTTCTTGTACTTGAATATTCTAGGATTCATGCACCTCAACTTAAATGTCATGATTTAGGAAAAGAAACGCAATAAGATGAAAATTATTGTTTGAAAAGCAATACGCAGTGAACACCACTTTTTTTTTTTTTTTTAAATCAATATAATTTATATTTATTAATTTTTACAAGATTTTTTAAAACTAATTTTCTGTTTTAATCTTTTTGTGTCATTTTCGCTTTCGTTTACTGTACCGCATGTAAGCTAATGCTATTTAAATTTTATCGCATGACGTAACATAATATAAAATCTTTTTGTAAAAAAAATAGAACCGACTCCAAGAAATGGGTATGAAATGAAATAGTAAATTGCGCCTAAAAGTATTAAATAATTTGCTTCGCCAAACAACCTATAACACTACAATTAATCATAACTTTTGAAGTCGGCGCAGAATTAAATAAAATTTAATTAGTTTTTAAAGGTCTGTTTTTAGATCGGTAGCAACAAATGCTGTTGTCTCGAATGATCCATTTTCATGTTTCCTTTATTATTTTATCACTGTATACAATTGGTTTATTAGTAGCATATACATAGAACAGTGAACATTTCTTACAATGCGGTATTTATGTTTCTACGAAGTTAGAGTTTCCTTTGCAAATTTGGTATAACTTTAATAACTATCATACTTGGTGGCTATTGGATTTGGCGATCAAAACATACACGCAAGATGTATATTTTCATAATATATATATTGTACGATGTATTGTTTCATATTCTTGATTACTCTCTTAATATACCTTATCAAACTAACCATGATATCCTACAGAAATTAAATATGTTTGCCAGAAAATTTTGCGATTTTTCTTTCACCAAGGACGTCGGATACCAGGATCTTCGCCAACTTTTGCTGCTTACGAAATCTTATTTTTTTTTCTTGAATCAAAGTTGTTTTTGGCTGCATTTTCCAGGTGACAATGGGAGATGTGTATATCGAATAGGATTTGATTTTTGTATTGAATAAAGTTATCAATTTTTATTTAATTTTGCGCCGACTTCAAAAGTTATGATTAATTGTAGTGTTATAGGTTGTTTGGCGAAGCAAATTATTTAATACTTTTAGGCGCAATTTACTATTTCATTTCATACCCATTTCTTGGAGTCGGTTCTATTTTTTTTACAAAAAGATTTTATTTTTCTCTTTTCAGTGAAAATTTATTCATATAGCAGAACATGAAAAGACGTTCGACGGCAGCTTCACAAATCACAACTTCCAAGAAAAGTGGCATAACTCAAAAAATGGTTTATGTCACTAAATAATACATGAAATGTATCCATTGTGAACAAAAAAGTTACATCTCCATCTAGAAAGTTATCCACTCGAGAGACAGTTGTGCCAGTTTTATTCTAGTCAAGTTATTTTTAAGTTGATTTTTCTCAAATGCTGCATTTTTAAGTTGTGTCACTTTTCTTGCCTTTATCGGATATGAGCAAAAAACTATCTGTTGAATGAACATACGTTAAGTTAAAAAGTCTTTAGAAATGTAAATAACGGATACGCTATATTAGTGACCAAAAATTCTGTTAGGCATATATATTGAACTTTACACTGAATACGTGTCACCCGCTGTGCTGGAAATTGCGCAGCCTAAAGTTCAAACAAAGAGCAAAATATGCATTGCAGCTGACGGACAGAAGTTTCAACATCGTAACTTACATACTGCTTTTACCAGTGTAGCTGCATGCGCTCAGCAGCTAGAGTGAGAACAGAATTTTGTGAGTATCCTGTAATTTGTCTATATCTTAATAAAATCATAATGAAACCTATTTTAGGCTAAGATCAATACAACAAAAAAGTATTAAAATTAAATCATCTCTTACGAAGTTAAAAGCTAACAAATTTCAACAACTGCAACAATGAGAAACATGGTTTGTATTGTGAACCTCTTCCTTTGTAAAGTCGGTTTAAAACGTCTATGCGTTAATCGATGCGACCGCTTACAATAACCATACTTTGAATTTTACATAGCATAAATGTCACCCGCTACGCTACAACATATACCCATACGCTACAACAAATGTCGTTTAAGTGTGCACAAAATAGGAAATTGTGAACAAACAAATGCACGTTTTAAGCGTTCTGTTTTTAGCATAAATGTCTAAACTATCTTTTCGTACTAAATCGATGATGCTCTGCAATTTTATAATTCACTTTTTTCCCTTGTCTTGAACCGTTTCCGAGATAGGAACGTTAACTCCACTGTTTTCCACCAGCATGTGACCGCTTACAGTAACAGTACTTTGAACCACAGAGTATACGTTTCATCCGCTACGCTGCAAAGTGTGCAACGTGGTTCAAGTGTGCAAAATGTAGGAAATTGCGAACAGACAACTGCACGTTTTAAGCGTTCTATTTTTAGAAATAATGTCTAAAAATTGTCTTTTTGTAGTAAATCGATGAAACTCTACAACTTTGTAATTAACTTTTCTCCCACCTTGAACCGTTTTGGAGATAGGAGCGCTAATTCCGTTGTTTTTCACCAGATGGCGTTTTATTTTCTTTAGATTGCAAAAATATTACAATGGGATCTACATCAGACAAAGATCTTTACAACAAAACAAAAAGTATCAAGTAACCGTATTTTGAACTATATAGCATATGTCTCACCAGCTACGCTACAACGTGTGCAATGTAGCTCAAGTGTGCATAGTGTCAGAAATTGCGAACAAACAAATGCACGTTTTTAGCATTATATTTTTAGCATTAATGTCTAAACTATCTTTTCGTACTAAATCGATCATGCTCTGCAATTTTATAATTCACTTTTCCCTCCTGTCTTGAACCGTTTCCGAAATAGGAAAGCTAGCATGAATGTCTAAACTATCTTTTTGTACTAAATCGATGCTACTTTTCAACTTTGTAATTCACTTTTTCCTTTAGAACCGTTTTCGAGATAGGAAAACTAACTCCGCTATTTTACACCAGGTGGCGCAGCGGTTAAACCTTGTGCTGCATGGACCACTTTGCTATACTTACATACCATTTTTATCACTATAGCTGCAGCCGTTTAGCAGTTAAAAGAGTTGGGACTGATTTTTCTGGGCACCCTGTATTTTCTTTAGATCGTTAAGATATTACAGTGGGACCTATTGCAGACCAAGCCCTTTTCAACAAAACAAAAATTATCAAAATCGGAGCATCCGTTCAGAAGTTATGAGCTAACAAACATAAAAAAAACATACGGTTTGAATTGAGAACCTTCCTTCTTTTTTTGAAGTCGGTTAAAAATATTAAATTTTTATTAAAGGCTTTTTAATACTGAATGAAATATTGGAATTTATTTTATTTTATTTTTTTTAGTTTATAAAATCTATTATTAAAATAAAGCGCAATAATATTTATTTCTGATTATTCTAATCACGGTGTAAAACTGGCGTCACATTTATTAAGGAAAAAGAATTTAAAACAAAGTAATTACTTTAATATCTATTAATTACTACTTTAATGTCTTATTATTAATTAGTAATTAATAATAAGTCATAATTAGTAATTAATAATAAACAGTAATTAATAATAAGAATATATTTTAAAGATAGAGAGAGATCTTACACATTTAAAATTAAGAATTCAACTACAGTAGACGACTGTATAACGGGGAATATTCGTTCTGGGCAATAGGAAACCGTTTTATGCGGGACATACTTTATCAGAACAATTTATGCAATTTCAATCCAATACAGAAAATTTTTATTTTATTTTACTTTATTTCGATGTTTACTGTACAAATAAACCTATTTTCGTAAAATTAACGCATTGCAGGCGGGAAATTTTGATGGAATTACCAAAAGTATAATTTACACCACCGTCTGGCTTTTCCTAAAACAGCACTTTACTTTAAAAAATGTTTTTTTTTATTTTTTTGTTTCCTTAACCCTTTCGCTCGGCATATCTTTCGTAAGACACGCCTTTTGGCGTTCCTTTAAAACGTCACACGTATAGTTTCCAACTTACTACCATTTGGCTACCGAAAAATTGTAATAATTTGTTTTATTTTACTTCATCATTAAATAAAATAAATCTTTCTGTTAAAATTTTCCGGTAGCCGAAAGGTAGCCGAAAGGTAGCCTATAGTTACACGTTTTAGAAAAATAACATTTCATTTGCAGCGGAACATCTTAAGTCGTGGCCCGATTTTTTAATGTCCCCTCAGAAGGGACATACGAGCGATAAGGGTTAATTTTAGTTTATTTGACTTTTTATAGAACTCTTGCATATATTAAGGAGTGACACTTACTGTTTCGATTTTTGATGACAAAATTTCAATTATTTAATCATGAATTTGTGAAATTCCTGATTAAATAACTGAAGTCTGTTCTGTCTGTGGGCGTTATTCTTTCATACTGCATTAAGTCAGAACAAGGTTTTCTGTATCCATATTTATATTGCATATGAACATACATAATAATTATATTATGTCTAGTGAAAGTATTTGTATTCATACTATTTTAAATATATATATATATATGTGAATATTCTTATGAAATATAGTAACATATGAATTGCGAAAGAAACGCCCACTGGAGGCGTTACAGATTTCTAAATGACGTGAATCTACGTCAGCGGTCGAGAAAGTGTTAAATATCCTTTCTCAAATTTTAGCTTAAATCTTGTTATCTATATAATTATATTAAAACAAATCTTAAATAGATTTTCAATATTTTTATAACCTGTACACACAGAAAAATAAATTGGTCACAGTGACCTGCCAAAATGCTCAGCTGACAATACAGAATTGACTAACCAAAATAACTGACTAGCCAGAAAGTGTACTTGCTGAACTAGTCTCCAAAACTGAAAAGTGTACTTGCTGAACTAGTCACCGAAACTGAAAAGTGTACTTGCTGAACTAGTCTTCAAAACTAAAAAGTGTACTTGCTGAACTAGTCACCAAAACTGAAAAGTGTACTTGCTAAACTAGTCACCAAAACACTACTCCAGACTAGGAAGGTTAATATTATTAGACAAAGAAGGCTAGTCGATAATCATAATTATCAGACCAGGAAGGTTAGTCAACAACCGCAGTTGACAGACAAGGCAAGTTAGTCAGAATCTGCACTTGATTAAGACGGTTAGTCAGCAGCCAACACGTATTTTACGAAGCAAGCTAGTCAATTTTCAATGAATATCTGAAAAGGCAGGATAGTCAAGACTATTTACCTGACTAATCTGTCTGGTAATATTTGAAAAGGAAAACTAGTCTCTATTTGACTAAGCTGCCTAATAATATTTGTGGAGGAATTTTATCCCGAAAAAAATATTTGACTAGCCTGTCTCATAATATTTGAGGGAGATTAATCAAAAAAATCTGGAGTGACTCCACTCGACTTTCCGAACATTGAGTAATTAACAGTTTTGTAGATAAAGTAAAGAAAGAGTAGTTGTTAAACAAACAAAAGAGAGAAAACCATAAAAGAGTGTTTGAGTATTTTTCTCCATCTATTACACGTTGTTTTATTTAACGCTACTGAACTTTGAGCCCATAGATCATAATGATAAAGAAATTTTCGTTGTGTCCCTGTAAAAACCTATAAATGCTAGATTCACCAAAATGCTTATAGTTAGTGCAGCAGTGATTTATAATACTCATATAAATTTTCAGCTGAATTCAATAAGGCGTTTAGACGCTATCGTACTTTTAAAAATTTAGTCCCATAGGCCATAATGATAAAGAATTTTTCTTTGTGTCCCTGTAAAAAAACTGTAAGTGCTAGATACACCAAAATCTATAGAGTTAGTGCAACTGTGATCTATAACATGTGTACAAATTTTTTGCTCGGATTAATAAGGCGTTTAGACGCTATCACATTTTTAAAAATTTGGCCCCATAGGCATAATGATAAAGAATTTTTCTTTGTGTCCCTGTAAAAAAACTATAAGTGCTAGATTCTCCAAAATCTATACAGATTGAGTATTTGTGATCTATAATATGTGTATAAAATTTTTGCTCAATTGAATAAGGCGTTTAGATGCTATCGCACTTTTAAGATTTTGCTCCCATAGGCCATAATGATAAAGAATTTTTCTTTGTGTCCCTGTAAAAAAACTATAAGTGCTAGATTCACCAAAATCTATAGGGTTCGTACTATGGTGACTTACAATATGCGTACCAACTTTCAGGTTAATCGAACAATGCGTTTAGACGCTAGCGTGTTCACTCACAGACATACACACATACACACACACATACATACATCATCGTAAAAATAGTGAAAACGGACTCAGGGGACCTCAAAACGTATAGAAACATCAAAATCTCGAATTCGGATTTTTGACATGATTAAAATACTTTCCTCACTATAGTGTTCGGAAAGTAAATATTTAATAGATTAAAATCCCTCATATTTTATGAGGAAGTGGCCTCATACTTGTTTGCAGGGGCTTTTAAAAAAGCATTGATGTTAGTTTTAACCTCTTTACTTTTGTAATTGTTTAATCCCCCCTCCCCTTTTAAATGTTCAACCTTGAAAAAATATTTAAAAACTTTTCTGAAAAATATTACTTGTCCATCAACTGGAATAAAATACTCATAGCTGCCAACTTTTTCAATTTATTCCGGAATGTTGTTAACATTCGCCCTTTTCTTCATACCATATTCTTAATAGAATAATTTCCTTTAGCATGTAATTACAATTAAATATGAAGATAATTACTCCTCAAAGAATATGGTTTGAAGATAGAGCGATATACTAACAACATTCCGGAATCAATTAAAAAAGTTAGCAGCTATGAATACTGGAAATTTAACAAACTACTGAAACAAAGAATTTGCTAGTTTAATCATTCTTCCCTACCTTTATTCATCATTAACGCACGCATTTATCCAACACTTTTTTATCAAGGCATTCCAAGAGGATTGTGGCGCCACATGATTTAGTCCACTTTTTATGCACATCCTCATATATGGATTTAGAAATATATATATATATTTTCTCATCGATGCTTTCATTTTATACGCTGTGGTTACAAAAATAAATGTAAACTTTTTTTTTTTTTTAAGTTCCTTTTTTTAATATTTAAGCCACCTGAATATATGTATATATTTTTTTAAATAATGGATTTTTTCCACCTGATTAAAATTACAGATAAGTACGACGATACAATGTGCTTTAACAATTGATACAGGCAATATAAACAATATGCATGGTATAGACGATACAATGTACTAAACTATAAATAACATCGAACTCCAAATTTCAGGTTATTTAAGGTTTTAAAATCATAAATATTAATGATATACTTTTTTTTTTTTCAAGGTGAGGGTGGACATAATATTTGCATAAAAAACACTTTAACATATATAATAAGAATTTTTATTTTTAATCATCTCTGTAAATTTTATGCCCAGAGAAATTTTAATATATAACAATAATTTATAAGTATTTGATCATCCAAAATAACTCTCACTTACCTGATAACATTACTTTCAACATTCTTAAATCAAGAATTTATGTGGCTTATTTAAATAAGATTTCTCCTTCATTAAAACTATGTAATTGAAATAATACATAAAAGACAAAAATCAAGATAAAAATAACTTTATTGAAAATTATAAATGTTTCTTATACATGAAGAAGATTGCTCCATAATTTACATAAAAATTAATCATAATAATAATATAAAAGCACAATTATAATTAGGTAATAAAACGTAATTTTTGTTTATCCCTAATGATGGCAAGCCGCTGAAAATTGTAGGAATAGCACCATCTTTAACAATTGGTTTATTTCTTGGGACTTGATATAACTTTCCTTCTTTTTCATCAAAATAAATTATTGTTTGTATAATTCCATCAGATTTAAAATAGAGCTCACAAACCTTAAAAAAAAAAAGAAAAAGAAAAAAAAGACATCAGGACATTACTAAGAAATACGTTATATGAGGTGTAAATTTCACCTCATTGCATAGGCTGCATTCAATTAAGAAGTTGCATATACCATAGATGGCTTCATTGGAAATCAAATAAATCAATGAGGAGACGAAATATTCTATCAAAACCTTTCTTAATCTATGCATAAATTATTATATATGTTTGTGTGTGTGTGTGTGTGCGTGCGAAAACAGGGCAGTTTGGAATCGCCTAGCAGAGGCCTTCATCCTGCAGTGGGTTGATAGAGGCTGAAATTGGTAATGATGATATATATATATTGTCATATAACACCATACCTTATAATTCGTATGATTACTTTAGAAAAGCAAGCACGAGATTCTTTTTAAAATCGATCTGGATTTATTGATTTTTTTATTGAATTATTATTTTTTTAATGAATATATCCCCGTTAGAACACTATTGTTAAGCATATTTGAAAGTTGACAACCATATTATAAATGCTATCGCTGCATAGCAGCTCCACCTTTCGAGCGATTGACACCAAAAGTTGATAGGCACTAATTTAGGTCAAGGTGCATCTACATATAAATTTATACGTAATTCTGAACAGTAGTTCCGTAGATATAGTTGCCACAAAATTTTTGTCACACATACATACACACACAGACGGACAGACAAGACATTTTCACAAAATGGTCAAATCGTGGTCTAACCTCTCAAAACTTGCAAATCCGTCGAAAACCGGAAGTCGAAAATTTTTACAAATCCAATACTTTCTTCCACTGAACATACAAGAAAGAAAAAAAAAAAAAGATGTAATTACTAATTGTATTGCGTTAAAAATCTGAAAAAAAAAGACTAATAATAATGATTAAACACTTATGTGAGTTATGAACTTCAAGATTGCAAAAATGTGTTTCAAGGTCAGTGATAATAGTTCATTGTTTAATGCTTATATTCTGAAAAAAAAAAAAAAAAAAAAAAAAGTATCTTTATTTATTGCATTTGTTCGACGGGAATGTTTATTTACTATAATAATTTGGGTTGCACGGATATATATGATTCGAAATTAAACATCTGCTTTGATTTTATTTGTTCTAGAGAAGACGATAAAGATGGAATATTATTATTATCTGCCTTGATGGAATCAGTTTCCTAAATGTGTTTATTTTATATTGTTTTTTACTTTCTTCTGTATTCAATAGAAGAAAGTATTTCAATTGTAAAAATTTTCAACTTCCGCTTTTCAATGGATTTACACGTTTTGAGGGCTCCAGAACGCGATTTGACCATTCTTAGAAAAATATGTGTCTGTGTCTGTGTGTGTGTGAGAAAAATTTTGTGGCAACGTATCTCAGGAACTACTGCAGATAACTGCATATAAATTTATATGCAGATGTACCTTGGCCTAAGTTAGTGCCTATCAACTTTTGGTGTTATTTGCTCAACAAGTGGAGCTGCTAGACCGCGATTTTCGCAATTTTAGGAAAGGCTATATCGCAGAAACTACTAAACGAATTTGAATAAATTTATATGCAGATAAACTTTGACGTAAGTTAGTGCCCACCAATATTTTTTGTCAAATGCTCAACAGTTGGTGCAGCTATACATCGACTTTCGCGTTTTCAGGGAAGGCTGTATCTAAGGTTCTGTTGTGTATAATCAAACAAAACTTGACACGTATCAACGTAGCCATTATATGACATTCAATTTGGATGCATATCAGCCAATAAGTGGCGCTGGTATACTGCAATTTTCTTAGAGAACAGGATATGGCTATATCTCAACTTCTGTGTCATATAACTGTACAAAACCTGATATATGAGGTAACCATTATGAAGAAGCATTTTTAAGACTTTATTTATAGAGAATTAAACTGTCTTTCTTTTCTTATTATTAGTGTTAGTTTTTTCTAAAATGAAATTATCTGCATTCATTATGGTAGATAATTTTAATAAATAACAGTTTTAAGAAAATACTTTTACTGGGCGAATGAATTTTTCTATAGGAAAATATAGAAAAAAATTTTTGCGGTGGTCACAACATAATAGCTTTAAATGAAATCACGACAAGTATTTCCTCTATATTTGCTGTATATACAAGTATAAATGGAGAAAAATTGAAAATTTCGTTCACATAAAAGCGAGGATTGAATTTTATTAAAAATAAAGGTATTTAAAACAACAACAACAACAAAAAAAGTATGTTGTGGCCACCACAAGACTTTCTTTTTATATTTTCTAATACAAATTCGCTCAGTACAAATAATTTATTAAAGCTCTTATTTATTTAAATTACCTACCATACTGAATGCATACGATTTTCATCTTAGAGAAAAATTGCATTGAAAGTACAAAGAAAGACAGCTTTATTCTCTATAAATAATATATTAAAAAATGAGTTCTCATAATGGTTATCTCACATATCAAATTTTGTACAGTTATACACCATAGAAGTTGAAATATAGCTTTTCCGTTCTAGGGGAAAATTGCAGTACAACAGCGCCCCCTATTGGCCGATATGCATCCAAATTGAATTAGCATAATGTCTGATAATGGTCTTTTCACATATCATTTATTATTATTATTGTACGCAATAGAACTTGAGATATCTCTTTTCCTTAAATTATGGAAATCGCTATATAGCACCGTCACCTATTGAATTATTAGATACCAAAACTGGAAGGACAATAATTTATCTCGAGGTAGATCCACATATAAATTTATGTGTAGTAGTTCCTGAGATATAGCCTTCCCTTGAATTGTGAAAATCACTGTATAGCACCGCCATCTTTTGAGAAATTGACATAAAAAGCTGATAAGGACTAGGTTATGTCAAGGTGCATCTACATATAAATTTATATGCAATTCTCTGCAGTAGTTCATGAGACATAGTATTCCCTTAAATTGTTGAAATCGCTAGAGACCCTGTATAATATAGTTTCCTAATATATGGTCTCTAGAAATCGCTGTATAGCAGTGCCATTTCTTGATGGATGGGCACTAATTTATGTCAAGGTGCATTTACATATAAATTTATATGTAATTACGTGCAGTAGTTCCAGAGTTGCAGTCGCCACAAAATTTTTGTCTCTCTCACACACACAGAAGCATATCTAATATTTTCTAAAAATAGTCAAATCGTGTTCTGGAACTTTCAATACGTGCAAATTCATCGAAAAACGGAAGTCGAAAATTTTTATGAATCTAGTACTTTCTTCTATTGAATATAGAATAAAGTAAAAAAAAAAAAAAAAATGTAAATTGCGAAATCTTTTCAATTTCCAGGATGTAAATACGAGGTTATACTGTATTTATTCTATTTATATATTAATAACAGTCAAAAAAGATTTATAATACTTTTCTAATTTTCATACAATTTCTACAAAAGATACATATTAGTTTCGTTGAAGAAAAAAAAACAGATCCATACAAATACGGATCTATTTTTCTGGATACGAATAGGGAACTCCGATACATGTCTAGCATGTGTATAATGTTTAAATTAGTTACAGACTTATAAATATGCCTATAAATTTAGATTTATAATTGTAAAAAATATTTTGAAAGGTGAGCAGTACGATAGCTGTGAATTGCAGTCGTACTAGATCGAATGTGCGCTATCGAAGATAAACAAACACAGAGAGAAAAAACAGAAAGAAAATGAAAAAAGGTTTATCAACACTGTAAAAAAATGTTGTAATTTTTCCTGCACTTTCTGCTGTAGTTTTTCAAGCACCTGTTCTTTCAAATTAAAATACAGCAGAAAATCTTGTAAAAATTTATTTCTTCCTCTCGTAACCAATAGCAACGGAACTTCCTTTGGACTTTAGACTAAAACATCTGCCCAGGAACATAACATCTGTCCTGTCTCTTTGTAGTAGATATTTTCTGTCTTAACTGTCGATGAGGCAAGCATAGAATGGTCCATGGAAAAGGTTTGTTGTTAATTTTTACAATATTAATATTTTGTGTTGATTAATTAAAATGAATTACTTTCAAATATATTAATTTGCGCAGAGATCCATTAGATCTTAGTTTGAAAATTTTTGAGTCATTTAAAATGAAAATAATTCAAAATTTTATATTTTCTTTCATTTTAAGAATATTAATTCCAGTTTAAATAACAAATTTCAGATAATTTAATTAAACTAAAATGAAAATTGTTTTATTTCTTAATAACCCCTGTTGCAAACAAGTCGTTTGCGATCCTTGAGAAAACTCCCGAATGATAACATAGCGAGGAATTCTATTAAAAAGGGAAATATATGAGATAATATGGTATTTTGAATCTCAGAATAGTTTTCTCTAACTTTTATTTATTTATTGTAATTTAATTAATTAATTTTCAAAATTGATATCTGCCATCGAACAGATATACTTATTTTGAAGCTGGATTTTATATTAAATTTATGTGCTATTTTATATTGTCTTACATTTAATGTGCTTCTTTGAATTTTTAATTTCTGTATAGCTCGAAATACCACCTTTTTTAAGGACATTTTCCAACTATCATTCAGTATCAATCATTTTTTGACTTATTTTATGATAAAAATTGTATTTAACCCGTTCATTCCCAACTTTTTCCATCCATAACACAATAAATTTTATATTTAGTGATAAATTTATTTCAAAGGTAATATATATATATATATATATATATATAATAGGAGTAATAGCAGAGTATGAATTTATATAGATAACATAGCAACTAGAAATGTGTTTATTTATGTTTAATATAACCACTGATACCACTTATGATTTTAAGTGGTAACTTTTCAATGAATAAAAATATCAAAATTTTGGAAGAAATACAAATTATAAAAATTAAAATAAAGAATATTTCAAACAGTTAATTTACTTAAATTGCCTAAAAACAGGAAACTGATTCCAATATTATTATCGGAATAGAGAAAAATATACTTTCATTTATCAACAAGGATAGTGAACTCATCTAAAATATATATATTTTCGGTGGGAAAATGTATAGAAATTTTAATATTGTTTATTCTGAATCAGTGTGAGTGTTGGATGGAAAGAAAGAAAATCTGAATTGTTATGATTCCAATTGATATCACGGGGAATGAAAGGGTTAAATTTAGTGATGGAAAATGTGGATGAAAACGGTGGAGACTTTGAGCTCTGAATTTCTATTATAAAGAAAAGCATTAGGACGAGAAATCTGTTTCTTTCAATAAAATACAGCAATTGAAAACGATTTATCTTTTTTTCTTTTGGCACCGAGTAGAAAAATGTAAAACAAATTTTAAAAGGTTTATATAAGTAACCGTTGCCAATGAACGTAATTTTATATTTTAAGAAAAAGGCTGAGCTATTTTTACACTTATTCATTTATTTATTACCCTTTTGGAATATTTTAATCAAAAGAAAACTATCTTTTTTTCTTCTTCTTCTTACTGAATTCTTGAAAATTTTCGATCTTCTGGTTTTCGATGGATTTACACGTTTTCAGTCGTTCTGAACACGATTAGACCACGTCTAGAAAATCTCTCTCTTTATGTATGAGTGTGCATGTGTGTCAATGTGTATCAAACATTTTATGTACACCATACCTTACGAACGAATGAACAAAATTTAACCAAACATCATATTTAGTTGGACCTTGACTTAGCTTAGTTTTGATTACATTTAGTGATCATTCACTCAACAGGTTTCGCTGTCATACTGTTTTTTTTTTTTTTTTTTAATGCGGCAGTGTAGGGCAAAATTTCGTATAAATGTACATAATGAGAATTATTTTTATTTTTCAATGTATATATACATATATATGATTGTGATAATCAACAAGGAAAAGTTATTTGTGTATGGGCATCTCCCCCCTCCTTTCGAGAGAATAATTGCTCCCTTCTCCAGGAAGTATGTAATTTTCAGTATGGATATATTTCAAAAGAACTGGTCAATACTCTTAAAACGAATAATTGGTTTAAAACAAATTTATTATTATTATTTTTCATAAAAATTCTTTTTGGAAAAAAAAAAAAAATATATATATATATATATATATATATATATATGCTGAGATGTCTTCATAAAATTGACTTTCTTTCGACATTAAGTGTTAAGCTTAGAAAATCCGTGCAACAGAGTTTTTTTTTTTTTTTTTTTTTTTGTGGAGTGAAGTACATAAATGTGGACACATACTTTCGAAGAGCTAAAATTATTACAGCTAAGTAGGGAAAGCGGTGAAGGTAGATTCGTAAAATTTTAAATTAAAGATTGGAACTATAAAAATAGTAATGCTATTAATGAATTCTTTGAGTGTAAAATCACGCAATTTTGCTACGATCAGAATTTTAAGGGGAGCGAACAGGCTTCTCGAGGGGGGGGGGGATTAAGACGTAGATATTTATATATTGTTTAAATGAAACAGTATTAATTTGATATTAAATATTAAACAGAGTAATTGTTACGACAGAAAAACAAAAATAAAAATTTGCGAATGTAAGATCAGCAAATACTGTACGAAAGGTTAAAAAAGGTCATCCACTCCCAACGTCCCAACCTAAACAATTATATCATTTATTGCCTCGAGCGCAGAAGTTTTTCTATCCAGGGCATTTGACGATAACCACTAACCACAGACACAGATGGTTTTAATATATTGCTCATAGTATTGATAAGACTGCTATAAATTATTTCCAAGTGTAAAATAACTGTCTATCATTAGATTTAATGCATTTTATTGCGCGTTTAATATAAATATATATATAAACTCGGCTTACAGAGTACTACTTTTTAATTTTTTTCACGTTTTAAGATATTAATAATGATAATAAGGACTTTAAATACTATTTCCTTTCTTTTCCTTTTCTTTCTTTCTTTATTTGTTTGTTAACTTATTTATTCTTTTTTCCCTCAATATAATACAATACCCATAAATAAATAGCATTTCCTTGTATTAAGCGTTAGTTAATAAAAATCTAATGGCATATTTTAGTAAGCATACACCTTAATTCTGAAATATGCGGATTTATTGGTAAATATTTAATTTTTTTGGAATCAGCAAAACAGTTCGATTTTTGACGCTTAAACACAGATATAATTCCATATTTTAGCAATGGATGATAAAAATAAATACGTGTTCGAGTAATTAGCTGTAATTAAACATAAATTTTGTAAATCAAGAATATAACATATTTCGACACACACACACACACACACAAAAAAAAAAAAAAAAAAAAAAAAAAAAATGAAAATTTAATCATTTTGATACACTATTGTCAAAAATCATTTGTTTTTACATTTAAATAAAAACAGTGAGATTTTTAGTGAATGAATAAGATACCTGCCTATTCTTCTGATTACGAATGAAAGAGATTTTTTCTAACATGCCAAAAAATAACGATTTTACGTTTCATAATAGCCTTAGTGCGATAACTTTATATAAAAACTACTATAATTTTTATGAAATATTTCATTTTTCTAAAAAAAAAAAAAAAAAAAAAAAGAATCTGGGTATAAATGATAACACAGGTCGACATGTAAAATTTTGATTTAATAATTTTGGCTGATCTGTATGTTTTTGGTGCGTTAAAACCGAAAATGAAGCCAGTTTTTCTCTATCACGTATAGATTTTTGTCAATACAGGGTGCCTGCCTATACAATTTCTTCCATTACTCTTCTACCAATATAATTATATGGTAAGTTTTATAGTATGTTTCTATTATTAATTAATCATATATACCTATTGTTGTAACTGCGAAGCACTAGTGCAACTTAAAAACATATCAACCAACCAACCAACCAACCTGTTTTTATGATGGTATATGTAAGAAATTGTGTTGGTAAACACCCTATATTGACAAAAATCTTTTCGTGATAGAGAAAAATGGGCTGCATTTTCGGTTTCATCATATCAAAAAACAAAGATCAGCTGAAATCATCGAATCAAATTTTGTCAACTTCATTTTTGTAGGCCTGTGTAATCTAATAAATCTAATAAAAATTTCTAATAATTTATTCTGCGTATATCTGTGGACTGATTTAAACGTATCAGGAATAATGGCAGAATCTAACCTGCTTGTCTGCCTTTGAGACCCAAGTCTTTGGAGGAGTGCACTTCATGGCGTTTTTCCTGTGAGTTTTGGGGGGAAATCACAGAACATTTTACAGGACTAGGATGATGGATATGAACTATGTTTGAACCTAGTAGTCTAGTCTACAGACTTTTAGGACAAATTCGTTAAATTATTTCTAGCTAGATATAAATTGAAGATTCTTTTTATTTATTTTAAATTGAGTAGATAAGCATTTGCTACTTCCAACACAAATATAATAATTTCTGTGCAAATTTATTTTATTTGAAAACAAAACAGTCAAGCATTAATGGAACTGTAATATTAAAGTCAAATCCTGATTTTAAATTTAGAAATTTTACAAAACAATCTTTCAACTTCTAAAGGCATTAGTTTTCTATTTTGCTTTATAAGCAAGTACTTTTTGCTGTCTCATATAACACTGGAAATATATCTATCGTTATATTAATTATGAAATCAATTATTTCTTTATAAGAATTTTAGCATGCATCACGGATAACATTCGACATTTTTTTTCTTTTTTAACTACCCTTGTTTCTATTATAGAAATATTTATTATATATATATATATTCCAAATTAATTGATATGGTAATTAGTGTTAGGAAATCTCATTTTTGTTATATATATTACATCAATATTATACATATTACATTATATGTATTATCAACAACAACAACTATACGAGATCGAGCTTCTCTCACCGTTAATCTCTTAGCTTTAAAAATAATAGCGGTTTCAGTAAAGTAGTTACCATCTAAAGCTGTAAATATAAATAGTACAAACTGATACAAAAGTTGGGGAAATGTGCGAATTTTATTGATTAACAACAAAAAAAAATTTGCTTCAGTAATTAATTGCAATTAAACCTAAATTTTAACAAAGAAGAGTGAAATGCTTGTACATTTTTTTAATAGGTTGCAGAATTGATGCATATTTCGGGAAACAACTTCGAAAAATTGCAAATTTTATAGATGAGATTGGAGAAATAATTGTAAACTTTGGAAATTATTTACATTTTTAAACATAAATTTTGACATCTAACGACGAAATTATTCAGTACTTCAAACATAGGTTGTAAAATTATCACGTATTTCGTTTTTTTTTTTTTTTTTTTTTTTTTTAAGGTTGAACTTCCTTGTTTCTCAATAACATAACAGCCTATATCAGAAATTATTTGCATTATTAACCTGTAACGCTATAATAGTCAATTGGGACAAGTAGATGACTCTTATAATCCTGATAGGATTAAATGTAATAATTATATTCTTAAAATATATATATATATATATATATATATATATATTATTGTTATGTATCAAAGCATTATTTTCATTATTTATTTATTTATTTATATTTTTACTTTTTAAGATTAAGGTACAAGACTTCTTCATTGACAAGTGTTTTGGAAATTTCTTTGAAGGAACCTGTACATATACGGCCTAAAAAAAATTTCACGTTAATTTTTCTTTATAAATTTTCTTGCTTTAAATAAAACATTTTTAGATGCAATTGGTGTAAGAATAATTTCTTACTTTTATGTTGAATTTGGATACTTTGTTTTCTTCGTATGAGTCCTTTTGTTTTAAAGGGTTCATTATGTACAGTGGGTGAAAAAAGTATTAGAAATACTTGTAATTTTGACATTTTTTTCGATTTTCAAAAATAAATAAATAAAAATACTGGATGAAGTGGCATTAAACTCCAAACATGCAAAGAACATTTATAAACTACATTTTATACTGTCAAGTTAGTCACGAATGGAATTAGGGGACAAACTATAAACTGAAGAAAAGCATAAACATTCTTCATCACCTTATATTATAAATATCTACAAATAACTTGTAACTTTAACACATTATTGCACTCTATATGTACAATGTACAATATTTGCATTTTTTTTTTTTAAATCGTACTATTATTAAGGAAGATATAACTTTTTTTCAAAAAGCATTAAATTATTTTTGGCAAATATTTTGTTTATAACAAGAATGCATTTCAAAACATTGTTACAAAACTTGAATAAATAGTACTCCAAAACACAAAATTAACATGGGTAGTATTCGCTACGATTTGACTATTTGAAGTTTTTTTTTTTTTTTTTTTTCCTTACTATGCATGGGCTAAAAGTAGATTTTTTTAATTACGCGGGTTGAAAGCCTGATATGTTATTGCTCAAAAGTTAAAAAGATTTGCAAACGATCAGTTTTTCAATTTAAAAACTTATCTCTCAATATAATGTTTTCAAACATTGGGTGTTTAAAGAAGTGTATTTTCCTCATGTTTTTCTGTGAAGGTTGGTTTAAGACAACATTTAAAAGCAGGAACAAATTGAGCAAAATCTATAATGTTTGTGATCACCCTGTATTATTAAATTTAAAGAAATGATCTGTAACTTTAGGATGTTTTATTTTAAAACAATTACAATTTGTGGATGAATTTGTGTGACGATAGCAAGTTAAATAACGGAGATATAAGCATTTATTTACTCAAAAATAAAAATAAATAAAAAATAAAATAAAATAAAATAAAATAAACTTTTGAAACAATATGCTGCAATTGAAATACAAATATTTTAAACGTCTCATTAAATGTGAGTCTTTTTATGAAAAACGTTTTCACTGCGCATGCGAAAGATTAAAAAAAAAAAAAAAAAAATACGTAGGATGAAAGCTAGATATTTGGACAACTTTTATCAAAAGTTCATTTGAATAGAGTAAAAAGTAAGAAAATTGTCGGCAAAAGAACGAGTTAGATTTTAGTTTTTTTTTTTTTTTTTTTTTTTTTTTTGAGTTGAAATTTGATAAGGACTTTTTACACGGCGCATGATTAATTTGAAGATTCAATTATTTCCATCTCTTTGTAAAAGTTCTTTTTTGTGGGAAAAACCCCTTATGATCTCGCAAATCTTAGTAAATAAACAAAAATAAGTTAGGTCTACAGGCTTATAAAAAATTTTTCACAAAAGAGTACTTTTGGAGAGTGGTAGAAATAACTGGATCTTCAAATTAATTGCACAAGACGGGGAAAACCCTTTGTTAAATTTCAACTCTAGAAAAATATCTAAAATCTAGCTAGTTCTTTTTGTTAAATTTTTACTCTGTTTATAAATGAACTTTTGACAAAGTTGCCCAATATATCTAGCATTCAGCCCTGTGTAATAAAAATTTTTCTATCTTTCGCGCATGCACAATGGAAGCGTTTTTCATAAAAATGTTCATATTTCCTGAGATAGAAAGGTATTTGTATTCCAATTGCGGTATATTATTTCAAAAGTGTTGTTCAGATTATCTGAAAGTAGGAGTAATTTTCGTTTAAAACTCTCTAGATCAGACCTGTCCAACCCAAAACACTTAGTGGGCCGCATTGGAAATCTATTTTATTCATTCGGGCCGCACTGTATGTACAATCATAAAAAAAAGCCATCACCCCCCTCCTTTCCCGACTAATTTCGCCGTAAATTAGTGTAGAGACTTGCGGCTGGTGCCAATCAATTAGTAATAAGATCTAGTTTAGAACGGTTTAGTTAGATTTTGCTTAAGGGGTGTCTACATATTAAAACTGGCATCAACTTCATTTTTTTTCAAAGGCAACCCCCCAATTTCGACGAGCTTTTTGGATTACTTGGTACAAATCAACTCAGAAAATGACATAGTTTATATGTTTCTATCAATTTTTCTCAGAGTTATAATTTGTTAAAATATGGAGATGCTAATGTTAAATGAATGCAATAAACATTAATTCATGTCTTCCCAAAAAATTAATAGATTAAAATTTCTTTCTTTCTTTCTTTCTTTTTTTTTTTTTTTTTTTTTTTTAACGTTATTATGAATTAATCCAAGTATATTCCATGCATATTTTTGATTAAAAATTTTTTTTGAATTATGAAAATAATTAATAAAATCATATTTCAAAAAATTATGAGTTACGACCTGCCTTAATTTTTGCACGAATAGAATGGGCATCATTAAAAATATGGGTTACAGTTCATTCCTATTATTATTTTTCGAATATAGTGATATTTCAATTTTTATTGCTCTTAGCGGGCTGTCACTCGTTATCTTTTGTGTCATATACTACTTTGCTTGCTCATGATTATAATAGTTATTGAAGTAAGTTTAGACGTACACATCATTTCTTAATTAGCATTACTTTACATTATTTTATATTTAAAATTGTTATATTTATTTTCCGATTATTATCTGAATGGATACAATACTTTTCTGTGTGATATCTGAATTTTATTTTTTTAAATATAGAGATTTACCCTTGATAAATTTTTGCTTGTTGCACGATGAAAACTTGATATAAAGAATATAAAATATACCTTTTTTCGAATCGCCTTGACCTCAGAAGTTCGAATACGTACTCAAAAATGGGTGTTACAATTCGGGAAATTAAAAAAAAAAAAAAAAAAAAAGGGAAGAAGAAGAAGCTTGTACAAGTTTTAATATGTGCATGACACCCTAAACAAAATTTAGCAATTGAATAAAAAACTAGATGTTATTACCAATCGTTAGGCATCAACTGCCGGTTTCTATGTTAATTTTCGGCGAAATTAGTCGGGGAAGGAAATTATTATTATTATTTTATGACTGTACATATTCATATGGAGAGTAATCTTTCGGGAATAGCAGAAGAGTTGATAACTATACAGTATGTATAGAAAATATATTGAAGAAAAAAAAAAATGAAAGAAAAATAATGCAGTACGCATTGATTAGTAACACTTTCCAACTGTACGCAATTGTCGTATCGAATAACTTTTAATATTCTTTGCCTACATTATCACACAACAGACAGAATGACTGAAAAATATACAGATAGACTAATTGATTTTAAAATTACTTTTACGCATTTTGGAAAGTGTTAAAAAGACTTAACGCAAAAGAAAATGCAGTCATTAGATTATAATTACAGCTTTTGATCTCTCTGAATATTTTAGTGTAGCCCTGTAAATCAGAAAGTTAATCATATCATATTCTATACAAAATATTATTATTATTTTTTTCCCCCAGAGTTGTATCATTTGAATCCTTAATAGAACGTATATCTGATTCTAAGTTTACTCATCCTGCTATGCTCAGGAGTGAAAAAGTGAAAATTACTGCTATGTTCTTAAATGATAATAAAAAGAGAGTAAATTAGCAGCATTGTGGCATTCCAAAAGAATAACATTTAACTATTCACTTACAGAAACGGATAATTTTTTTAGGTGACCAAGTGTGACACTGTAAAAAAATGACATTCATAACTACAGTAATACTTAATTGTATTTTAGATTGGGAATAATAAAGTTTAAATGATATATTTTAGAAAGAATTAAAATGGTAATTTTATAGAATTTTGTGAGATAGAATCAGTGTTACAAGTTTGGGGGCTTTTTTTTTTTTTATTCAATTGCTACCACTAAATTTTAATTGTAACGGTTACCTAATCGCTTCGAAGATAAATCATCTATTATTTATATAAAATATCATTTCTCAAAATTATTGGTGATAGTTGAATAAAAAAAGTCCTCAATCTGGCAACACTGGGTAGAATTTTCTAGAAATTGGAAAATGATCAAAGGGTAATAAACAAGGAATAATTAAATAGGTAGGATTCCTGTCAGTGTAACGACAATTATATCCATTCGGAATAATTGGCATCAATTTTGTGATTAGGAATAACAAATGTGTCATCTAGAAAATTTGTCATTAAAATGTTAGGTTTACTGGAAAGTTCTGTCCTTTTGAATTAATAAAATGAAAATTTTTATTTAACAATTATCATCTTGAGAGTTACACAAGAATACCTTAAATGTCATCCAAGATAACTTTCCGATGTAAGTATTTTAATTAAAAAATGCAAAACTTTCCGGTAGACCTAACATATTTAATATTCACATTGGAAAAACATAACGTAAATTACTCCTAGCAGAATCATGTTTTCATAGAGAACCAAACATCTTTTCCCTATTCTTATCTTTATAATTTTGATGGCGCACCTACACTGCAGTTCCCCTGGTGTTCTCCCCAGGACATCCTTGAGATATCTTGAGAAATAAAGAACATTCCCTAGAGACATCACAAAGATGTACTGGGGGTGTATTGTTAGGGCATCTGCGCGAAAATACTTTATTCTTTTCATGACTTCGTCATAAACAGAATAAATGAATAAATAAATAAAAATAAAAAATATTTTGTGATCTCTGCAATTAAATATAAGACAGGGATCGCCACTATCACTTCTTCAATAACACTATTTTTATAAAGTAATGTCTGTAATATTCGACCAGAGATAACTGCTGTTGCAATGATAAAAATCATTGCTTTTTTTTTTTTTTTTTTTTTTTTAATGAAAAAAAAATTAAATTAAACATTGTACTTAAAAAGTAACTGTGTCAAACCCTGCATTTTAAAAAAAAAAAAAAAAAAAAAAAAAAGACATTGAACAATTAATTATAGAAAGGATGCAGCAACCATGCAAAAAGTTGAACAAAAAATCGGAAGCAGTATTAAAAATTTATTATAGTTGGTTCAGAATTTAAATCTGTAACAATAAACATGAAGTAACAATAAACATGAAAAGCAAGCACGTCCAAGCAATAATAATAATAAGAAGAAGAAGAATTATTATTTATTATTATTATTATTGTCAAACAAAAAATTAAGTTACAAATACAATAAGAAAATAAATATTATATTAAAAAAAAAATATTTTTCAAAAATTATCCATGGCATTAAATTTTGAAGATATTTTAATCAGAGTACCTAAAATTTGACGAATCAAGCTAAAATGCTTCTTTAATCTTTAAACCATAATACAAAATCAACAGGTTTAACTCTCTATTGAGTTAGGAAAAGTGGAAAATACTACATTCCAAAAATAGTTTAAATTATTAGTCTATGTCTTCAGTTATACTTTTCTGAAGCTTTATTTCAGGCTTAACATGACTTTATAGAAGAAAAAAAAAAAGAGAGAGAGGAGACGTGGAGAGAAAGATGAAAAAGAAAGAAACCGATCTTTTCATGTGTATTTTTTTTTTTTTTTTTTTTTTTTTTTTTTTTTTTTTAACAACAGTGTTGTGAAATTTATAGCTCCGATAAGAACACCATCCTGTAAACTTTGCTACAAAATGTAGTGAATTTTTCAGAATTATAAAAAATGAAATCTTGTAAAATGCTCAGAATCTGAAGCAGCAACTGAATTAAGATGACATGGCCCCTTTGACGGCATTATTGAATGCAGCACTCGTGCCTACTTTGTACGTCTGACGAAGGATCGTGAGTTCTTTCGACCCAAAAAACTGTTGCGAGTTTATTGCATTTTATGGTGTTTATCCAAAGTTCTATAATTATTATTGAAGTAAGTTTTATACAATAGCCTATATTTCTACTTAATGTTTTTAAACTGGACTATATTAGGTTTGTCTAATAAAATATATGTTCCGGAACCAATTCTTGTGGTTTTAATTTTTTTGCAGAATTGAAATCTATAAATTATGTTTTCTCAGTCTGCAATTTTTCATGAATTAATAATCTTCAAATCTTCAAACAGCTAAAACTTTTTGAGATATTTAGGAAAGAACTGGCAACTTTTTTGCATGTTTAAGGGAAACAATTTAAAAAGAATTACGTATGGGTTTTGAAATTTATTCATTAGTTAAAAAAAAAAAAAGCTTAAAAAGTGCTTGGTAAAATTTGAGAAGAAAGGGAGGGGGGGGGAGGTGATTTTTCTTAATTTTTCTTTTAAAGATACTGCAAAAATTGATCCCCAATTCTTTTAAGTTCTATTAAACATCCATATACATTAAGTATATTCTTAAATATCTTTGGAAGTCTTAGATTTTGAAGATCATAAATTCATGAAAAAATGTAAACTGAGAAAACGCTATTTAAAGATTTTAAATCTGTAAAAACAGTCTATCAAAAACCATGAGAATTGTTGGCTGAATACATATTTTATTGAACAAACGAAATTTATGAATATTAAATGTAAATACAAACTTTTAAATAAAATATACTATTAATAACAGCATCTGATGAAGTTTACAGCAAAGTGCAGTAAATTTCACATCACTATTAAAAACACCAACTTTTAAAATTAACAGAAAAGTGCAGTAAATTTCACATCACTGTTAAAAACAGCATATTGTAAAATATACAGCAAATTGCAGTAAATTACACAGCACCGTTAAAAACAGCAACTTGACAATTTTACAGCAAAGTGCAGTTAATTTTACAGCACCAAAAAAGACAGCAATTTGTAAATTTTACAGCAGAGTGCAGTTAATTTTACAGCACCAAAAAAGACAGCAATTTGTGAATTTTACAGCAAAGTGCAGTTAATTTTACAGCACCATAAATGACAGCAACTTGTGAATTTTACAGCAAAGTGCAGTTAATTTTACAGCACCATAAAAGACAGCAACTTGTGAATTTTACAGCAACTGTGCTGGCAGCCGCGGTGCCAGCAACTTTTGTTGTAAAATGCCGAAATTTTTTTTTACAGTGAAAATTATTCGCACCACAGAACTAGCGTTGCAAAATAATACTTGCAAAACTTTGAATAAACACCATAAAATAAAAAAAAATTTGCAACAATGATTTCGGGTCGAAAGAGCATACGACCCTTCGTTAGGCGCCCAAAGTAGGCACGAGTACAGCAGTCAAAGCCGTGCATCACCACTTTGACTGCTCCACTCGTGCCTACTTTGGGTGCCTGACGAAGGGTCGTGTGCTCTTTAGACCCGAAACAATTGTTGCGAGATATTTTATTTTTATGGTGTCAATTTAAAGTTTTGTAAGTTTTATGCCCACTTAAATATTTTAAATTACTTGTTGTAAATTATTAAAAAAAGTTTTATTGTTAAATTGGAAATGTTTGCCATTTATACCATTAATGATAAAGTTTATATACCTTTACCGTGTCTTGATACTATTGTGGGGAAAAATGTTACGTATTAATGAGTTTAAAAAATTTTCTGGGGGAACTATATTTGACAATTTATAAGTAAATCATTCATAATTACCAGTTGCAAATTACTAACATAAATTTAACCCACTATATCTAAAATTAGTATATGCTGTAGCCAATACAAAATTTTATTCTATTATTATTTAATATTATTGCACCATATATCTGTTACAATGCACAAAGTAATTAACACAGCTTCTCACAAATAAAGATTTTACAAACTAATTTAACAAATAGATGCTGAGATACTATAACTATCTGGAAATTTACAAAGAGTAATAGTAGCGCGGCACGTCATCTGATGTACACCCAAACTGATTCGGCATAGTTTTTAAAAAGCTAGTTTGACATAGTTTTTGGATGTATGACATACACCTTACATATCAAATTCGGTGCACATACATATCATAGAAGCTGAGATATGGCTCTCCTATAAATAGAGTTAATTGCACCATGCCAACGTCACCTGTCGGCCGATATGCGTCCAAATTAAATCAGCATAATAGTTCATAATGGCTGTTGCACATATCAAGTTTAGTGCATTTATATATCACAGAAGCTCAGTTACAGCATTTTCTTAAATGTGAAAAATTGCAACATACTGGCATTACCTGATGACCGATATGCACCTAAGTTGAATAAACATAGTCTTTCACAATCGACTATTTGAACATTAAGTTATGTGAAGTTCTACACAATAGAAGCTAAGATATAGTCTTTCCTTAATTGTGGGAAATTGCAGCATAGTAGCGCCACTTCTTAGATGATATGTACCAAAAGCTATTCAGCACGAATTTATCTGAAAGTGTATCTAAATATAAACTTTTGTACAATTCTGTTCATTATTTTGTGAGATACAGCACCCAAAACATAAAATTTTGATTATACACAGACAGACATCTCCTAAAAATAGTTTAATCGAGTTTAAGGAAATCTCAAATTTGTAAATGCACCAAAAGCCAGAAAAAGAAAATTTTGAAAAATCCAGTACTTTATTCTTATATATGTAGAAGAAAATCAAAATAAATTTTAAGTTATTGTGGAAATAGAGTATACAACTAAATGTTTGCAAGAATTACTTAATTTATAGAGCATAGTTAAAAGAAAAAAATGTTGTTTAAATTGACATACCAAATAGTTTTTAAATTTAAATGTGTTAAGAATGAAACAAATAACATGAAATTAACTACATATTTTTAACAAGATATCTTTTGTTTATCACGAATACTTAATATGCTGCGCATGAACAATTTGATTTTGAATCGAGAATACAGTATCTAATAATTTAAACTCATATTATTTTTGATTAAATTTGTTTTGAAAAAAAAAAAAAAAAAAAAAAGAAAAAAAAAAAAAAAATATATATATATATATATGATATCAAATTTTTAATAACTAAAAATATCAACCTTTTACTACAATCATCAATCATTTGAATGAAACAAATAACATGAAGTTGAATATATATATATGTATTTATTTACCAAGATATTTATTATTTATCGCTAATAATTAATATTGTATACAAGAACAATTTGACTTTAAATTGAGAACAGAATATAGTATGCAATATCAAATTCATATTATTTTTGCTAAAAGTTGTTTTGAAAAAAAAAAATTCGTGTCAAACATTTAATAATAAAAAAGTCATTTTTTTATTACATACTATGAACAACCATTTGCCAAAATTATTTAAATTAAAAAAATTATTTATTTAGAACAGGAATTAAAAATAAATAAATAAATAAATAATAACAGATAAACGAGAAACCTTTACATTTTTTAAATTTATCTCATTAAAAAGTTTAAATATAAAAAAAAAGTATTAATATTATTTTTTATTGTTCTAAGATAGATATAATGTTGCAAACGATAATTTAAAAAAACATACCTTAAAATTCGGATTTCTTTCAAAATCCCCATGGATAGCATTTTTCTATATCTTTCTTAAATTGACGTCCTTTGGAAATCCAAATACCTTCTGAACCATCTTTAGGGAAAAATAAATCATTACTATTCTGTGTATAAAAATATTAATATGAGCTTAATGTTAAAAGTGTATGTAAACAACTATAGCTTAAACAAATTAAATATACTTACTTTTATAATACAACGATAGGTAAAACTAGATTTATAATAACGTATTTTAAATTTGATACATTTTAAACAACTTTATAAATTAGAACAAATTCTAAATACGATCCATATTATTAGAAGATTGCCGAAGCTTTAGAATGCTACAAATTTACAATTTACTATTCTTACAAAGCTTACAATAAAATAAAGTATTTAGCACTTACTTTTGGCTGTAAACTCGATTCGCTGATTCTGAATACTAAAAAATCTCTCGTTCTCTTTCTAAAATGAAAATTACTCTAACGACAATTGCAGTATCCCGCCAAATGCGATGAGTTTATTGTTTATTTTTCGGTTTCGGTTGACTAACACAAGTTGTCAATAGGAGACAAAAAATAAATAACAAATAAAAAAAAATAAGAAGAAGAACAATGTTTAGCTTTTGGACTAGCCAAACAAATTTTTCTTAGTCAATTGACAAAACGGGAACAATTTTTTTTTATTCTCTCATCTGACTAACCGGTCAAATTTGAGGAAAATGAAAACTGTACCTGGGAAATTAGTCATCTGACAAGTTTTAGAGGCAAAACGGATCATCAGACGAAACACATTAAAGATACATGGTAAAATAAAACGACTTTTGTGTCTCATGACTAAATGGGATTGTCAGGTAGAGTTTTGATTGTTTAAAATTTTGCGTAATTTTCTGCAAATTTGTCAATGTACTTGACAAACGTTTAGTGTCACAAAGATGGCATGTCTCTTGACAAGTTTCGATTTTTCATTTTTCTGTGTGTAGTTCAGTAGTTATAACATGGAATTATAAAAGTAACATGGATTTAGAGAAAAATAGATTGCAATTAATTGTTCTGATTTTTGTTTATAATCATTATGATTAAAAAAATTATAAGTTAGAACATTAAATGCAATTTAAGTCAATAATTGGAACAAATAAATAAATAAACTAATAATAATTTGATTGAAATCAAAATTTCAATCAAGCTAATTAAATAAATCCTTATGATTATTAATGTAATACAGAATAGAATGCTGATTTTATACTCTAATACTCTGATAATTTGCACTCTATTATAATGATTTATGTATTTCTAGTATCTTATTTATTTATTTTTAGATTAGATCTTATTAGATTGAATTACCGAAGCCTAGAGCACAAGGAACTGTGTGAACCAAAGGACTTTTGCCTTTTGATGTTATTTGAGTAAATACATCAGTTTATGTTAATTTCAGTAAATTCACAGTGTGTAATAAAATCACATAAAACAATTTAACCTTAAAAATTTATTTACTTTCCATTTTGTTTTGTTTTCTTTGTTAACTCAAGTACTGTCCCCATTCATCCCCAAACATGTCCCCTTCATCCCCATACGTAGGGATGAATGGGGCAATGCACATGCATATAAAAAAGAAAATTCTTATTCATTAAATATGATAACTTCTTATTAAAGTTAGTATGTTTATATGTAACTGATTACTGAAGTGTACTTATGAGCAATGTTAAAAAATTCTGAATTATATATGGTGAACATTACTAATAAAAACATGAAAAATGTCCCATTCATCCCTACTCTCCTCTACTGTATAAAATAAAAATATACCTAACAGAAGCAGATAACTCTTTTTCTTAAATATTATTATTATTGTTTTTTTTTTTTTTCTTAACCTCTATTAATAATATTTTCATTATTACTATTATTCTTTTATCTTGGTATCTAGATTTTTGTAATTCAACACAGGAGGGCTCATATTACTCAAGCTATTTAAATTTTTTCGCATGAAGAGACGTGTTTTTTTATTCTATAATTACCATTTCTGCACTTTTTTTCCGGTGTGAAACTTAATAATGTCTATTCTGTGGTACATCATGATTTAATTTTTCTAAATGTATAGATTTACCTCTAACACATTTTCGCTTGTAACTCTATCAAGAATTAATTAAAAGTATATAAATGGGACCTTTTTCTGGTCTGCCTTGATCTCAGGAATTCGAATATGGAGTCAAAAATAAGGATTGTTATTAAAAAAAATTGAAGTTGATGTCTGCTTTAATAAGTAGATGACCCCTTATGCAAAATTTATCTATACCATTATAAATATACGTTATTACAGATCGTTCGGTACCAGCCGCTTGCTCCTACGATAATTTACGGCGAAATTAGGTGGGGTGGTGGCGGTTTTTTTTTTTTTTTTTTTTTTTTTTTTTTTTTTTTTATGCTGACTGTACATTAAACAAAATTTACTGCAAAAAATTAAAATGTTTGGGATTAATATAATTATACATCTAATATCCTAGTTCAAAATTTGTATCATTTTAATCATCAGTCTTTTAGAAAATCTTGCATATGCATCTCATTTATTGGGTTGTTCGATAAATAATGTCGTTTTTCAAAACCTTCGCTTCTAAAAACCAAGGCTTCTTCGAACGTGGAATTTTTCAACTTACCGAAAGATGGCAGAAGGTCATCCAACAAAATGGTCAATATATCATTGATTAATGTTTGTTGTTAATATAAATAAATTCACTTTGAAAAACATGAAAAAAAAAACGACATTATTTATCGAACAACCCAATAGTTGTCCGAGAATTTGATGCTCCTGGATG
Source organism: Salticus scenicus (assembly GCA_963930645.1). Classification (NCBI taxonomy): domain Eukaryota; kingdom Metazoa; phylum Arthropoda; class Arachnida; order Araneae; family Salticidae; genus Salticus; species Salticus scenicus. Next base: position 105,971,298 of record OZ005651.1, read on the forward strand.
GTATCTGGAAATTTTTTTTAATGACTTCATCATGACTAATATATAGGGCAAATCATTTAAGTCAAATAGAATCTAAACTATATCAAATTTCAAATCTAGATTATATTTTAAATGAAAAAATATAAAATATTTAACTTTTTTTATATTTCTTATTAATTAAATTTCCCTTTGACCTTGAAAAAAAAATTCACTTAAACATAAAAAACGTTTAAGTTAATTTTCATTTAATTGTGATACGGGTTTATTCAATAACTAAAGTTTTGTTCACGACTGACAATATTGTTTCAAATAAGACTAGTAAAATTTAATAAATGTATAAGAAGATAATTGATCTTAAAATTTTGTAAAACTGAATTTCAATTGTATTGCTTTAAAAATATACTTTAAAAGGAACGTTTGGGATTTCTCACTTTAGTTTACAATAACACAAGAAAAGTAAGAATAGAGAGACTTTTACATACTTTGAATACTTCTTACAAAACAGTCAAAGTTTTATAAATAAAGTTAGAATTTTAACAAATATTTAAAATGTTTATATCGTATTTAAACATTTTTTATCACAGTTAAATGTGTTATTAATATTCCATATATTATTTATTTACTTATTTATTTATTGTGATATTTATCGAAAATGCGGGATACAATTACTTGCACAAATTTAAAACCATAGCCTCCTATACTAGATGCCTACCGCGTGGCTCGGAAACTTGGGGGTAGGCAGCGCCACCTGGTATAGTTTGCGCAACTTTTTTATTCAACACCCACCAAAAATTTTTAAAAGTGGGATTTTATGTACATAAAAGGCGAATAGAATCAGAGAAACGCCTATTATATATATCATATGTCACTTCTTAAAATTATTGGTGACAGTTGAATAAAAACGTATACCTCTTGAACTGTTGCCAAGTTTCTGAGCCACTCGACAGGCATCTAGTTTAGGAGGCTATGTTAAAACACACAGCATAAAAGTCAATTAACTGAAAGTTGTCCTCAAAATTTAATTTATTCGTTCCAGGAAACCATCCCTTACTATGTAATAATAATAATAATAAAAATCCAAACAAACATCAATCGAGAAAACATATATACACATGTTTTTTCTAGCATAAAACAAATGTCCTCGTCAGCTGATTTTCGAGCTATAAGTTCTGAAATTTCGCTAATAATCGGCGCAACCACGCCTGAATCGGTAAAACCACGTCTAAATCGTTAAAATCACGCATTAATGAAATAATGAATAGAATCCAAAACTAGCAAAAAGCGAAAGAGCGTAGACAAAACTGTTGTTTGATGCATAATTCAGTTACCCATTTCAGCTTTCAGATATATTCTATCAATATATATCAAGATAGAGATATAATGTTTGAAAATTCGCTTGTGTCGAATATAAAAATTGATAAAAATCATGGTTATGACAGGTTTTATCGGGATTTCTCCGACTCCTTTCTCGTTATTACATTTTTACTCAAAGTGAAATATAAATTTCTCGAGGACGGGCTCACGAAGGCAAACAGTTTACGCATCAAGAATCACGTTAGATTGTGTCCTCTTGAACAAACGAAATTTAATTGATTTCTATTATCACACTATTAGGATGGTTTCCTAGTTAGAGGTAGGATGTGAACGCTCTGTATGTTAAAGCCGATTTTCTGCAATGGGGGAAATACCCTGCATGTGAGTCTCATTAAGAGGTCCTTGATTATTCACGCGAGTTTCCTTGATTATTCACGCGAGTTTCGGAGAAAACTACGAAAGCAGCTAGACCGACAAGCGCAACTGGGGTTCGAACCTGGATCTTACAGACGGACAGATTTGAGAGCGGAGAAAGTGAAACTACATACATTTTTCGAATCTTAAATCATACTTTTTATTCAGCAACATTACCAATCAGATTTTTTCCACTCAAAACCCGTTATCTTCAACCCACACACAAGCTAATGAAGGACACCTCTCTGCCAAAGACCTCCTATTCAGGCTGTCATCAATAGATAGGCCACGATTTGACATTGCCTCAACCGCGCCAGCCAGCCACGTTTTCCTGGGCCTGCCTCTTCTTCGCATACTTTTTATTCATTAATGAAAATTTTGTATAATTATTTATATTAGCTTACTGTGAAAAGATTTGAGTTTAATAAATATAGTAGATATTTTATGAAATATCAATGTCAAATATTTCTCCTTATAGGAGTGCATGTAAATTCTGTTATGCATAATCCTGTATCCACTATTATAAATTGTAAAACAAGAAGAAATATTAATCTAAGGCCCTTGCCTAACAATATTGTTTGGAAGTAAAATGCATTTAATAAGAATATTATAGTTGGCGATATTCTGTTTTCTAAAAAGTAAGCTAACTAATTATTGCATAGTGTTTAGAAGAAAAATAATCTGGTCTGTCATTCACACGACTTTCTCTTACCCTGAAATTTAATACTATAAATACAGGTTGAAGATTAAAAGGTAAGATAACGAGTACTGTTATGTAAACCTGTGTTAAACAATTTATATTAGGCTTCTGAAGTGTTTTATATGATAATTAGTTCTGTGTTAGGGGGGCTACCGCACCCCTCAACCCCCCGTTTTATTAATGCACGTACATTTATATAGAATTTAATTCGGTTATTAAAAAATATTTCGGTTTTTAAAAATAATTTATTAAAATTAGTATTTAAAAAAATTATCTTTTATGAAAATGCAGACGATTTCTATATTAGAGAAGTAGTATAACACCAAATATCCAAAAAAAAGTTTATTATTTTCACAATATTTAAAAAAAAAAAAAAAAAAAAAAAAAAAATACGATTTTTTTTTCTAAGTTTTTTTTTCGTTAAAAGTAAAAACAAATTGATAACTTTGTTTCAAATTATCGCAGAGCGATGGTTCAACCATTCGTTTTAAAGGTATTGGCAAGCTCTTTTGAAAGATACCCATCAGGAAAATTTACTCCCCTCGAGGGGGGACTTTCCCCCCAGGGGGGAGGCGAGGCTCCTACATACAAAAAAAAATTTCCCCAGTTAACTATCTCTATTACAAAAAATATATATTCGTTTCATTTGGTTTAGTGCAGTCTATAGACGTTAAACTCTACTTACCTGCAATTTCCCCCATAGACGTAATGTATTAGAATTCTCTTGATTGTCCCTGTACACGAACCATTTGCTTGATCTTAACGAAAAGCTTACTGTAGAATCCCTATATGAAACACATTTAGAATACCAAGTTTGAACTTTCAGCCATAATTTGTTATTGAGATATGCTGATAACAGACAGACACACACACACAGACACACACACAGACATACACACAGACCATTTGCTAAAAACATGATTTTCGTATTCAGGTGACTTCAAAACATATAAATATAACAAAATCTCGTGTTCGAAAATTTGACCCAAAAACAATACTTTCTCTACCTTATGGGTAAGAGAAAGTAAAAAGTATCATGCAGTCCTCTTAGATGACCCTTTTTTCATGTTTTCTGTATTCACGGATAAAACTTTACAACATTTTCTTTCATTATTCCTTATTTTATGGACGTATTTGCACAAACGTTTTTAGTTTGATAAATTTTTTACGGTAAAAAAAGAAACATTGTTCTTACTATTTGCAGAAAATATTAATATAAGTTTTATGCATAAAAAAAATGTTTTTTATACAGAAATAATAAATCTTAATTAATACAAATTTCGAATTTAATGTTTTTTTTTTTTTTTTTTTAATCAGTATTATTGATTTGAGAGTAAGTATGGGTATAGCCTTTTAATGACGGAGATGACGGTGCATCTCAAAAATTAAATATATAACATAATGAGCGTGAAACATGGAACTCTAATATTTAACGTGTGTTTGTCTATGATTTAAAAATTTCATTTTATTACTAATATAATTCATTTTTCTTTCAAATTCTAAATACGTCTTATGTAAGCGTTATGTATTAATTCTCGTAACATAAATTATATTTTTATCAGAAAAATATATTTTAATTAATATACAGAATGCAAATTAATTTTTTTTTATATTACACTTAACAAGATTTTCATTTTTAAGTTCTGTTGTTTATTATAATTCAGATTTAAGTTTTTTTTTTTTTTTAAGTCAATTTTCATGCCAAAAATCAATAATTGATGCTTCCAAAAAAAAAAAAAAACTGAAAAGATAGCATAGAAATATATATTGTTCTTATATCATTAAGCGGTATTTTTAATAATTGCTTATATAGCAACTGCGTGGTTTCTATGTAGAGATTACTATATATTAATTAATTAAAGCCGTGAAAGCCTCGATGTTGTAATAGCATTTTAAAAGAGTCGTGCTTTTTTTTTTTTTTTTTTTTTTTTTTTTAATGCTGATATATACACTCATGATTGTGAAAATTGCAACACCAGAAAGGAAAGTGAATATAAGAATGATATTTATTGGGCACATACATTATAGTAAGAAGAGCAATAGATTAAATTTTCATGAAGTTTTGAGTATAATATCAACAGTACATAAAGCAGCGACCTCTGAGAGTAATAACTACACTTATCTGCCTAGGCATTGAATCGAACAGCAATTGGATGACATATTCGGTTACAGCACATCATGAAGCTTCAAAAGGATGCCACAGTTCACAGACCGTAGTAACTGGTGAATGGTAGCGGGCCACTCGCTTTTCAACGATTAAACAGACATTTTCTCTGGTGCGAGTTTAGGAGAACGCGCTGGCCGGAGCAACGGTTGAACACATTCTCTATCAAGGAAGGTCCGGATAATACAAACAACTTCCGGTCGTGCATTATCCTGCTTAAATGTTGTTCTACGAAAGCCTAGAATATAGGGCAGAGGGGCGTGCCTTAACTCACCAGAAATTCAATGGCCGCTATTCAAAGTGCCGGAAATGCGAACAAGAAGCAATCCAGACGTATATCCAATGGGACCCCATACCATCACTGCAGGTGAAGGATGGTGTGATGACGTCAAATCCAAGCTGGTAATGTGCATTATTCACAATGTTGTTAAATACGGATGAAGCAATCCTGCTACTGTAAACCGGATTGTAATTTGTCTGATTAGCGAGTTCACGCCATTCCTGCGTCCAGGTTTGTCGTTGATCACACATTAAAGGCGCCCATATCAGTGATGCAGTTTTGAGGACAATCAAAATTTTGTTGACGCTTACTGGGTCACCATCTGGAGTGACAGTATGCGGTACCATTGAACACATGTCTTGATCATCTGTTGTTTTAATTCCGCCCTTCTGAATACCCGCCATTACATTTCTGACGAGTTAAGGCCCATCGCTCTTCTCTATATTCAAGGCCTCCGAAGCGCAATATTTAAGCAGGACAATGCACGATCGTAAGTTGTACGTATTGTCCAGACCTTCCTTTATGCAGAATATGTTCGACTGTTGCTCTGCACAGTGCGTTCTCCTGATCTTGCACCAATGAAAATGACTGTTTAATCGTTGAAAAGTGACTAGGCCCCACCACTCACCAGTAACTACGATCGATAAATTGTGGCATTGTGTTGAAGCTTCATAAAGTGCTCTACCCGTACATGTCGTCCAATCGCTGTTTGGGTCAATGCCTAGGCAGGTAAGGGGTGTTATTGTTCACAGAGGTAGCTGCTTTATGTACTGTTTTCTCAGTACACATTACTCCAAATTTCCTGAAATTTTATCAATTGGTCTTCCTACTGTAATGTATGTGACCAATAAATATCATTCTGACATTCGCATTCCTTCTTTTTGTTCCAATTTTCACAAACATGAGTGTAGTAAAATTTTCAAAACAAATTTTATTTACGATATAGTCGAACATATATTTGTCTGAACTTAAGATGCATTTTTGTCCGAAAGCTAAAGACCATTCCGACAAAAATTAATCTTAAAATCATTAACTTTTGATTCTATTTTTTATAATCCGATCCTGCCCTTTCCCTTTTCACATTTCCAAATAGCTGATAGAGTATTTATTGAAAAAATAAAAACCTTTCCAAAAAAATTTTCAGAAATAATACTTTAAGCGTTAAAATGAATTTATTTCTTTATACTTTGTATGTTTTTGAACAATAACTCAAAAACAGTATGGAGGAAACTATTATTTATTAACTTAGATTTCATGTATCCTATGAGTACAACAGAAAAATCACTTTTCAAATAACTTTTCATTACTTTGCGTTTACTTTATAGTTTGTACAAAGGATTAATTATCAGAAACGAAAACAGAGTCATTTTTAACTAGATCACTAGAGAATGTTCTAAACAGATACAGTCGTTTCTTTCTCAAAAACACAAGAAGAGGAAACAAAGAACAAAACAGTAGTTACTATCATTTGTAGGAAACTAAGGTTGCATCTAGCTAATGTTCTTACTCCTTAACTGCTGTGCTGAATAAATCAGATGAAGGTGCTTCTCCTGGCAGTCCTGACCTGCGTAAAAAGAAAAAAAAAGATGTTTTTTGAGTTTATATACTTAAAGAAACATTAACTTTTATATTGTAAAAATAAAATAGTTTACTAAGAAAAAGTAATATGTAATTGTGAAAGCTTCAAAATGTTAATTAATTTTATGAGTAATAAAACATCATATATAATCTAAGACAATATGAATTATTTGCTAATTAATTTTTTAATATTTTTTTAGCGCTAACACGTCTCAGCTTTTCCGAATTTTCTTTAAAATACGTACTACTCTTTTAATGGTCTTCAATGCGTCCGATGGTTTATTTAACGCAGACTTATGCGACAAGTTAATCAAATAGTAAATGCTTCAATGACTTTTACACTGCGGAACTCAGTATTTTTAACTGCATTGAAACATCTTAATATCATCAATATGAATAGTCTTACAAAATTTATGTTGTCGAAATTTTTCCTCTATGTTAAGTATGAGAATCATATTTTTTTACTAATATATATAAATCAAAAAGTAATTAGTGTTTTTTTCTAAAAAAAAAAAAAAAAAAGAGAGAGAGAGAGAGAGAGAGAGCACTATTTACCTATAAATTCATAAAAATGCAACTATCTGCGTAAAATTCTTATAATAAAACTATTTCATGATTATTGTAAAATGTTTTGCAGCAGTTGTTATGAGAAACACTTTAACATATTGTTTATGTGAAATAGTCTAATAATATTATAAAAAATTTATTATTTATAATTTGACACTTATTACACGTAAACAAGATTCGGTATAAATGGAAATCAGCGCTTGCGCTGCACCACCAACCGACCCAGGCTCGCTAAGTAGTCCATACGGTCCATAAATTATGGTCCCCAAAAGGAAAAATCTCTCCGCTACGAAAGCCTCGAACACCTGGTCTAGCTGCCCAGACACAACACTACGATAGACGGGTGCCAACAAAGAGACAGGAGGGAAGCCAGATGGTATTGGCCGGGGAAACCTTCCCACTAGGGCGAAGTAGTTTTCCCCTAACTGTAGATTACAAAGTTCGGGTCAAAGTCTCTGTTGGATTCTGGTACTCGACCAGTGATTACACAACATGAGGGCACGCAAGACATCACTGTTGACCAGGTCTGTTTAATGGCGCCCTCGAACTTATCACACAGACAATACTGCTAGCCAATGCCCCATCGGGTCGCAGAAGTCCCTGATTTGCAGCGGTGCTGCTTGGTTAGGGTCGCCGGGATGCCCCTCTTTGGGATGCTAGGGGTGGCGCACTTTTTACCGCTCAATTTGGAACGCGAAGCTGAACCTCTTCGAAGCGGTACTTTCCAGCCCCAAAGTACAACTGCACCAAAGAAGCGCTGCAATCCCTCCCCTGCGTCCACACCTTTACGCTCATGCCAGGAGACTTTTCAACACCTGCAATGTGTCTGGGTGTATCGACTCAGCAAGGCCCCCAACCCAGAATGAGTCACCTTTACACCACGCCAGGAGACTTTTTAACACCTGCAACATGGTTAAGTAAATTACTGACCGAGTAGGGCGACAGGGAAAGCAAACTGGCCAGTCTGGCACAATCGCTGTCCCTCCAAGAAGACATCCTGCAATGTTGTCGTCCGTGGGGCCTCCGTTAGCTGGCAGAGCCAGGAACCAGGGAAGATCATGCGGAGGGGGAGGTCCCCCGACGTCTGTACCACTCCGGGCACCTTCCCCAAGATTCGGTATAAAAATCAAGTTTCAATTTAATCATATTTTTTTACTACTATAAATCAAAAAGTAATTAGTGTTTTTTCTTAAAAAAAAAAAGAAAAAAAAAAGAAAAAGAAAAGAGAGAGAGAGAGAGAGCTATTTACCTATAAAATCATAAAAATGCAACTATCTGAGTAAAATTCGTATACATATAAAACTATTTTTCATGATTATTGTAAAATGTTTTGCAGCAGTTGTTATGAGAAACACTTTAACAGAATGTTTATGTGAAATAATCTAATAATATTATAATAAAAGTTTTATTATTTATAATTTGGCACTTATTACACGTAAAGAAGATTCGGTATAAAAATCTAGTTTCAATTTAAACAAAAGCATTGAAATTTGCTTTTTATAAATTGAAAAACAATTCAATAGCAAATTGTAAAAGTACCAGAAATTTTTTTATTTGTCTATTTCAAATGCGTATATATAAAGAGGACTGGAAGTTCTCTGTGATATGATTTTTAGTTGCCACTCATAAGTAATTTTAATTTTAATTTAATTTTACAAGTTGCATTCGTTTATTTATATATTAATATGTTGTAGTTTATAGTTGACAATCATGCTTTCTAACTGAAATGTCTAATAAGTACTATTGCTTCTGGTGAAAATATCAAAAGTATGGGAGACCAGAGTTAGTTGTCATACGGACTAGTTGTCACTCAGCTTCTATCGCCTGCCACAGTGAAAGTAGAGCGCTGTCATTTTAATTGTGGGGAGTTTATGTATAGGTGCCGTAAATTCAATCTGCTTTGAAGTGTCATGAAGAAAAAATCACTATTTCATTGTTTTTCTGACTACAGAGTAAATTTTTTCCACGTACATTTTTTGGATCTGGTGAATCTGTAGATACATATGGGGGTTATCAGAAGAGTGATTTACTCTCGTTGCATACGTGTATCATAATCTATTTTTTTCTTATGTCTGGAAATCTGCAGTATCCATCTTATATTGAGTATCCTTGTGAGCTATTTGGCATAGATAGGTATGGGATCAGTTGGCACAGCTATAACTTAGCTATGGCATACCTTGACGCTCCTTAATGATAGTTCTAAAGCTGAAGAATCTCTCCAAAAGCAAGAGGTTTCACCTTAAGTCTCCTGCCAAGACAATGGCGAGGGTTTTCATTCGTCAGTTTCTATGAACCTCGGAGAACATCAAAAAGGTGCTGAAAGGTCACATTAAGCAAGGTCAACTATGAATCCTCCATAAAATCAGTGGCCTCCTCGCCATCTTGAATACAAAATAAATGACTTTAGTAATAAATGACCATAGTCAAAACGGGGAAAAGTAGAGTTGGCCAGACGAGTATGTTTCAATTATGTATGACCATAATAAAATTGTGCAAAAATTGATTTCTCATTTCTGTATCTGTTCAAATTAACGACATCGCAGCCTCTACATTCGTGGTTGATTTCAAACATTGAGCTAATTCTATTTGAATAACTATAGGTATCTCTAATAATTTTCTTGTTGACTTCATTATTTTTTTTTATGCTTTTAAACAGAAATTTTTGACCAAACTTTATTATGATAATATGTTTTGAAAAAAAAAATATTTTCCTCGAAAATTCCTGTATTATGCCTCAGAATTCTTATCCATATCACGTTATGTCAACAAACTCCGTGCCTGGTAGCATAGTTAAAAACTCTTAGAAAAAGTGTTTTTTGGTTTGAGTAAAAAGGTATTTAATTGATGAGTCATACAATATTTTGTAGCCAAAAGCTAAGTTTTCTGTTTCTTTTATTAGAATATCTTTAAGTATTGCACAAAAAATTATAAAACTCAAGAACCAAAATCTATGATAACTAGCCTCGGTCTCCCCTACATTAGTCATATAAGCAGACATTTTAATATATTTTTAAATTATAAAAAATTTCTTAAATGAAGTAAAGGAATTTTATTTTATAACAGCAGAACAGCGTGCTTTTTTATCAACCTGTATTAAACTTGTGTTGAAAAACGTTATAAAGAAATCTCACACAGAATACACATTTAGCATTATTATAAGAATATATCACAAATGAGCATTTCGGTACTCTCATTTCTATATATCACAAACATATAGAAATATGAGTCATTGTTTTTTATGTTGTCACTTTTTCTCTAGTGAATTACGTAAATATTATATTTTGTTATGGAAATGTGTTTTTTAACTTCGCATTACATCTTCACTTTGATAAAACATGACGAACCTTACTTTCGCAGCATCCTTTTTACCCTTAAAATCCTTGTACAATCAGAATTTCCTTCAGTAGATTTTATAAAAAGTACTAATTTTATATCTTCTTGAAAAGAAATCAAAACGCATGGGTATTTGGTCGAAACCAGTATCGAGTCTTTTATAAAGCACTATTTCTGTAGTTGTATAAAATATTAAGTTAGCGAGAGAAAAATATAATTGGCATTAATTAAATGTGTCTAAAAAATTCCTTTACATCTGTAGATATGTATAATCACACATGAATCTATTCGCAACCCATTAACTTCAAATTTCCTCAGATAGTCAAAATGAGAAAATGTTGCATTAAATAGTGCTTATTAACTTATCAAATACTTACAATTTTCATCCAAACATTGCTGTATATATGACAATACATTACATTGAAAGATAGTTAAATAAATGGAATTCTGCATGTCTAACTTAAAACAGATCACACTGACATAACTCACATTGCAATGCAGAATAGCGGAAAGTCACGGCTAATTTGTCTAGACAGAAGCTTACAAGTGTCTGCTACATCCAGTCTTTACTGAATCAATGGCTCAATGCAAGCCATAGATTATTTTAACAATACTCACGTTAAAAGAAATTGTTCAAATTTTTTTATTTAATATTAAATGCATAATCCGCATTATGAGGGTAAAAAATATCATAAAAACGGAAAATATCGCCAAATTTTTTTTGAAAATACATTTAAAGGTGATATTAGTTTTTCTCTTTTATTTTTTCTGTCTTGATAATTAATCAAAACAATTCATAATTAATTATTAAGAAATATGAAATTAGTGCATGCATTTAAAAAACAAAGCAAAAACCTTTTTAGACAGATTTTATTATTATTATTATTATTATTATTATTATTTCTGTAAAATGGATTAGCTGAACTGCATAATATTAAAGATTTAAATTATTGCGTATGTAAGAAAAAGAAAACGAGTTGAAGAAATATTTTGAAAAATAAATTTTAATAATAAAATTTGAAAGTCGTCTTTTGAGAACAAAATACTTTTATAAAAATAAATTTATTTATATTTTGCCCTTTTATTGTGACAAATACCTCAGTGGCCTTGAAAAAAATAATTTAATATTGAATATTAATGCTAAACAAAATTATACGCTAGTTTTTGTTTCCTCAAAATTCTTAATATTATATTACTATTTATTTAAAATTATTAAAATTCCACGTTGAAGGCTCTATCTGCACTATTCGGTGAAGATTAAGGACGTCAAATTTTATTAACTATATACAGTACCCGCCGCTTATTAAAATCACATTCGTCCTGAGTCAAAATGATTTTATTAAGCGGCTGATTTTTATATCCGGCGAACGTACCTGCACCGAAGAAAAAGGTATTACCTCTCTGATTTTGGAAAGAAATTTCAAATGGTGAGGAATAATGGAAATAATAAGCAATACTAATTAATTTTTGGCATATAATTAATTTATTGTTCCTTGAAAATAAGTAAACTAAATACATCCTAAGTTTCCATACGCTTTTGTTTGAGGAAAATCATCACTACTTTAACAAAAGTTAGCGCTTTACATTTAAATTTAAGATCTTTCCGCTTAAACCTCCTTTGGTTCTCAGTTATTTCGATTTTTTTTAATAATTAATAATTAAAAATTAATATATATATATATATATATATATATATATATATATGTATATACCACTTGTGAATCAAATCGAATTCGTAACTTATTACTGCGCTTTGAAAAATACGTTTCTTGGAATTAATAATAAGACAATTGAAGGGACGTTTTTAATTTGTAATTACGCTGCAAGTGTAAAATTTTTGACAAAGAGAGATAACGGAGGTATTGCTATGTTCGATTTTATTGTTTACTTTAAAAATAAACTAGCATGTTATGGCCATCACAAAATTTTCTTGTACAAATTCACGCATAATAGATTATTTATCATTATTTTTTTCCAATATGAATGTAGACTATTTTTATCTCAGAGAGGTATTGCAAGAATTGTGCAACAAGAGTGAATTTATATCGTGCAGATTACATCCATCCCGTTCTTGGGAATATTTTCAGTATAGTAGCACCACCTATTCACTGACATGCACCTAAATTAAATCAGCATAATGTCTTATAGAGGCCTTTTCACACATCAAGTTTTATTCGATTATACTCAATAGAACTTAAGATAGAGCCTTCCCTTAAATTACGGAAATCTCTGTATAGCAGCGCCACCTGTTGTGCTATTGACACCAAATATTAATAAGCACTAATTTATCTATGTCAAGGTGCATTTACATATAAATTTATACGCAATTCTGCGCAGTAGTTCCTGAAATATAGCCTTCACTGAAACTGTGTAAATCGCTCTATAGCAGTGTGACCTGTTGAGCGATCGACAACAAAAGTTGGTAGGCAATAATTTATGCCATGATGCAACTTAAGGTGATCAGGCGTCTTTTTTTTAAGAGGGCAGTCCTATTTTTCAATGCTCTGTCCTCTTAAAAGAAAAAAGCTATAGAGGACTAAAAATTCTTCTCTTTTTTACTTTTTTTTTTTTTTTTGTCTTCTTTTTCAAATAAAAATCATTTTTAGTCATCAATTTGAAAAAATTCGCAAAACTACGAAACTGAATCGGCTGTTTACTGTATCGAACGGTGAACACGAACTTTTTTCTGCGTTAGGTTTGCAAAAGAACAATTTTCTAATGAACATGCAGAAGCATATTATGTTTATGTCTATTGAAAATCTTAAAATCACAAAGAAATAAAAATATTTTCTATATTGGTACGATTCTTTCATTCAGAACTCGGAATAATTGTTGAAACTGTCACGGAATCATCGTTAAAATTGTGATGGAATCATTGAGAAGATGGTGTTTCGGTTAGTAAGCGGTGGGTTGGCATATGTTCCCACTTTATAATCAATGATATTCCTCACAAAATTAGATCCGCCAGCGACCGAGAGGTTCTGTTCTCGAAGCTGGTAGACGTGAGGTGCAGGCTTCAATTTCTGGTTGCGCTTGTTGAGCCTAGCCATTGGGAGTTTTTTTTTTCAGAAACTAGCGTAAATATGGGCTATGAGCCCTTAGAAAGACCCCCGCGGAGTGCATTCCCCTTCAAGCCTAGGACCCCAGTGCAATCAATTGACCTTACCACCACCAAACAACACACAAAAATATACAAATGTTAGTTGAATTCATTTTATGCCCGCTTTTCAAAACGCTCCCACAATCTGAGTATTTTCTTTAATGAACAAAAAGTGAATGTGTGAAAAAAAAATCAACTTTAAAAAGCTATTTTAAAAATTTATTAACTGTTAAGACGAATTATACTTGTGAGAGCTTTTATAAAATGTTGTTAAAGAATGACTTTTCGTTAAAACAAATCGTTTCATATGTTGAATATTAATTTTATTTTTTTATTTGCCAATTTTATAGTTTTTTCTTTTATAATTAGGATTTTAATAAAAAAATGTCTCCCAATTTTTGTTATGTATGTGTATGAAGTTACCGTAAAAAAAAAAAAAAAAAAGTCTAGAATAAAAATTAATAATTCAGTTTTAAAAAAAATTCTATATTCTCCAGTGTCACCTATAAAACTTAGGAATTTTTCCTCTCCTATTCGTATATTATTAACTTAAAACAAGATATATTGATTTATATTCATCATTTGAGATAAAAATGTTTTGAAACTTTTAAAATATTACTGAATAGTTTCCCCATTTGTGTAAAGAAGCTTTTCAACCGGTTTTTATAATAATTTTCATTCAGATTTGTGTCCTTTAAAATTTCCTCTTTTACAAAACTAAATGTCTTCTATTTTTTTAATAAAATAGAGGATATTGCTTCATTTGTCCTCTTTTTCCAATAAAAAATTCTGGTCACCGTAGTGACACTACATATAAATTTATATGTAATTCTGAGCAGTAGTTCCTGAGATACAGTTGGAGCAAAATTTTTGTCAAACACACACGCAGACAGACATTTTCTCAAAATGGTCAAATCGTATTCTGGACCTCTCAAAACGTGTAAATACGTCGAAACCAGAAGTAGAAAATTTTTACAAATTCAATATTTTCTTCTGTTGAACATAGAAGAAAGTAAAAGTCACAGTGTAAAAAAAAAAAGAAAATCCGGTCAATATAATTGACATTTTTGATGCTATTATTATTATTATTATTAGTTTATTAACCGGTGATGCGGATTATATTAAGCGGCAGATTTAAAAGTAGTTTGTATGCATTTGATTCTGGTCCTGGCAATTTGATCAGATTAAGCGGCTGATATTATTAACCAGCGAATTTATTAAGCGGCGGGTACTGTATTATATTTCTATATTAATTGCACAAAATAAAACAAAAGTTCGTTTTATACATATAAAATAATCTGGTTTGACACTCACATGACTTTCTCTTACCCTGTATTTAAACACTATAAAGATGGATTGCAGATTAAGTCATATAATTAATAAGGTAAGATTATAAAGATCAATCTACTTTTAAAATAATTTTAAAATAGGTTTAGGTACAGTTTTATTTAATATATCAGTATATCTGAAGAGCGGGTTACCGCCCCCTTCAACTATACTGCCTACCTCCCCCCCCCCTTTAATCCAAGGCTGTTATTAATTTGCTTTTAAGCCTGTTAGTGTTAATCAAATTTCTACAGTGTCAACCTAATACTAACATAAAAATACTAAATTTGAATTTCCTGAAGTTATTTGATTTTAAGTTAGGCGGGAAACAGTTATATTAGGTCTCTGCATAAATTCGTGCGTTTTTTTATTGCTTCATTTCATAAAAATACATCAAATCAAATGACAATTTTTAATCAAAATACTCTCCATTACTTTCCACAACCTTTGCCCATTTTTCGGGTAACAAATGTATACCACGGCGATAGAAACTCTCGTCTTTGGAGGCAATAAAATGATCCGCGTCCGCACGAACTTTTGCAACGACCTAATACATACAGATCAACCGCGAAAAGCTGGATTTTCTTATTCAGGGCACGTCAAAAAGTAATATTATACAAAAAAACAGAGTTTAAAATAGTCTTCAAAGTATACTTTGTTTATTGTGAAATGGATATAAATAATAATAATAATTTTCCTTTCTAAGCAGTGTTCGTCGACATAGTAAAATGTAGCAAAGCATTTCCATCAATTACACTCAATAAAAAAGAGCATTTAGCATAACTTTGAGTAGCCCTGTATATTGTCTATAAACTATATGCGCATCAAACTATGTACTTAAATTGTGTTTTATTTGAAAAACGCCTAACATAAACTAAAATACAATCCTGTAATTCCCAAATATAGCTCTAATATATCCAAATATTTTGAGTAGCCCTGTAAACGAATTATGAATGATTTCCATACCACAATCTACACAAAACATGCTTCTATGCATATAATATATATATACAGTCGGTAACAAAAGTGTCCGAACACTAGCAAAAATTCCTATGTAAAAAAAGTACACTTCGTTTTGTTAAATAAATCCTTATCGAATCTTGTTCTTACACTGACTAAGAACACGATTCGACAAGGATTTATTTAACAAAACCATATGAAGTGTACTTTTTTTACATAGTAATATTTGCTAGTGTTCGGACACTTTTGTTACCGACTGTATATATTAATTCCATTATGTTTCGGGCAGCCTATAGATGTTACTTTGTACTTACTAGAAATTTCCCACGTAAGCGTAATGTATTTGAATTCTCTTGGATGGCCCTATACACGAACCATTTGCTTGATTTCAACGAAAAGTTTAGTGTAGCACAACTACACTGATGGAAAAAAAATCCCAACACCAAGAAAAAATTATTGTACAGTAATGAAATTTCAGCAATACATTTGTCTAGGTAACATATTTAATTGATTAAAGTTTCAAGATCACAGGTAGAGCCATTGGCAAGAAGAGCCATTTCAAATGTGAAATGTTGGTACATTAGTAACCGGTGTAACTGCCAGAATTTTGAATGCAAGTATGCAAACGTGCATGCATTGTGTCGTACAGGTGTCGGATATCAGTTTGTGGGATGGAGTTCCATGCCTGTTGCACTTGGGCGGTCAATGCAGGGACGGTTAATGCTGGTTGTGGATGACGCTGGAGTTGTCGTCCAATGATGTCCCATACGTGCTCGATTGGAGAAAGACCTGATGATCTAGCAGGCCAAGGCAACATGTCGACACTCTGTAGAGCATGTTGGGTTACAACAGCGGTATGAGCGCGAGCGTTATCCTGTTGGAAAACACCCCCTTGAATGCTGTTCATGAATGGCAGCACAACAGGTTGTATCACTAGACTGACGTACAAATTTGCAGTCAGGGTGCGTGGGATAACCACGAGAGTGCTCCTGCTGTCATACGAAATTGCTCCCCAAACGATAACTCCAGGAGTAGGCCCTGTGTGTCTAGGCCGCAGACAGGTCGCTAGCAGGCGTTCACCTGGCCTCCTTCTAACCAACACACGGCTCTCACTGCGACCAAGGCAGAACCGGCTTTCATAAGAAAACACAACAGATCTCCACTCCGTCCTCCAATGAGCTCTAGCTTTACACCACTCACGTCGCAAACGGCAGTGGTTTGGAGTCAGTGGAATGCACGCTACAGGGCGTCTGGCTCGGAGCTGTCCTTGAAGTAACCGATTTGTAACAGTTCGTTGTGTCACTGTGGTGCCAACTGCAGCTCGAATTTCAGGTGCAGACGCAGTACGATTAGCCACAGCCATACGTCTAACACGGCGGTCTTCCCTCTCAGTAGTGCCACGTGGCCGCCCGGAACCCGGTCTTCTTGAGGCAGTACCTTTCCTTGACCACTGCTGCCAACACTCATGTACAGTGGATACATTCCTGCCAAGTCTTTCTGCAATATCGCGGAAAGAAAACCCACCTTCTCGTAGCCCTACTACACGACCTCGTTCAAACTCAGTGAGCTGTTGATAATGGCTTCTTCGTCTTCTTAGAGCCATCCTTGACTAACATTAACCCACTACGTCAAATCTCAACTGTAAATAACGATCACGAACCTTACAGCGTTTATTTTAAGCAAACCTCATTTACATGTTCATAGTTTCGCTACTTGCGCCACACTTATGCGCGTAGCTCGAAATTTGAATCGACGGCATCTTTCAGATGTATAAACACGCCTACCAAATTTCGTTTATCGAGCACAGCTCCTTCCTGGTGTTGGGATTTTTTTTTCCATCAGTGTATATGATATAGATTTAGAATACCGAGTTTGGACTTCCTGCTGCTAGTTTTTCTTGAGATATGCTGATAATAGACACACTCACACACACAAACACGCAAACAGAGGCTGACAGATTATAATTACATTAGGAGACGCTGCGAACATTAGAGCCGGATAAAAACCAGTTACAACGAATTTCTTACAGACAGACACACGAACACATACACACACATGCGCACAGATTTTAATAATAGTAAAAATAGACTAAAAATTATGCATTAAGAGATAAAATAGTTTAACCATTACTTAAATGCTTAATTAAACCGTTATGCAGCACATTTATGATAATGCAGAATGAAATTAAGTTCCATTTAATACATAAAACACATTTTCTATCCAAAATCACTGTCACTGTTTTATAATTAAAGAAACACAACAAGTATATTGCAGAATAATACCGATTAAAAGTGTTTCTAAAATTGTAAAAAAAAAAAAAGTAGGGAGTCTAGCATTTTTTAAACAGAAAATCAGAGAGTATTTTATGTCATTTGATAATAAAAATATGGCTTGTCTCTCTTTAAACTTAAAAAATTTTTATAAATTTAACAATATGAACATTTTATAACGGTTCTTAAAAATTCACCATGTTTTTAATTGATATTTATGAAGTCACGTAAATTTATGTAGCACACAGACATTTTTTATCAGGAATAGCGTATTCCCAATCCTTATTTCCTACAATATTTGATGTTTAACTTAGCATTGTTCAGATGGGGGTGGTGGCTGTTTACAGCACTTACCCCGATGTTACTAAATTTCACAGAAAGTAATGTAATTCAAGGAAAATGTCATTTCTATTTTTGGTTAGTACTATAAGAAATAATTTTACTTTGACCTGTAATAAGACATACTATATTTTCGACTGAATAAATAGATTGTGACTTCGGTTTCTTTAAGAAAAATTTCTTACTACTTTGTTACGTATACCTTTACGTTTCTCAGAAACTTTAAATACAAATTGCAAAGCGGGAATATTTGTAGTCTCGATGTTTTTATTTGTAGTCAAATAGTTTTTATTTCATTTACTCTACTGATTTCAGAATTTTTGCGCTAACCGTTTATTATTTATATTAACCGTTTATTGTTTCGTTAACCGTTTACTAACCGTTTATTATTTATATTGTTGAAAATTTACAATTATAATATTATAATAACGATTAAGAAATGATTCTGCAAAGACGATATAGCGCTAAGCGTATTTTTTGCTTAGTAAGAAAATATTTGATATCCACATTAGATATTAAACCACAGATTTATGTGTAAATAATTATAGCCGCTACTAATTATAACAATGAATCTGGTGTAAATATTTAAGGATAAACATCCTTAAATATATCAAGAAATTACCCAAATGTGATAATGAATAATCCCCAGAATGCTTAAAAATAAAATATTTTTCGAATTTGTTAATTGTAACAATGACTTAGATATCTTTTATGAATTATTCTTTAGGTGTTTAATGATTATTTTATGTTTCTTAAATTATGACAAAGGTTTAAATCAATCTAGATCATTATCAAAATTTTAACGACTAATTTTTCCTTGTTCCTTCATTAAAGTAAATTAAACATTTGATTACGGCTTTTAGTGAATTTAATGAACATATTGTTGTAAGAAATAAATTTTTGATATAAAAATATTTCTTAAAATGAAATACTAAGGATATTTTTAATGACAGATTACCGAATATTTCTGTTTGGTGAAAGATTTTCCAGTTAAAATGTTTGTCACACAGTATACCTAATTTGAAAAGTTTCTTAATTTAAAATTTTCTCTTCTAAACTCAAACTTTTTTTTTCACAAACTACTAAACATATTCCCTCTAAAAGTTTTCAAAGTGATTTTTTGGAAAATGCCTTTTATTGAATGCTTGGTTATTCTCTTCTCTAACGCTGTTTCCAGACATCAGTGACAAAACGTTATTTCTCTCGGATAAAGGTCAATTTGTAATTATTGAAGCACAATTACGACCATAATGTCGCCTATGGTGTTTGCAGGAGAGACTGTATAACTTTCAGAAAGTGCGAAAAAGGATTTGGAATGAATAGACCCAGGTAATAAACAATAAATTGTTACTTGGATTGTACAAATATATTGTATGCACGAATACCTGGTGATCCAGAAGTCAGAAAAATTTAGAAATTATAATTCACGAACGAATAAAGGTAAAATGCTCTGGTTTGGAGCAAACAGATGGAGAAAACCCGGATTCTTTTATGATGATATGGATTATTTATGCATGATGGAGCACCACCACGTATCACTGTACCTGTTCAACGCGTGCTTCGCGTAACGTTTGAGGAGGATGGCATTACCATTCAATCCTTTTCTCACGCATAGACTCTCCCATTTCTGCATCTGACACCGTGAGGCTTTCGATTGTGGAGATTTTAAAATAAAAAATGTACCAGAATAAACTTCCCTCATGGGCAACTTTGAGCAAT
This sequence comes from Salticus scenicus, assembly GCA_963930645.1. Classification (NCBI taxonomy): domain Eukaryota; kingdom Metazoa; phylum Arthropoda; class Arachnida; order Araneae; family Salticidae; genus Salticus; species Salticus scenicus. Next base: position 105,991,341 of record OZ005651.1, read on the forward strand.
ATCGTTCGTTAACATGCATCTGTAATACTGTAAGAAATGCTGCTTGGGGAGGGTGTGGTGTCTCATCTGATACCTGTGCGTTTGATTGAAGGACAACATATTAAACAATTGCAAGTTTCTTTTTAACATGTAAGCGACTGACTCGTCACTTTCACACCATCTGGTAGTCAAATAAAGAACAAGTCAAGCAATTTATTTTTTTCGTAATAAAATAAACGGATTCTTCATCTTCCATTCCGAGCAAAATATTCTTTTGTAAATTATCAGTTTTCAAAGTTTATTCTTACTTCTGGGTCACCCGGTATATTTTAAATTCAGCCAAAAAAAAGTTTGATATCAATAACAGACATTTAACTTCTGATATTTGTAGAAATAATCATAGACGCTATCAATTGTAAGAATATTCTATGCTGCATTTATTGTAAGTTACGTATCTGTAAATAGTGATCAATTTAACTGCTTGGCAGAAATAAAGGTTAATGGCAAGGACAAGTACGGTTAATCAGGCTTGTAAACTAAAATGGTTTGTAGGGTAATATTATGTACGAAAACATTTCATTAATATAATCGTTGTTTTATGAAATGTGCACATAATTGTAAAAACGTTTTTGAACACTTTGACTTATGGTTTCTTTTTTCTGGCCCACCGACCATTTTACTGTCGAATTCCATTACTACTGAAATCCATATAAACGACCTATTGCTTGAGCAACGTGTGCCAACTTGCTGAAGGCAACTGCAGGATGCCATCTTTAGACCAAAACGAGCCTAACAATATTAATTTTGGCGTTCATTGTAAATAAAGTCCTTTACTAAATTCATTTTTTTTAATACACAGGGAAGCGTTTTTGTAAAATTACAACGAATATCCCTCCACTTGTGGTGCAATAAAATTAAGCACCAATGCTGTAAAATATTTTCGAGCATAACGTACTGTTTTCTTGCATTCACTGTGGCGTTAGACAATCACGTGACTCATATGAGCGTAAAAAATAAACTAAAACATTTAAATGTTTCTTCCGCCGTTATGATCTTCGTTATGATACACGAAGATTTAAACCATGGTTAAGGTTGATATTCTATAATCGAAGAAAATTTTAAAGTAACAAGTCTGTTATATTAATTTCCATTTAATTTTCATTTAATTTCATCAATTTTTTTTTTTTTTTTTTTAATTCTGTCAATATAAGTTCGATGAGGGTCTACGTTTTCTTAGCAAAATTTAATATCTTTATTAAAAGCTCTCTCTCTCTCTCAAGAATTTTTATTTTAATAATGAGCGTTAAGAGTGGTAATACAGTAATTATTTCCTTCTGAAATAAAACTATTAAACCACAACTTTTTCAAACAAAGTTATTTTAAATATGATTTAAATTACCATTACTTAATGCAAGAAAAAAAAATGATTTATCAGTTTTAAACTCTGAAAAAAAAAAAAAATATATATATATATATATATATATATATATATATATATATATTATAGTATTTAAAATAAGATAACATTTAAAACAATAGTGGTAATTTAAGTTGTTAATAATTTTTTAAGTTAAATTGTTAAATAGTTTTGCTTTGGAAAGAAATCGTTATTGAATTATAATTCTAACGTTCATTATTACAAATAGCCTCTATTGAAAGCTATTAGATATATAATATTTCATACTTAAAATGCATATTCAAACTTATATTGATAGAATAAAAAAGATGAAATAAATAAAAAATTAAAACAAATATAAATTTAAAACAAATTTAGCTTGTAAAAAAATTAAAACAAATATTGTCCAAAATGTATATCTTTCAATTAAAAAATAAATAAAACACAACATGTTGTAAAATTACAACACTCTCTTTGAAAATTCAAGCACGTATTTATTTACATCATACTTGAAATTTACCGCACAAGGCTTTAACGATGTTTTACCCACACGTTGTGCTGTAATCTAGCATGTTCATTTTTTTACAGCGTGTTTATGCCTCAAATATTATCTAGAAAACTTTACAATTTTATTTCATATTCTTCCTCTGGAAATATCCTACATATAAAACATTCTAAAAAAATTCAAGAAATTGTTTTCTTTGTGGGTGTTTCTTTAAAATTTCAATTTAATCCCATTTTATTTTATTTTTACACGTTTCTTCAAAACTCAATCTACAATCTTTTAACGGAGTTAGAAACCTCAAATGACCGTAATTCCTAACATGATCAGCTGAATTAAAAATGAAGATGAAGAAATGACAAGCTAATAATTGGTGAAAAAATTATTTATTTAGGGGGTTCATTACACAATAACAGCAAGTGTAAATATTGAGTTTCACCACAGATGCGCAAAGTAATTATCATCTACAGTTATATACGCTTGAGGGCGATGTATCTTAGCTCTGTATTTGGAATGTAGTCTTACTTATTAAGTTCCAATTACGTACGGAGAGCACACAGTGTTAAGATGCATGATACACACTTTGTGTATTGTGCAGTTGATTTGCACACATATTGTCCAAGTGTAAAGTATATCGAAATAAAGTGTTTTTCTTCTATTATTGGCCTGCCAGATTTTTATCTTTATGTATCCTGCAGCGGTTCATATTGGGGTTTCCTCTTATACATTCTTATGTTATTTTGTTTTATTTTTGTATAATATTTCTACATTTCCTAAACGTTTAAGTTACGTTAACATTACTTAAGTTTGTAATGTTTAACACTGTTAAAACCTTTTAATAAAATATAATAATAGTTTCTCATTTATAAAAATTTGTAAATCTTATTAATAAATACAGCAAAAGTTTCATACAAAAGTTTTTGTTTATCTTTTTCTCACATAATTAATTCATAAAACTAATCACAAAATATAAGGTAAAACTAAGGGAGATTGCGCACACAGCGGATCGACGGAAAGGAGTAGAATGGGCGCGTTGTGATTCATGGAAGTTGTACAACATCAATCGTGGAATGCCGACTTCAATGTGCATGTTGAATGTTTCGAGCTTCTAAAATAAATCGTGGTTATTTTGCACTGTTTTCAAAAATAAATGTTTTAATTTTCATAACTCTACCTAGAAATTTTTCTAGAATGACAATAGTACAAAATATTTTTTAATTAAATGATTTAAATAAGCTACTAAACTGGATTAACGGCACTAGCACCAACGGTTTTCTCTAACATCTAATAATAATATTATTAAATAAAAGTCTGCGCATTTTCTCCTACCGAAATAGGATTGTTTGCGCCTTTGCTACTTAAGAGAGATTGATTCCAATAAATGCTATACTAGGATAGATTACGCAGCTTATTTGTAACGACAAGGCAATGAGAATGAGTTTAATAAATGTTTGGAATTGTACCAGGAGACAACTTCTATAAGTGATTGGATTAGTTTGAATGTATTACCTGTAGCAGATGTTTACAAGAAAGAAGCTTTGCTTCGTATTGACCATATACTATGGCACACACGGTTTGATGCACGTCTTTTTGGTTCGGAAATGCTCGAATGGGTTAAGTTAAACATGTTATTTAGTAACTTTATGTTATTTTGTAATCATATATGGTCTTGATTTTCAGATTTTAATTTCTTTTATTTTTCTGATTTTTTAATTATTAGGTTGAAATATCCGTTCCTGATAGAAAAATATTTCTTTATAAAAAGCTCACAACAATGCCACTTAAGTGCAATTATTATTAATTTAATTGTAATTATAATTAAACACAATCTCCACTACCCATGTGCGCAATCACATACACTGTAAAGACAGATTGCGCAAAATCGCTTTCTTGGCAGCTGTTGCTTTAAATTATAGCATAACAAGAGAACTAATTAATCCAAAATTATTCAGCATGTTAAATTGGGTGCAAACTCTCCTAGCTTTACCCCACTAAAAAATTCAAATATAGTTGCCCAGTTCTGTTTCTAAATGCAAGATCTCACACATAATTTTAAAATTTCAATATTTTTAGGACAATATTTTAATATTAATAATACAAGTCTGCGAAAGCGCACTTTTTTTTTTTTTTTTTTTTTTTTTTTTTTTTTTTTTTTTACTGCTTTGAATGTCTTTAATGTGTTTTGATGCGGTGAATTCAGAAATGCTTGTCTTTTCTTCCTATCGCGTAAGGGTTTTCCACAAAGTAAGGATGAAGGTCGGTAGAATTCGCACAGAATCTATAATAAATTCAAAACTCTTTATGTATAAAACACATGAAGATAAGGTATTATTTGCACATTACCTTTTTAATGCGTGTTTTTTTAGATCGAAACTCCGCTTAGAGCTTTTTCTCTTGTGTACTGCTTGGGGGCCTTGAGAGGGGGATTTTCTTTGCAGCAACCAGTAATAATTTGTTAATATTTTAACACTCCATCACCCCTGATACCTGCTTTACATTCTTTTGGGGCCTTGAGGAAAAAGCTCTCCTCATTCTTTCACATCACCTAGATTTTACGGGAAATAACCTAGATGGAAATTTAAAAAGTAGAGCTTTAAGCTTAAAATAACCCACTTTTTACGAAAACAGTACAGGATGGAAATTTTTCAATAGTTTTTCTTTAATCAGCATCCAAAAATACACCAGAAAAACACATCACTATGAAGAAAAAACATTTTATCGCAGACTTGTGTAATTAGTCATTTTATTTGTACATAGGATACCAATTTTTTTCAGTCTCTCATTTTTATTAAATAAAAACTCTATCTATTTTAAAACTTATTTATTGATGCATTTGAATGCGTTCTATTTCTGAAAATGTGAAAATGAAAATCGGTTTTCATAATTATTGAATGTTTTATGCAAGATAATTAACACTTTAAATTGACCTGCACTTTTCTCAGAGAATTACAATTTGAAAATATGCGGATACTGATTCTGCGTATTTTTTTAATTTAGAATTCTAACAAATTTCGATTTTTCTTTTTCGCTCAAGGTAATTCTTAATTAACTGAAACTCACACTGGGGATTTAGAAGTTAAATAACAAGGCAATTGCAAATGAGAGATACTGCTCGAATCAATTAAGTATTAAGAATAGATTATGAAGAGCTTCAAAAATTTTTTGTTTATATGCACGAGATAAAAGTTTTTGATTTTGTTTTATATTTATGCTTATTCTTTTATTACATTTAAGGCCGTTTTTAAGTGTCAGAAAGCTCTCAAATTATAGAATTTATTTTATAATATTTTAACTTCAGAATGCTTATTACTTAATTTTTCGTAATGGAATATGCAAATAATTATATCCCCCCCCTTCCCCCTCCCCCCAAAAAAAGTATATATGACTTGTAAATTTTAACCAATTTTTTGTAAATTTTAAGTAAACAATGTTTATTAATTTACAAAATGTGCTAATTTAAAGACATTAATAAAGTTTACCTATGTTAAAAATTGAATTATACACTAAGAAATGTTGAATTATGTGTATGTATGCATGAATTACATACTTTTATTTTCATGAATAAAAATGTTAATGTTTTGAAAAAATTATTATATTTGCGACCTGCATAGGGATTTTCTTCCCCAAATGTACATTATTATTATATTACGTTTGATTCTTTCACATAATAATTTTCTTTACTAAGATTCTTTATTTAAGAATTTAGAAAAATTCTTGGTTGTTGTTTATTTAACTCCTGAATTATTCTGCATATAACAACAAAGATCAGTGCACTTCCCACTGAGCCACCCAAGGTTAGAAAACAATATCTTGAATACTACTAAACAACAATCATATATCATAACAAATAAACCCGCCTAGTGATCAAATAGTATTATTATTATTATTTTTTTTTTTGCTTTTGTGTATAGTGGTATATGTTTGGGATCCCCTCCATCAGAAAAGGTCAAATAAGTCATTGTAATCATTCTTTCTCTCTCTCTTTTTTTTTTTTTTTTTTTTTTTTTAGTGGTAATAGTTTGTGAATAGTATAAATTTCTATTAGCTCTCAAAAATCTTTATTACCACATAAATTAAATTTAAACCCCCCACAAGTTATATATCATAGATGAAGTTACTTCCAGTTAAGAGAAAATATCAATATTTAAAAATCGCATTGCAAAGATAAGTTTAAATAAACATGCACACTCTGGTAATTAAAATAATAAACAAACTTTCCTATCAAATATACATCTAGTATAGTCTCACAATTACCAAACATCATAATTCAAGGAAAATTTTGAATTTATTCGCATTCAAGGTTTTCATTCAATTTATTTTTAAACTCTGTATTTCTAAAAGTAATTTGTCATACATTTGCATGAGAGAAACATTTAGATTATTCCAGGGTGAGCGCACAAACCATTCACCAACTATAAATCATAAACCTAATAATTATTATACTAGCACCTTCTTAAATTAAAAGAAAAACTCCTAAAGTCTTGATCCACATTTCTGATGGTTATATATATATATATAAGTCCAATTAGAGATATACATCTCTTTTAGAAGAAATTTTAACTAAAATAAAGATTTGTTAGCTACATGAAACCCCATGAAATTAATTAAATCTACCAAAAAATTAATTCTTAATTACAAAATTTACTTAAAGTTTTCATCTTAGATCAAACACAGAGAAACATTACAACAGAAATTTACATTCAGTTAAATCAGATATTAACACTGCCAAGCAGTTTTGACAAATACTCGAAAAGCATATCTATGAAAAATAAAACATAACAGAAGGTGTCTGAATCCTTACAAACAAATTACTTTACACTGTAAAAAAAATTACTCTTTGCTGCCAGAAATTTTCTGTAATGACAGGAAAATACGTTTTGTCAACGTAATTTTTCCGTAATTTACGACTATCTTCTCAAATTACAGAAAAAAGTTCTGGCAGAAAATCAGACTTTTTTTTTTTTTACACTGTTGGACACCCGTTTTTTCTTTCTTTCTTTTTTTTTTTTTTTTTCCCTTAAAAAAAATTAAAAGAAACAGAACAAAAGAGAAAGATTATTTATACATACATTAAAGTTGGACAATTATTACAACATACTCTTGCTCCTTTGTTGAAGAGAGATAGATACCAGGAGTTGAGGACATAATTATCGGTTCCAACATTATGGGCTGCAACAACTCAAAGAGGGCAAACGATGGCATGCAGAAAAACATTTTGAACAAGCAGTTATAGTTTCTCAGCTCATTTCGGGAGTCTGTGATAACGAATGTTTTTCATTGCCGATCACAAGATTGTTACCTCCAATAGCCTATTTCTCGAAAGAAGATCCGAGCGCTCCTTCCTTTATCAGAATTCACTCATTCATTAGAGAATCTTCCGAGAGATCTATTGTAATAACAATAAGAGTCATAAAGTAGAACATTTAAAACACACACACACACACAAAAAAAAAAAAAGGAAAATATTTTTGTCAATACAATGAAAATTGTCCAAAACATGTGTAAACGAACAGCTTCTGTATTAGTGGGAGGGGGCAGATGGGGGAGGGAGGTGAAGGGGCAAAATTTTAAAAGTAAGCTTACATCGTTCAAAATTGGTACTAACAGGGTTTTGTGGCCTAGGATGTGATTGCGGATACTTTCGTAAGTGTAATATTATTAGGGGTCTATTATTTCTAAGGAGATCCAAGCTTGCATTTTCATGAGTTTCTGAGAAAAAACACGGAAAACCTAAAAGGACTTTTTTCTTTATTTTATTTGTTATTTCATCCTCTTTGTAGGTTTTCAAGACATCTTTCTTCTTATCTATTACATTAATAATAACATTGTTAAACCTTTTTAAATTTTCCCCATAGGTTAAAGTTATATAAATTTATTATGTAATTTTATTTCATTTCCACATTAACTATTAAAACTACTTAAAATACATCTTCTTATTTGCGCATTTTCTCTTCAATTTTAATATATTATATATCTTACTTATTCTATAACTTAATAGTTCTTATATTAAATTCAAAGTAAATTTAAATCTATCGAATAGAGGACGCTTATCTCAATCAACACTAAAACTACAATGTTTTTTTTTTAGCTATTTGTTACAATCTCATGATTCTTCCAATATTCTATTCAGTTTTAACTTCCTTTTCAAAATTTCATAATACATGGTGCTGCTGTTTAATAAATTTATTAACAAAATAACAGTTTTTTGAGTTTAACAAGTTTATAGTAATTTAAAAATCATTTTCCCTATATCATCCATTCAATTACACCTAAATACTTTAAACATTTCAAACTTTAAATTTCTTCCAGTAGATGGCGGTATTATTTTTATAACAATTTTTATATTACCTTTTCTTTTGTATCTCAGCTTCTAATAACTTAATTTCGTAAGTAATAAATCATTTCAAAGCTTATTTGAATTCAAATTCAAAAGTAGCTGTCACAAATCTCAGCCATCAGATCGCGCTTTAATATTTAAAAATTTTTATATACCCAATACTAATTATTAAAAAACTACTTATAATACATTAATCGAAAGGTATTTTAAAGTAATTTTATATTCTCGAGTATCCCTCACGTTCTCAAGTAGATGGCGCTGAAAAATCTTTATTTTATTTCAAAATTTTATCATTTCCTTTCTATATCTAACTTTAATTCTTTAATATTTTACATTCTATAAATAATAGCTATTCATTTCTGGTATTCTAATAATTTTTACACATCATCTATTCACCTTAAAAAATAAATAAATAAATAAAATTTGGTACCATGCTTGGGAATGAGAAAATTTCTTTTGGTCTTTTTGAAGACTTTTTATCATGACTAATAATGTTATTATTGCAATTATTATTTAAAAATAATGAACCTGAACGAGTGCGCAGCGCGTACGGGTCTACAGTATGTAACCAAAGTGTCCGAACACTAGCAAAAATTCCTATGTGAAAAAAGTACACTTCATACGGTTTTGTTAATTAATCCTTGTCGAATCCTGTTCTTAGTCAGTGTAAGAACATGATTTGATAAGGATTTATTTAAAAAAACTGTATTAAGTGTATATGTATATATATATATATATATATATATATATATATATATATATATATATATTGCATAGGAATTTTTGCTAGTGTTCGGACACTCTTGTTACCGACTGTACGCTGCGAAAGGCAGTGGGGTTCCAGATCGAGTTTTTCCCCGATCAAAAAAAAAAAAAAAAAAAAAAAAAAAGACTTTTTTTCCTTAATTTTGTATTTTTACTTTTTTCTGGCTTATAAGCTCATTAACAACAGTGATTTACTTTAAAATATTGACTCGCTAACGGGCGAAGCTTGCTAGTTAAATAATAAAAAAAATGTAAACGTTAAAAAATAAGTTTAACAAAATGTATTTCCTAAAAATGTTGAAGCAAGATTATTGACAAAATAAGAAGAAATGTAAGCTAACTACAATAAGTTCACGTGAGGAAGAAAAATCCAAAATTCGTGAATGAAATTTCTGCTAAAATAAAAATTCTGGTTTTAGTGTATGCATAGGATGATTCAGGATAAGATGGATACACACCCATAACCTTATATAAAGCCCGTTTTGTAAGACCCCTAATTTTGTAAGACCAAAATCGTCATTTCTGAGCATGCGCTAAGAAATCGAACCAATGATTGAACCAATCCGGAATATTCCTTTCTCTTTGCGCCATCCATCAACATATATACTAGCTATACATAATTAAAGCTTAATGATAAAAAAATTTCACACGATTAATTCATTGATTCATACTTTCCAAGGAAGTGTATTAAAACAAAGCAATTCGCGAAATCTTCTCGGTTACCGACATATGCATTTTCGCCGAAAATTTCCTTAAACAGGACAGCATTTCAAGAGTTTTGCTGTGGCGCCGACTATTGCCATATATATATATTCCTAAATTTATTTTTTTCCCATTCCTTAAAAGAAAAAAATCTTTTAAAATTAACAAATTCTCAAAGTTTATTGTCCTGTAAAAGTTAACTTTTATTAGTTGAAAAGTTTGTTTAGAAAAGATGGAATATTTGAAAAAGAGAATTTAAAATGAAAGGAAGTTAAAAAAAAAAAAGAAAAAGAAAAAAAGAAAGAAAAAAAAAAAAAGGAAAAAAAACTAATTATTATAATTACTGATATTTCCTTTCCATACTAGATTATAGAAAATATTATTAAAAAAAAAAAAAAAAAAAACTTAAAGTATTGTTATTTTATACGAGTAAAAATTTACATAGTATAATTTATTATTGGAAATTTACTGAGGAAATTAACTTGCTAAAATATTAGATTCATTGTTATTTTTTTAACAGTATACTTTTGCTGATATATACTATTTTAATAGAATAAAATGTTATAATGTTAAAAAAATAAAATGAAATAAATAAATAAATTATTCAATCAAAATCAAGTAAAGATATTATTTATTTATTTTTAAGTAGCACAGTATACTTCTAAGTGCAAATAAAATTATAATTATAGAATATAAAGAAAACATAAAACACTAATAAATTTATTTTAAATTAAATTATTTTACCTTATAAATTTATGTGATTTTGAAAATATATCTTTTTACAAATCTTAAAAAAAAAAAAAAAAAAAAAAAAAGAAATAAAGAAATAAAACCACTCTGAGGTTTTTCCCCACAACAATAGATTACAGATGGCGCCACTGTCATATTGTAATTTAAATGGAATATCATCAACACTGGATACAATTTATTTTCATGCTATGTACAGTCAACAGCAAAATTATTGAGGCGCTAGCAATAATTCCTATTTAAAAGATGTGCGCTTGTTTTCTCGATTCTTTCAATAATTTATAAATTCTGCCTTTCCTTTAATTACTCCTAACATTTTTTTTTTTTTTTTGTCATATTTTGATTAAAAGTAAGAAAAATCTTCGGATTTTATTTTTATTATATGGAGTACGCTTAAATTTTGTATATTGAAATTTTATGAAATTTATCCCCCCACTTCCTCCAACCAAAAGATAAAGCAGGGGTTTTTAAATTGGTTAAGAGGAATGCGAAATATTAAAGCAGGGAAGTTTAAAACTTTATGCCGTGAAACGATTTAAATTGCACATGATCCGACAAATTTTGACGGGTATTAACTAGTTCCTATTAACGTACAAGATGCCGCAACAGGGGTCATAGAAGTGAAGATATGATACACAAGAATAAGCAACGAATCGCTCCAGGCAACTCAAAATTACATAAAATAGGCATATTTTCTTCATTATATGAAATTGAAATGAAGTTTTGTAAGCTATAGACGATATATAAAACCTTGCGAGGGGATTAAAACACGCGGGGATCGAAGACTAATTTTACATGTCTACCACATACTTTTAGATTATTTAGATTATTTTTAGCAATCTAGCACATATTTTTAGAATATTACGAATGACACAATGCATTAAAAGAAAAAAAAATGCTTGGTAAAAGATGAGTACATTGAATACGGAGCAAGTTGAGCAATATCCATCATACCCAACGACATTTTTATAACACTGCATGTGCTAATAGTTGCAAAAAATATATAAATGCTGTTAGAAATAATAAAAATGCAGTATAAAATCGTTAACGCAGTTAACGTTTTAAATTCTTCATCGTATGTTATATGTATTACCTGTTAATAATAATGTTGTAATGTAATGTATAATTACCTATGCTTTGGCTATTTATTATAATTCGTATCCCAATTATGTAATACAATTCTGCGTGTTTCTACCCCATTAAATGCATAACGCACTTTATAATATTCAAAAACAGATGGAGCGAACTACTTTTATAAGGCAAAAAAATTCATTTTTAACTTATCTGGATTCGAAAGTAAACAACACATTAATTAAGAAACATTCATTAAATCGAACTTTTGTTAAATTTTATAAAAATCCATTCATCTAACAAATCCCGTCAAAGCGCATATTCAGAATATTCTAGAAAAAGTCTAGAGACACTACTTACATTAGGTAATATAAGATCAAATTTATCGTCTGAATCATACTAGAAAATCTGAAAAAAAAAAAAAAAAAATGTATATGTATTCGAGTTTTTGGCGTGAAAAGACAAAAACAACAATCGTTTTTGGTGAACAACAATCGTTTCCGCTACTTTTAATGAGTTTAAAAAATTCTTGCTGAAAACATAATTTATGAATGGTGTTATACTGAACAAATTAAAAGTTAAGTGATGAAATAATAGACTGTTTTTCATAAAAGCTTGCACAGTATACGCAAGTGGCTTTTTGTAGAAGGTATTTCATTTTAGCTTTGAATTTTTATTTATTTATTTATTTATTTGGAGGGGTTGGGGGAATAACATCACATTTTCTAATAAAACATATTTCAATATCAAACATATGCTTATAAATACATATTTGTTTTTGACCATTTTTGCTAATCCAAAGAATAGTGACGCACACTCTCTTTGATTGTTACTTACACTCATTATAAACTTCAAAATTTTATTTCTTTGCAATTTTCCATTAAAATTTATTTTAAAATTTGCACAAACTAACAACAGATATATATGTATCACAAAACTGTAGTCATGCAAATGTATTTATTTAAGTTACATTTATTTAAACTAAATCATCCATATCAACAGTGATCTTCATTAGAGAAACAAAGAAAATTTGGCATAATTTTTGTCTTACTGAAGTTCATTTTCAATCCAATGAGCTTGCTTTTTTTGTTTAGTTCTTGAAGATTTTCTTACAGCTCCTCATTCTTACAGTGTCATCCGCAAATCGCAAATGATTTATAAATTCTCCATCAATTTTTATGGCTTTCTCTTCCCAATTTAGTTTCTTAAAAACTTGTTGAAGTACTGAATTGAACAGTTAAGGTGAAATTGTGTCCCCTTGTCTTACACCCTTTTTGAATGCATTACTGGTTTTGTCGAGTTTTAATTTGGCCGTTGCTTCTTTATAAATGTTTCCAATAAGGTGAATATATCCTGAATTAATACTAGTATTCATGCAGCCATAACAGCTAGTGATGATACAGAGTCAAAAGTTTTTTCACAGTCCACAAAAGTCACACAGAGAGGAAGTTCCAGTTCGTATTCATAACTTCTTTCAATAATTTCTCTAAGTATATATACGTGTATGTGTGTGTGTGTGTGTGTGTGTGTGACTGTGCCTGTTTTTTACTCTATTAAAGAAACATTGCTGAAACTTTAAAAAAAAAAAAAAAAAAAGCGTATATATTTATTAGTTACTAGTCATTTATACCAGTGAATTATTGTGAATTATTAATTTTATGAATTATTGCTATTCCTGAGGAATTAAGTTAATAAAATTTGCTTATAAAATTTCCACCAGATGGCAATAATATGTTACGTTTTAATGCTAAAGTCTAATTTATCAAGAAAAAAGAGACAGTCGTAAATGTCCAAAACGCAAAGAGCTTTACATAGATGTAACATACGAATAATGTTGTGTAGATTTTTGTTATAATAAAATTAACAATTATTTTAAAATTTCTTAATAAGCTGAAATCTCAAATATTTAAATTTTTTTAATAGCATTTTGCATGATTTTTGCAAATATCCAACAAACACTTTTAATAAGCATTTTTTTAGTTTTTGTTTTCTATACCATACACTGGTGGACAAAATTAAAGCAACAACCTGTTTTCTTCTTTTGCACATAATTTTTAAACAAATAAACATATGAACATAAAACTTAGAGGGCCTGTTCGTTTTCATATTATTAATTGAATTTTATGTAACTTTAGCTTAAGAATAATTTTTAAGCTAATAAATATTAATTTTCTCTTAAAAGAAAGCTTTAAAAAAATGAAACATTTCAATAATTTTTGGAAAGAACACTTAATGAAAAATGCTCATAAGGATGCCTTACAGATAGGTGAAGATGCGCACACATCCATATGTTAGTTTACAACCAAATCTTTGTACCTGTACTCACTTTTCTGTTTCTTCTTTTTATCGCATGTGAATAGTTTTTAAAAAATATACATACAAACATGAATATTAAATAAGATTTTCATTATAAAACTATTTATCAACATTTTTATATATCTAGTGATGCTCATAGTTTACAAATTATTAATTATATATATATATATATAAAGTCCATTATAAAAGTAAAAGAAAACTTAATACATTTTGTTTAACAATAATTGAAGGCATGTGGGTCTTTACCTATCTCTAACGCATCCTTAACACTACTTTTCATTAAGTGTTCTTTCCTAAAATTATTGAAATTTTTCATTTTTTCCGAAGCTTACTTTAGAGAAAAATGAATATTGCTAACGTTGTTGCTTTAATTTTGTCTACCAGTGTATATATATATATATATATATATACAGGATGATTATAATTAAAGTTACGATTTCAAAACGCCATAGTTTTAAAACTACCCATCAGAACGATTTGATATTTTACCAGAGCAATCGTGAGGCAATAAAATTTTGTTTTGAGGGAGGAAAAAAGTAGTTCTTACAAGTTCCCATAGATGGTAATGTCAGGGGAAATGCTTAAATGGACTCATTAAACACAGGAATGCTGTTAGCAATACAATGGAATGGCAGGAAACAATAGATTTCAAGGATTTACTACAATATTTTTAGTAAAAATACACGAATACGTGTTTACAGCGGAAACAGTCATAGTGAAAAGAGAAAAAGAGGAGCTTCATGAAACAAATAATTTACGGATAATTAACGCACATTTTGGAACATTTTTTGTTTTTTTTGTTTGCCAAACAAAATTTCATTGCTTCACGATTGTTCTGGTAAAATATCAAATAGCTCTGATGGGTACTTTCAAAATTATAGCGTTTTGAAATCATAACTTTAATTATAAATACCCTGTATAGATATAAATTTTTTACAAGCTTGAAGCAATGCATTCTATAATTTTTTTTCTTATCGGAGATAGGGATAAAGGGTTAATAATTAAAGTTATTCTGGATTATGATCCTAAATATATAAAATTGTCTTAATTTTTTTTTACTGCAATTCTTATATGTCCTAGACTAATTATTATCATAGCTAATGATTTCTGAAAATATACAATACATTTTTTCTTTCTAACTGAAATATTACATTTCTAAAACTTAAGGTATTAAGGTAAAGACACCAGTGCTCGTCACTCCTAAAATATGCACCAGTATTTGTCACCCTCTTAAATGAAGTGTTAAAATAAGCGTTATTTAACATCTATGAGTTTCAATCCACCAGCACTAGATTCTCCAAAGTATTCTGCTTCTTATCACACAAACAGTTCGATTTCAAGTGTTGGGGAAAAGCAAAATAATTGAAGTATGCGTTAAATTGCAATTGGATTGAGTCAACGTAAAGCAAATGATTAAGGAATGAGGTACGCATTTCTTGATATATTTTGTTGTTTGTTGTACATATTTGACACTGCACATAAAGCATTGTATATAACGTTTATGATATGTAGAATACAATTTATGTGCGACTTTTTAAAATTTAACATAATAAAGATTTTTATGGTATGACGCCTACTGGTGCATAATTTGCACGTTTCACCAGTGCTCGTCACCCCTGACGTCACCCCTGTTTAAACACCCCTGACGAGCACTGGTGTTTAAACATTTTTAATAATTGGGTAATGATTTTTACTAAAAATACTATATTTTCGCTTAGAATTATGATGGTATAGTTTTTACTTTAATTGGACTACTGGCACCAGTAGTCGTCAGGGGTATTTGTAAATGTAAACAAACGTATTTTGACCCCAAGAACGTGACCTGTGATGAATTTGTAACTTTTGTCTAGCATGTTTAAATAAAGTCAATCCTGGTAACTTTAATTCTCTAAGACTGAACTTAAACCACCTATAATTTTCCATCGTATTTTGCTGGAAAAATTAAATAAATGTTACATAAACATATTTAGTTATAAAGATTCTTTTCTAGTTTTCTCCTATATGTTTTAGAAAAACAAAAATGTTTACTCTATACATCTGTCTAAAGTATTTTCAATTTTTATGATGTCATGCTTTTGCGAAGATGTATTTAAGTGATGTTTTAAAGTTGCTTCAAACTAATTAGTTACAAACTGTAAATATCATTTAAGCACTTTATTATACATTTTATATTTTTATAAGTTTTTATTGATCGTAATTAATTAATTTAATTCATATATATTTCGAAGGTTATAAAATACGAAGCCTTAATTCCATAATCAGCATAACTATGAGTCTATTCAAAATTTTATTAAGGTTTTTTGTTATATTAGATATAGTTGACTAAGAATTTATGTAGAAAATATTAAACATAAAAATATTTCTTAAGTAATCTTTCTATTTATATATTATATTTCTTACGTGAGGTAAACACACGAAATATATAAATGATTCTTTTAATTAAAAAAACTTTAAGTATGTAGTGCCTTTTTTGTTTGTGTGTGTGGAGGGGGAGGGTTAAAGAAGTGATATATTCAGTGGCAGTGGATTGTTCTTTGTTCTTTGCTTGTGTAGCATATATTGTGTTACATTAGTTGAAAGACCTAAAAAAAAAAAAAAAAAAAAAACAAGATAATGGGAACTGCATTTTGAAAATTTCGGAATATGTTTAAGCCTTTAAAAAAAATAAACTTTCTTATAGCTCTTATTTTACATAAAAATATTATATTTATATTTTTTATGATGGCTCAAAATCACCCATAATGGCAGTGTAAAACTAAAACAGATACAAATATTATTTTTTGTGTTTATACCAGAAATATTTGCTAAGTGTTATAAGATTAAGTTATAATTAAATCAAAATGTTTTCATTTTATGTCAATAATTATGAAAGTATTTTAAGTTACGCAGTTAAAGTCCCCGCTGCCTTCTGCAATAGATTTCCGGCCCACAATATGATGCCTTCACATGCCTTTTGCATCGTCTTAACCGCTTTTTATCCCAGCCCCCCTTCCCCAAGAGTAAATTTAAAAGTTTCGCGAAATTCTATCAAAGGGCATATTACGTACACTTAACCAACACACACATCAAAAATCGCCTTTCTGAGGTAATTTGGAGCAGAGCTAAGGTTGAAAACGTGTTTTTGGTCAGCCCGCCTGTGGAAAAGGGAGGTAATTTTGCAAAATCGCATTATAATACGTTTTGAGTACCCATAACCCACCGAAACATTAAAAAAAATCCCCTTCCTACAAAAATTTGGAGCAGAGTTAAGCTTGAAAATGCATTTTTTTGCTCCCACACATAAAAAGGGGGTGGAAGACGAGAGATTTTCACAAAACTAGGTGTTGGATACATATGATCAACTCACAGATCAAAAATCACCTTTGTATGATAATTTAGAGCAAAGTCATGCAAGAAAATATGTTTTTGCTCCCCTCCCCCAAGATGTGGTAGGAAAGAATTGCGTGAAATCCCTTTATAGTGTGGTTGGGTACACGTTACTAATCGACACATCAAAAAATTGCTTTCTTGACATAATCTGGAGCAGAATTACTCTTGAAAACCTGTTTTTGAATCCACCCCACACTCGATGGATGACGACCCTTTATAGCGTGTGTTAGGTGCGCATGACTTACCCATACGTTAAGGAAAAAAAAAATCTTACTGAGATAATTTGGAGCAAAGTTACACCACTACCACCACTACCACCACTACACTGCACACACTACACTACTACACACACACGCTTGGAAACAAGTTTATTAGACCCTCCCTTGCTACTTACTCTCTGCTTTAAGTTGAGTAAAGATATTTTTAAGAACAAATAAACTTTTGAGGACTTTTAGTTCCCCATCATACTATAGTTATGGGGAACTTAGGTAATCGTGAAAATTTTCGACCTCGGTTTTTTTACTTTTTTACACGTTTTCAGGTGTGAGGAATCCGAAAATGACAAAATTTGTATGGTGTCTGTCTGTAGGGTGTCTGTTAGTGTGTCTGTCCGTTAGTGTGTTAGTCCGTTAGTTTGTTATTTTGTTTACACGATATCTCACAAACAAATGATCGCAGAGAGGTCAGATCAGTTTTAAAATATTGCTTTCGATACTGGCAAGGACCCTATTCATTTGCAACATTCGAATTAAAAAACTTCGTAAGTTATTAGAAATTTACGATTTTCTTAACATGGGAGAATAGGACAAAAATTCACTTAAACGTGCATTAAATGGAAACTTTTTACTGTAAAAATGTCACACGAGTTTTAAAATATCAGTTTTGATGCCAGAATGAACATCAGTAACTATAAATATGCTACTTTGAAAATTTCGCAAGTTATTGGAAATTTACGAACATGGCAGAATAGGGCAAAATTTCACATAAACGTCCATTTTTAGAGATATTTTCATCGTAAAGATGTCAGACTACTTCTGAAATGTTATTTAGGACACTGGCATGATTATTAATGACTATGAATTTTCCAATATAAAAATTTCGTAAGTTATTGGAAATTTACGAATTTCTTAACATGGCAGAATAGAGCAAAATTTCACATAAACGTCAATCTTGAGGGATATTTTCATCGTAAAGATGTCAAACCACTTTCGAAATATTATTTAGTATACTGGCATGAATATCATAGACTATGATTTTTTCAATTTAAAAAATTCGTAAGTTATTTGGAATTTACGTTTTACTTAACATGTCAGAATAAGGCAATATTGAGTATAAAGTTCCATTTTGAGGATCATATATACATTAGACAACTTCAAAATTAAATTTAAGATATTTCTTTGAACATGATTGAATACAAATATTCTAATAGGAAAATTTCGTAAATTATTCGTAATTTACGATTTTATCAACATAGCGAAATTGTAAATTTTTCATATAAATATGAATTTTGAGGATCATTGCATTGGAAATAGTAGCATGAAAACTAAACAACGGAATTGACCCTGATAAAATAAATTAATAGATTAGAATAAGATAAATATATCGAAATGAACGGTCGATAGCCTGTGAGGCGGGGATTTCATTCTGTCACTGTATCAAGCTTTGGTCAACTTCATCTCTTTTAACATGATTATAATATGTCTCGAATTAGAAATTTATGAGAATATAAATATGATGGGGAACTGAGCAGAGTCCACCTATGCCAACTAGTTTTTAAAAGTAAACAATTTTCAAATTATTTTGCATATGAATTTACTTGTTTTATTCGCAAGACCTTGCTCAATAGTTTGAATTTTACCATTTAATATTTTGTGTTTTAAAAACTAAGAATGGATTTAGGTTCTAAGTATGTGCCAAAGGTGTTTTGCTTCATAAAATTTTGTAAAAGCAGAATTAAAATCAAATTATTCAGCAAATTGTTATGCTTTGTTTACATGACGACCACTGGTGCAAACACCTGACGACTACTGGTGAAACTCATTTTTCAAGTGACGAGCACTGGTACATTTTTATAGGTTCAATTTTGATTTTATTTTTTTAATTTGGCGTAATGTATTGAAAAATTGAAAGTGTCTAACAACAACTAGAAGAATCAATGTATGGAATAAACCAAAGTATAATATTGATACATGAATACCACACGAATACCACGCGAAAAAGCCAACATTTTAAAAGTAAGGCCTTAAGAGTGACGAGCACTGGTATCTTTACCTTACTTTGTATATGAATTAAAATATTCGGATTTATTTCATTTTAGTGCGATCTACTCGCCGGTTTCACACATATGACACCGAGAATAAAAATATAATTCTAACTATATTTACTCACGACCCTTTTCTATATGTTCAGATTTCCTCTTTTAAATTCTAATTAGTAACAAAAAATAAATAAATAAATAAATAAAACTGATTATGTGACAATTGTAAAAAAAAAAAAAAAAAAAAAAAAAAAAAAACAATGAATTAATTTATTTTAACTTTAAGTACTTTTGAAGAGACTTTTCATTTTATATATGCTGAAATTTAAAATTTTTCTTTTATGAAACGTTAAAGACGTTGCGTTGCATAAATATATATTCAAAAATTTATTAAAATTCCGAAATATGTAAATACATATTAATAAACAACATAAAATTTCTCACTATTTTAAGTTATCTTTATATTTTTTCCAATGTAAGAAATACTGGAAAAATGTCCTTAAAAAGCTTATTTAGCTCAAATAAATGTAGCATAGGTGGTAAGGAGGTAAGGGTGTCGTGAAACAGGAAAAATATTTTAAATTTATCAAAATATTTCCTTCCATGCAGAATCTTAATTAACCGCAATTAACATTGTAATTATAAAAACGAAATTGTGAATGCATGTTAGATAGTGTTCAGAAATGCTCTGAGAAAAGATGCCAGATGGCTTAGACAACGAGAAAATTTCAAATATCCTTTATATTTTTTAAACGACAATTCGAGAAGCACAATTAATTTTTTCTCTCGAAAATATAATACGATGCGTTGATTATGTGACAATATTGTATAATTTTGTTTCTATTTTTTGTGTTTCGCTATTTTTGTCTTGTCTTTTTGGTATTAGATATTTCGATTTTCAGAAAGCTTTGTCATTATCGAACAACAATTATTGAAATAAAAAAGTAAGTTTTGTAAAATGAGATTTAATTTATCATGGCGACGATTTAAAATCATATTTGCAAATATATATATATATATATATATATATATATATATATATATAATGCAACATTAATTTAAATTTGAGAGTTTAAATCCATTTATCTATTTTGCATTATTAATAGATTAATTTCTGTATTGATTATAAGTTTTCATAAATTTTTCGCTATGTTTTTTTTTATATAAACTATTCAATGAATACGTTTATTAACAAAGAATGTGTAAGGGTTGGTTATCAACGCTGCTTCTTTCAGCCATCTTAATCTCTTAAATGTCAGTTTAATGTAAATGAAAACAAGCCATGTAAAAACTAACTTCTTTTATTTTAAATTTCAAACGGAGTGGATGTGGGGACTTCTACACAATGGCTTAACTTAACTTAAAGAATCAATGATTTAATTCTCACAAAGACTTGCAGTATAAACTGGTAACTTTACATATGAAGCGTCGACTCCATACCTTTACTTTTAAAAACGATTAAACATAAAGCTTTATATATCATAGTTGAAGTCACAATTTAAAAGCGCAATACTGTAACATTGTCTAGAGGTTCCATGCAAAAGGCATCAACTTCCTTGATTTGAAGTTCTTATTTTAAAAAAAAGAAATAGATAATGGCGCCTTTCGTTTTCCCTAAAATATCCATCTTAAAAATACCTATATCCAACTGAACACGAAAAGCATAGCAACTCCTCTTAAACTCTTTCTATATCTCCGCTGGAATTACACGACACGTTTAATTGGAACAACTGGCAACCTTCCTTTACACCAACCCAACTCTTCTATTCCCAACCTTACACCTTCACCGAGACCATCACCAGCTAACCCTAGACCCAACTGATGACTTTAACTCTTCCAACCAAACACTCCATGGACAACAAGATGCGATTTTGAACATTTGAAAGCCTCACACCTTACAAATGTCCACAAAATTTTGCAATAAATTTTGAAACGCATATACATAAAAAAATGATAAGAGTACTATTTTAGTGTCTAAATTAAATTATCATTATAATTATTTCTATAATATCACAATTTTACTGTATTTTGACAGATTTAAAGGAGAACATCGATGTTTCTTAAAATATCAAAGTTTGCTTTGTTCTCTACAATTTTTCACACTTAATCAAAAGCTTTACGTTGCTCCGGGTATAACGAACTTGTTTTTAATGTACAAATTTACAATAATCTACTATAAACTGGTCTAGAGATTTTAGTAGGATGAAATTAAGTAAGATAGAATACATTTTGGTTTTAATTTTTTCTAAAAAATGCAGCAGTAGATTTTTGCCTCATATAGCTGTATTCTGATAGAATGTAACTCAATGAATAATGTTTAGTGGTAAATTTATACAATGTCTTCTTTAAAAACACATATTAAAATAGATTTTTGTTAGTATAATAATGATTTTTAAGAAAATTAACTTGAAGCTATGAAATTGTAAACAAAATTTTCCTTGTTTTCTACAGTCGGCAGCAAAATAATGCGAGCGCTACTAATAATTCCTATTAAAAAAAAAGTACACTTAATATTGTTTTGTTAAATAAATCTTTGTCGAATCATGTTCTTTGACTGACTAAGAACATGATTCGACAAGGATTTATTTAACAAAACACACTGTAAAAAATATGTCCTATTTGCTGCCAGAAAGTCTCTGTAATTTGAAAAAATACGCATAATTTACGAAAAAATTGCGTTGTCAGAACGTATTTTTTGTAATTACAGAAAATTTCTGGCAGAAAATGGGACATATTTTTTACAGTGCAGTATTAACTGTACTTTTTTCACACTGGAATTATTGCTAGTACTCTAATAATTTTGCTGCTGACTGTATTGCCATTAGATAATTTTTTTTTTCATGACTCATCAATTGAAACTATATACTCTGACTTTTTACCTACCAAATAATTATCATATAACGATCTGAATATAGTCTTCCGCTGAATAACATACTTTGGAATTATATATCATGTTTTTATATTTTTTTTAGATTCTCTTTAATACTAACTTTTAATTAGTTTTGGGGCTCCACTGCTGTAGGGATAAGGCATGTCCGAATCAGTGCTAGACCTCTGTGGATTCCAGGCC
Organism: Salticus scenicus; assembly: GCA_963930645.1. NCBI lineage: Eukaryota > Metazoa > Arthropoda > Arachnida > Araneae > Salticidae > Salticus > Salticus scenicus. The sequence goes on from OZ005651.1 coordinate 106,013,852, forward strand.
ATGTTTGATTGCAATGCTCTCTGGATGTTTACTTGCAATTTTTCCCTACGTAATCTTATATAGTGTAACCACGTTTCTTACGCCTAGCAGTGAGGACGAGTCGAAAATCTTGGAGGGTTTCCAAGTTGACCAACAGGTTTGAATTTAGTAAGCATCCAGTCATTCGGTTATACCCTTATCGCTTATTTTCTCTCAACTAAAAGCTTGTCTCCCCTATTTTACTAGTGGACTCGTTGAATCCGCACTTGCGCAGAGGCTTCCATGGTCGCAAGAAATGTAGTTAAAGAGTACTGTGCTATCTGTTTTTATCTCAACGAAGTCTACGGATTTTAAGTCAAGCATAAAAGTAGGATATTATGTGAAAGCAATTAATAAATAAACTTGCTTTTATAATTTTCTTTACACTTCTTCTAATGACGTTTAAGCATTTTCAGATACTTTTTCAGAATTTTGGATTTTTTTTTTTTTTTTTTTTTTTTTTTTTTTTTTAAACATTTAACACGAATATTAGTGATTGTATCATAGTTCCATATAAATTTCGATTTTCGCGTTTTTTCTTTTTCTTTTTCACAATTTAAGTCATTCAATTTACGTGTAGAAGCATAAAATTAGCTTTATATATATATATAGATAGATAGATAGATAGATAGATAGATAGATATATTCAAATAACAGTTTTTCTTTTTGTAAGTGCAAAATTAAACCCCTCAATCCATTGATTACATTCAAGTGTTATTTTAAAGAAGAGAAAGTTTTTTTTTTTTTTAACTATTATGAATAAATTCCAAATAGCGTTATTCTTGAAATTGTATTATTAAAGAAAATTAAAATTCTTATAAAAATGTTAAAACGCCTTATGTATAATCAAAATCTTTAAGCTGACAAAAAAAAAAAAAAAAAAAATAAAAAAAAAAATACATTGTCATCATTTGTTGCTGCAAGTTTACAATAAAATGTTTAACTTAATTTAAAATAAAATAGCTTAAAACGAATTAAATGTATTATATATTAAAAATGCATTATACACTGAATGCAAAAAAAAAGGGCCTTAGGCGGCCTTTATCTCTAAAATCGGCTATTGCAGACATACACTTTCAATTACAACAAAGTTTTAAAAATATGTAAGCATTTGTGTTAAGGCATTTTTTTAATTCAAAAGTAAATTTTTGTGAAAATTACGTAAACTAACTTCATAAGGCCCAAATACTTATAGTCTTATTTAGTAAAATTGACGCTCATCATGACAAACTTAACAATAAAAGTTCCCATTCTGCAGTACAAAAATTGACTGAGATATTTAGTTTCAGAATTTGGGATTGTTGCATATTTCCTCAGTCTTTATTAAGTAGTCGGTTAAAGAATTAATTTTGTCAGTTCGAGATTATACAACATACTTTTTATGGTAAAATGAGTGTTTTCCTTCTATAAAGGATAAGTGCGTCTGTAGTAAAGTGGATATGCCCGATAAACTGAAACTTATCGCAACGCCGCTCAATGGCAAAAAATAGAAGTGTGGAATTGTATGTCCAACACCAAGCAAGATAGAAAAATGTGCCAATTAGAAAGTTGTAGAGCATCAGTTTAGTAGTAAGAGTCCTTATTCGGTTCACGTGGCTGTGATATATTATCAATGTCATAAATAGATGTCATTTTCAAAAGAGAAAGAATAGGGCAAAATCAAATGCGCGTATATGTAGCAGAAAAGCTAAAGATTAATCCATCAAAATGTAATTATATCAGTATAAATTTCATAAAATACAAGAGAAAAAAGATTATTTTGAAAATTCTATGTTGTTATTTTATGTTCTTCTTGAATAGGCATCTTGGCAGAAAGAGCGCAAAATTGCAAGAATTTAAAAAAAAGAAAAAAAAAAATTAAATTCAGAGAGATTGATATCTTTATACTCTAAAATGTCAGAAATGTATGCGCATCATTTCATTTTTATCATTTTTAAAGAACAGACATAGTGCATAAATAATTACACAGGTAAGTAGTATGTACATAATTTAATGTATAAAATGTAACCACGTGAATACAATTTCATTACACAATGAAGAGAGAGAGAAAAAAAAGGCAAATTAACTCACTGTGTGTATGACTTAATGCGAAATATTTTCAAAGAGTTCACTATTGGAAACATACATTGGCAATCATGAAAGTATTTCTTTATGCACATTCTGATACATATGTGTGTGTTTTATTTTGCCAAATCCCTATTCTTTTCAAACTGACAAGCAATCATTTTTGACATCTAATGTGTACATGTAATTATTTATCACCGTCATGGTCACTAAAAAAGTATTCACACTAATTCATTTACGCTGTACTACTTTTAATTTAAAATTTATGCCTGTCTTGCTTGGTCTTCGACTTAAAAGTCCAAACTTCTATGTTTTGCCACTGTGTGCCGTTGCAATAACTTTCTGTGTACATTATAGTAAAGGGCATATCCGCTTTACTATGGATACACTCATCGTTTATGGTCAAGAAAAGCTCTTTCTACCATTAAAGGGGTATTGTATTTCAATTTCAATCTCGAATTATCGAAATTAATTTTTAACTGCCCCCTTAATGAAGCCCAAGAACATGCGAAAAAATCTCAATCATTGAAACTATATTTGTCGTACATAAGGAAACTTTTTGTGTTATGATTGTTAGGATGAGTGTCAAATTTTACTATTTTCACTCGGCAGCAAAATTATTCGATCACTAACAATAATTCTTATATAAAAAATATGCACTTAATGCTGCTGTGTTAAATAAATCCTTGTCGAGACATCTTCTCAGTCAGTCTAAGAACATGATTCGACAAAAATTTATTTAACAAAAGAGTATTAAGTGTATATCGGAATTATTGGCTAGTGCTCGGATACTTTTGCTGCCAACTATATATGTCTGAGAGCCAACGACTGCAGTAATAAAGGTCGCCTAAAGACAGTATCAAGTGTATGACTGTAGGGATAAGGAAACTATGCAAAGTATTAGTTTTTGTAATTTTTCTGAACTTGATAATTTCATTTTATAATACTGTAAATTAATGCTTAAATTTTTTTTTCAAATAGTTTTGTAATTGTAATTACAGTCGGCAGCAAAAGTATCCGAGCACTAGCCAATAATTCCGATGTCAAAAAAGTACACTTAATATTTTTTGTTAAATAAATCCTTGTCGAATTATGTTCTTAGACTGACTAATAACATGACTCGACAAGGATTTATTTAACAAAGCAGCAGTATTAAGTGTACCTCTTTTAGAGAGAGATTATTGCTAGTGCTCGGATACTTTTGCTGCTGACTATATATGTCTGCGAACGAACTACTCCAGAGATAAAGGTCGCCTAAAGACTTTTCTTTACACCTTGTGTATGTTTTCGTTAAAGCATATAATTCAGTTATTTCAGAGAATCCCTAGTTATTTCATGAAATAATTAACTGAGTTAAAGTGTATAATAGAGTAACACTTTCACATTTAATCTAGTTAGCTAGTTATTCTAATAAATTAACTAGTAAATAGCTAGTTATTCTATAAATTAACCAAAGGTGGGCAGGACACTTAAATAAGTCCGCTAATTTATAAATTAATTGATGAAAAATAGTTAAACTTTCGAAAAACGCGTTGCATATTATGGATAGATTAGTTGATACATAATACGAAAACGGGCTATGTTATATGATATTACTGCTAGATTATTTAAATAGTAATAAAAATTAGCAAAATATAGTACAACAAAAGTTATATTTAAATGTTAACATCTTAAAATATTATAAATTATTGCACTACATAATCAAACTTGCAAAAAAGTCCTACGCTGTATAAAATAAATCAAAAATTTTATCCAAAACGCAAAAAAAAAAAAAAAAAATAAATAAATACTGCTTATGATAATAATAATTTAAACATTATTAAAAAATCGTATCTTTGAAAAAAAATTCTTGCTAAATAAAAACACTGCCCACAAGCTACTTTAACTAAACAAAAAGGCAATAGCATATTTATTATGAAATACTTTCTTTCTTTCTTTTTTTTCATTATTTATTAGTTCAAGGATTGCTGTATACGTACTTGGAATTACATATTATTTTTGAAACAGGCACAATTTTTATCATCCCAGAAACTTCTTTTATGGAAATTAATTATTGCCCTCATATACTTACCTGAGAGCGCAGTTGTTTAATTCAGTCATTCCTTTTTCCTAATCAGAAAAATCAATCACTAATTTTCCACGATGACATCTAAAAACACACAGATCTTCGATCTTTTTTTCTTTGTCAACTTCAGTAACTGGAATACAGATTGAACTACCATACTTAATACTTTAACGATTAAACAGCAGATATCCTATAAAATAACTAGTTAGATCACAGAATCCAATAAATTTATATACTTTAACTTATTGGATAAGTTAATTCCTAAAATACACACACACACACACACACACACACACACACACACACAGATATATATATATATATATATATATATTTTTTTTTTTAATAACGTATTCCACATTTTCTTAGTAATATATATACTTTCAAAATTTCATAGAAAAATGTATGTATATTTTTAAACTACTCTAACAATGATTTTAATCTTCTTAATTAGCTGAAATATTTCGTATTTTTTAATTGAAGTTATTTTATGCGTTTTAAAATGAATTTCAATATATCCAACGCAAAAAGTAATTAAAAAATCATAAGTGAAATGTACTGGAAAAGAAAAAAAAAAAAAAAGTCGTGTTACATTTAAAATCTTGGAAAACGTTACTTACTAAAAATCAGAAAGAAATTTCCAATTATTAGGAGATTTTATAAAACCTGAAAATTATAGACAGAACGCAGATAAATTCACATATTGAACTTTAAAGACATAATATAGCTTTCTACTTAAGGGCCTTCTTCACTCACCGTCGCCGGAAGCCGATGCTAATGTTATTCTATGGGAAATTTTTCTTTACAAATAACTTATTAACTAATACATATTTTCAAATTCTGTTTTCACATTCTGAAAATTCCCAGCTGTTAAATTGACGGACTTTTTTAGAAAATTATTTTTTCAATTTTTAATATTTTATTTTAAAGCTTCAAAATACGGATTTTCAATATGTGAATTTTTTTCATTTTGCAATTTCAAAAGAAAATATTAAAAATTAAAAAAATACTTTTTTAAAAAAGGTCCGTCAATTTAACAGTTGGTAATTTTCTGAATGTGAAAACAAAATTTAAAAATATGTATTAGTTAATAAGTTATTTGTAAAGAAAATTTCCCCATAGAATAACATTGGCTCGGGCTTCCGGCGACGGTAAGTGAAGAGGCCGTTAAGGAGCATCAGAAAGTTAAATATTTTATTAAATATTATTAAAAATTTAATTGAATCAAAATTAGTATTAAATTCTTAAATTTAAAATCCTCCTATTTTTCTTGGTTTGAGTTGATTAGTTCTAGAACTAGGCGAGTCGTATAAACCCTGGACGATATATTTAACGCCCCAGCCTACCCGTTCCCGTTCTTCGATGTCTTTTTCTAGTCAATTTTGTCCTTTTATTACTTCCGGTGTGAGCCTTTTTTTTTTTTTTTTTTTTTTTTTTAACACACTTGACATTGTGAGTTTTTTTGGTTTTCGTCCCATGCTATTTCTATGGGGTTTTAGCTTTCCCCCCCCCCCCTCTTTTTCTACATTCTAAAGTGCGGTGGTGATAAAGTCATCATTTTATCGAATGTAAAAATAACATAAAAATAAAATAAAATAAATGTAAATTGTTAATCTTTGGAAGGACCTGCTAAATTATCTCCAGCAAATACGAAAAATGCCTAGGACCAGATTTATTTAAAACAAAATTTTATAAAACGATGTATGTTAAACATTAATATAATAATCAGAGGCAATTAGTAGTAGGTTTAACATAAAAAATGTTGTTAGAAAAAAATGATTTTTGACAATAATTCCCTTTTATCTATAAAGACTAAAAACTGATTTTTTTTTTTTTTTTTTTTTTTTTTTTTTAATTTTATATATTTTGCGGAACTAAATGAAAAATTATGGTATTTTGACTTTGGAGATAATAAAATAATTACCTATATCAGGAATTTATAATTGTAAAAATAACATAAAAATAAAATAAAATAAATGTAAATTGTTAATCTTTGGAAGGACCTGCTAAATTATCTCCAGCAAATACGAAAAATGCCTAGGACCAGACCTGGTGAACCTGGCGAAACTGGGACTTGGATAAGTGAAACAATGCTAACCGGAAACGGTTGGATTAATATCCGACCGATTTTCTAAAGGCCTTAGCTTAAATACCCGGTTTTATCACTCTGCATGCTGATCCCGATTTATCTCACACGCTGACCCGGTTTTATCAAAAATCATGCGAACTTTCCCTCTAAAATACTGTTCTTTATTTTCAGGCATAGTTATAACTTTACAATTATTCTTTGTAATGTAGTGAAATTAGAGATTTTTGCAATAAAAATTTCATTTGTAAAACTGTGTCTTTATTTGCAAAATAGATAAATTTTATAATTTTCAATTAAATCAAATGTAATTCACACCTTTAATAAGTAAGTAGCAAACTTTCAGAAAAATCAACTGACTTTTCTTTACGTTCTATATAAAGGAATTGAAATTATGGATGATGATTTAAATCCTCAGTGGAAAATCATTTTTGTGAAATGGCATAAAATTATTTCTATTTTCAGTCACTTTATTATTATTACTAGCAGGCTATGCCCGCTTCGCTGGTCACTATTTTAAAATGAATCACTGTAGTTAATGAATTCTCAAATTTGCATTAATTTTTATCATGTGAAAAAAAAGAGAGAAAAAAAATTCTGATTGGAAAAAATGTCACACATGGTCCCCACTGCCTTCGGCAGCGCAGGCATTTGTGTGCTGCGCGCGTGCATTTATTTTCGACACTCTTAATGCATGACTATATTATCGTAAGGGAAAAACATATATATAGAGATATATATTAGAAAAAAAAAATCTTCTCCCATTGTTGAATAATCGGTCCGGAACCCCACTTCCTGCGCGCCGCGCATAGTCCTTCACCTACAGTTCCCACCTCTCCAAATTATTTTAGACTTTAAAAATACTCGCAATCGTACTCTTGGTCATTTAAACCTAATAATACTGATTTCTAGCATTCTATCTGAATTTCTTTCTTTTTACCCCTGCGTCCGTCCCCCTTTCCTCTACTCGTAATAATTCTGTGCTTTCGAAAATATCCGCAATATATTTATCCGGCCTCAAAACCTAACAACACTAATTTTCAGCGATCTAACCGTTATTTATATATTTTTGCTCCTTACACCCTTTCCCGTCTATCCTAATAATTTTACAAATTCGAAAATATTCGCAATCGATTGAAAGGTATCAAAAACCTCCATGTGCCAATCTTGAGCAACATAACTCTATTTTTATTTTTAGTCCCTCCACACTCCCCCTCCCACTCCTCCTAATTACTTTACAAATTCAAAAATACCCGCAATCGATTTGTAAGTATCAAAAACCTCTATGTACCAATTTTGAACGGTCTAACTCTATTTTTATTTTTTTGCCCCTTCACCCCCTCCCCCTTTCTAACACCCATAATAACTTTACACTTTCGAAAATATGCTTATTCGACTTCCAGGCCTGTAAAAACTATCTGTACCAATTTTGAACAATCTAACTGTATTTCTATTCTTTTTATGCCCCATAGCCCCCTTTCCCGCCCCACCTGGTATGAATTTCTAAAATTAAAACAATTATTTTTTATGTATTTGCGAGAGCTGTATTTTAGGACAAAAATCTCACATATATCTTTTTTTATGTTTGTGATATAAAGGATTATTTCAAATCACGTTTTGCTCCCTCTCTCTCCCCCTCTTGGGGGCTGAATTTCTAAAATTCCAGAAATTGCTTTTTAGGTATTAGCTATATATTGGAGCAAAAGTTTCACGGATATCTTTTTTTTTGTTTGAGATATATAGGAGTATGTGAAATCACATTTTGCCCCCTTTCCCCCCTTGGGGACCGAATTTCTAAAATTCCAGAAATCTGATTTTAGATATTTGTGTTAGCTATATTTTAAAGCAAAATTTTTACGGATATCTGTTTTTTTCTTTGAGTTATGGAGGTTTTTGTGAAATCACATTTTGCCCCCTACTTCCCCTTGGGGGGCGAATTTCGTAAAATCGCTTCTTAGTGGGTGCTTACACTATATGTTCTATAATCTGACCCAGTTTCGAGTCAGTGGCTCCAGTAGATTTTGCTGTGCGTTGATGAGTCAGTGAGTGAGTAAGTGGAAGTACTATTTTATATGTATAGATTATTTATTTTATTTTTTTTCAATTTCAGTTATAATTTTTTTTTTCAATAAACAACTTAAATTAACTACAATACAAATAACAATAATATTCTGTTTGTTTTCATCATTATTCTTGAGGAATTATTTAAATTAAGGAATATTGAAATGAAAGTTTATATGCTTTTTACAAGTCACTAAAAATTAATTTTCATTAAATAGTGAAATTCGCTCTTAATAATAATCAATATTAACAAGAAATGTATTTACTTTATATATATATAGATATATATATATTAACAATATTATCGACTAATGCAATGGAAAGTGAAAGGCATTTTCGTGTTAGTTACAATTGCGTGTCAGAGAGATAATTATAAGTATTACAGCAGAACAAGGTCGATTTTCACGAACACGTAAAGCAAATTACACATGATTTCAATTCGTCAAGCTTTAGATTCCTAAATGACTGGTCTCTCAAACAAACATTTGCGTTTTCCTTTAAAATATAATTTGACTTACACACTCACACACGTTGTTTTTTTTGTATGTATGTACTTATATATATTGTAACATCATGAAACTAGCTCAAAACCGTTTTCATCTAATTACAGGGAATTTTCAAGCTCTTCAATATAACATTTCAACAAATTTACTGTTTTTACTTTAAATATGTCTTGAATTAAGAGAAAATCTCATACAGTATTATTTATCTAAAAAAATTCTTTATTTGTTGTTGTAAACAGGATATATAAGAGAGTGGTCTATAATTGATGTCAGATATGAAAAAAGTGTTATATAAAAAATGCCCAAGCCTGTTCTACAAGCAGAATGAAATCGAAAAATATACATTTAATTGGACATTTGAAATGTTATTTTGGATTTTAATACCCACTGAAAGTCTCATATCTTTATTACAGGAACATATTAAAAATGTAATAGCAGTCAAAAATTAAAGTTAATACTAAATTTAAGAACTAATGTTCAAACAATATAAAAACATCTTCACACATCATAAAATTAAGGAAATCGCTACCAGTTTCAAAAGAACGTGGTCTTTCTTTTTCCGGTGTAAAGCACGTGCTACTACTTTAGAGGCAAAAGCAAGGCTGAAAACAGGACAAAACCCAAAATGGGAGGAGCAACGCAACCTACCAATAAAAGGCAGCATGTAAAACCAATCCGAGAGGAGCACAACAAAAAAAACAGGAAATTAAAATTACTAAGAATATAAAGTAAGTGTATTAGTAGTGGACACGATCAGCACTCAATACTCTTAAAGTTAATCCTTTAAAAGAAGCTTTCTATGTCGTGTAAAGTTTCACTTCCCATTCTAAATTTGAATTACAATTCTCTAAAATTAAATTAGTGAGGACATTTTGTAATCTTATCGTTATTTGCTTTTATTTTGAATAATGTAAGTCAAATTTTGTTTGCTTTGCATGTGCTTATTTTTAACTCATTCCGTATGTCAATTGCTTTTATATCGCTAAAATAAGAAATCAGTTTTTTTTTTTTTTTTTTTTTTTTTTGTTAAATTCTCAATTTTGTAAAAGCATGCAGTTTTTTTTATGAGTGTTCGCTACTGGTACCACGCTATATCATCATTAACGTGTAGTGAACAGTACTGTTTATTGGTGATCTATGTAGTTTTCTGTAACAGCAAATTTCAGAGTTATTCAGGATTTTCTACTAGGCAGTGAACTTTCGTAGAATTTAGAATATTAAAGCACCGGAAAAGACAATTTAGACATAGGGTTTGTTATAAGAAAACTACTGTTATAAGAATAATTCTAATTTTATCATGATCTCAACACAATTAGAAGAAGAATTCATCAAACGTTATTTTTTTCAATTTTAATCAATTCTAAATAATTGCAGAAACTCATTAAGATTTATTTTAAATAAAATATATTGTTTGAAGAACTGCATTTAAAATGTGCCGTTTGAATTTGTTAAACTTTTCAGAGGCAATTTGTTTTCAGTTACCGATTTTTATTAGGGATTTTTTTTTTCTGTTAGCATATAAATATAGCAAAAAATATAGTTTTTTAATTAAATATACATTTCTAAAAATTTGGATTTTTATTTCGTTTTTTCAAAAACTTTAAAAATGTTCACTTTTAAAATTGATCACTGCATTTGAAATGTGCCAATTTAGTTCGTTAAACTTTTCAGAGGAGATTTCGTTTTCAGATTCTGATTTTCATTAGTTATTTTTTTTTCTTTCAGTTAACAAATAAATGTAGCAGAAAATGTAGTAGCGTTTTTAATTAAATATATATTTCTAAAAAGTTGGATTTTTATTTCGTTTTTTCTTAAAAAATCAAAGTGTTCACTACTGTATTAATGTGTGCCAACGAGTGGATTTTTTGTGCACACATTACTGCATTTTTGTATATCAACCACTGTATTTTTGTGTGGCCACTACTGGTGCATTTTAAGTTTTTCGGGGAAATTTTCCTTTGTATAAAAATGTTTCATTTAGCAATTTTCACAGTACAGTCAGAAAGTAATAATTGAGATATTGAACAACTTTTATTTATTTACTAGCCTAAAATCATTAAACAATATTTCCTTCACAATATATAAAATCATTAAATAATATTTCTAACACATTATCCCGTACGTGTTATTAATTATATGACATTCACTTCATTTATGAAGCTTTAAACTCGTGATTCATAACAAAAAAACTAAATAATAAATAATTTCTTAAAGCAATTTTTTTTGAGAAAGTAAATTAACTAGTAATTTATTCGTAGATTAAATTTTACCAAGATTGGTAGTAATTAGAAATTAGAAGTTGTGACAAACACCAAATTTTTAAATAAGTGTCCCACAAATTTCATAAAATTATACCACTGTGTTTGTATCATTTTGAGAAAAATTCAGAATATTACATAAAAAATTTATTTTTCTTCCACCTCTAATTATATTCTCGTTATTCTTCAACCAGAAGACAGCAAATATTTTGGAAACATGATTTAAAAATATATATCGGTAAAGCATGACAATAGGCAGCTTCGATAAAGCCGACTGTGAACTTCGATTTTAAATGACTTTTTAATTCAAAAATTATTTCAATAATGGAGTTTTAAGGGTAAAAAATATGATGATTATCTAACAAATTATCTTCTGATGTAAAAATTTTCAACATTTCAAAAAAATAAATAAATAAATAAATAAATAAATAAAAAATATTATTATTATCATTATTATTATTATTATTCGTACATTTAAAAAAAGTCGCATCTATTATCTCCTCATTTATAAGCATAACGAAATTAATATATTACTCTATAATATAAAATATTCAACATGTTTTATTATGTTTTATCATGTTTTATTATTTTAGTGTATTAACAATAAATATCAATTTCTTTAATACAGTAGAAAGTTATTTAAATGTTATTTATAAAAATGTCTGTCTAAAATGCAATGCATTGGAATGATTTTTTTTTCGGTTCTGTGTACACAAACCAGTTATACAGGACCTATTAAATTCATTTTAAATGGTAAATATTCCACAATAAACTTGAATAACATATATTAATTGTTAAAAATTCTGAAAATATTTAAGGACGATGAGTAAGGGCCGACGGACAGATGAAACGATGGACAGCAAGACAGACAGATACACAAATTGAAATCAAATTCACAGTTAAAAAACATTTAAAAAGTGGTAAAAACGTTTAATATAAACGAAAATGCAATTATTTCGAATTTCCAATAATAGTCCTTAAGTAACTAAATAATTTAGTGTGGCCCTATAAATCTAATGCTAATGATACTATATTCTATGGAAAACATTCTTTTGTTCATATGAATAATAAATTTTAATTTCATTAAGATTTGTGAAAAGTAATCTTATTAAACTTTGGTTTATAAAAATACCTCTCCTTGAATACAATGTTTTTGAATACTTTCGGGTGACCCTGTATACAAACCAGTGATGATATTTACTCCATTTTCAATGGGGAACATCCCACAGTGAACTTGAATAACGTATTTCAATTTCATTAAGATTTGTGTAAAGTAAAGGCATTAAAATATGGTTTATAAAAATACCTCTCATGGAACTCCATGCTTTGGAAATCTTTCGGGTGTCCCTGTACTTCATTTTCAATAGAGAATATCCGATAATGAATTTGAATAACATATATCAGTTTCCAGAAATTCCATTGTTATTTATGGGAGTTAGAGCCCAGACAGGCAGACAACCCGAAGTCAAAGGTTACACATTAGATAATAAAAGTTTAATAGTTGACAAAACGTAAAAGATAATTGATAGGTATGCAATCTTCTTTTTTTCATTATACAAAATAATACTCAAGCATTTTCATCCAACATCCAACACAAAATTAAAACAAGAACGAAAAATCATGCGGTACACACTGATTATTAACACTTTCCAAATGTAAGTAAATGTTGTATCGAATAACTTTAAATGCTCTTTGCCTACGTAATTACACACCGGACAGACAGTAGTCTGGAAGGCATACAGATACACTAATTGAATTCCTAATCATTCTTAAACATTGTTAGAAAGTGCTAAAAATGCTTAACACAAAAGAAAACTTAGCCCTTATATTCCAATTGCAACCCTTGACATACCTCAATATTTTAGTGCAGTCCTGTAAATCTGAAGGTTAACAAAATCGTATTCTACAAAATATATTATTTTAGCATATTAAAAATAAATGACAATTTCTTTATGATTTTTACAATAAAAAGTTCTTTAAAAGTAATTTATAAAAATGTATGTCCTAAAATGCAACGTAGTGGCATTTTTGGGGGTGTCCTTGTATACAAACCAGTTGCACAGAACCTATTAATGCCATTTTAAATAGGGAACATTTCATAATGAATTTCAATAACATATATAATTTTTTTTTTTTTTTTTTCTGAAAATATTTACGGACATTGGGGGACGGGCAGATAGGTACACAAATTGAAATCATATTCATGCATAAAAAATGTAAACAAAAAAGTGTTAAATCACTTAATGTAAATGTAATGTATTTGCTGAAATGCAATTTCAGCAGATTTCCAATAAAAGCCCTCAACGTAACTGAATATATTTGTGTGGCCCAGTAAATCTAATACTAATCATACTACATTTTGCAAAAAGCATTCTTTTGTGCATATGAATAATATATTTCAATATTATTAGCATTTGTTCAAAGTAAAGTTATTAAAATTTGGTTTATAGAAATACCTCTCATACATCGAGTACTTTGGTATACTTTCGGGTCCCTGTACACAAACCACAGGTGGTATTTACTCCATTTTTCTGTAGTAAACATCCGATAGTGAACTTGAATAACATATTTCAAATTCATTAAGATTTGTGACAAGCAACTGTATTAAAATATGGTTTATAGAAATATCTCTCATAGAACACAATGCTTTGGAACAATTCTGGGTGTCCCTCTACACAAGTCAGTAAAGTTATTCACTCCATTTGCAATAGGAAACATCCTATAGTGAACTTTAATATTATATTTCAGTTTTAAGAATGTCCATGAGGCATTTACGGGAGTTAGAGCGCCGATAGATGGACAGACGGACGGACAGATAGGCAGACAAACCGAAGTCATTAACTCTTTTCAAACTTATTGGAAAGTGTTAAAAACATTTAGAAAGTGATAAAAACGATTAATATAAACGAAAATGTAATTCCAGAAAAATTTCAATAATACCCATTAGTGTAACTAAATATTTTTGTGTGGCCCAGTAAATAAAAAGCTAATCATACTGTATTCTATCGAAAGTATTCTTTTGTGCATATGAATAATATATTTTAATTTTATTGAGATTTGTGGAAAGTAAAGTTCTTAAAATTCGGTTTCTAGAAATACCTCTCATAGAACGCAATGCTTTGGAATACTTTTTAGTGTCCCCGTATGCAAATCAGTGATGGTATTTACTCCATTTTCTATAGGGTACATCCGATAGTAGACTTGAATAACGTATTTCGATTTCATTAAGATTTGTGTGAAGTAAAGGCATTAAAATATGGTTTATAAAAATACCTCTCATAAAACTCAATGCTTTGGAAAACTTTCAGGTGTCCCCATATACAAACTAATAGAGGTATTCACTCCATTTTAAATAGGGAACATTCGATAGTAAACCTGAATATAATATATCTGTTTCAAGAAATTCCATGCATATTTACAGGAGTTAGAGTGCGGATAGACAGACAGACAAACAGAAGTCATTAACACTTTTCAACCTTTTGGAAAGTGTTAAAAACAATAAATGTTCAGTAAACATGCATACTTCTTTTAATTATAATAATGATCACTGATAGTATTCTACTTTAAAAAGTGGGGAATGGAGAAGTTATAATTCATAAAAAGTATAACTCATAGCCTGTTTTTGATGAATAAGAAAGTTCTGTTCTAAAAGTAAATGGCTGCTTTATAATTTTTATTAAGCAAAAAAGCAAAATAAAAGCAAAAAAACTGAAAATTAAAAACTCTTTATTACAATTTCTGACATTTTTATACACTTCCAATTTATATCAATGAGATGCTGCAATTAAATTATTATCATTCGTAACTGATGTAGACCTTTGCAGAAAAATGTAAGCCGTTTAAATTTCTCTTCTTTTCACACTACTGTACGGCAAACAGAACGTGAAAAACAACATCTTGCCTACCAAAAAAATATAGAAATATAAATAATTTTTAGCTAATATTCACAATTCATTTACTCACATAGTCAATAAAATAACATAATTTATTGAAAACATATTGATCTTCACTTATTGAAGAGTTTTAATACAAATTTTAAACTAGTGCAATTTAGTTTCGAAAAAAATTATATTTGAACAAATTCTTTTATTTTATTATGTTTGTTGTTTTTATTTAACATTTCGTTTTTCCCTTATGCCTTAATTTTGTTTGGCGTCATAAAATTAAAACCAACAGTGATTCCTCTTTTGATAACATTTTAAGTGGAATTCAGAAAACTGCATTTTCGATAAGGAGTAGAAGTATATTTCTTAATGAATAAGAATCCAGATTTTATCAAAATTTTTGCTAATGTTTTTCCTGAAGATAATGCAGAACATTTGAAAAGAAAAGGCATTTAGCTATTCAAAAATACATAAATGAAATATAAAAACGGTGGGTTCTTTTACTTATTTAGCAAAGCAAATTACTAAAAAAATTTAAATTATTTTTTAATGAAAAATATATAACATTTGACCCATTTAAACATAACTATTTAATCATTTCTTCAAAATATTTATAACCAATAAAATATAAAATATTAAAAATGTTAAATTTAAAACGTATGCTTTTGTAAAAAAATAAATAAATAAATAAGCGAAAATAAAATTAAATAAATAAATAAAATAAACCTGTAGTTTTATGTTATGCAATACTTCTTTTAACTTTAACGTGTTTGATATTAAAGAAATATATATATATATATAACAAAATTTATAAAATCCGTTAATAAATTTATTGAAATAAAGTTCTAGAGTTTAAAGTATTGTCTCATGCGATATTTTACTAATTTATATGACGTATGCCATAGTCAAACAATTGTCAGTTGATAACCGTGAAAGAATAAAGACTGCACTCAATAGCCAATAAAATAGATAACATTTAACGCATTCTATGAAATACATATAATCAGAATTCCTCACTCATATCGTTCATTAATTATTTAGGGGCATTTTTGCTTTGGTTTGTCCCAACGCTAGCTTTTGCATCTTGCCGATTCAGCTCACGTATAATTACGTGATATTATAAGCATCCATTAAAATCAAATTAAAGCAATTTGATACAAGACGAAAATTGCTCGGGAAACACGAAAAAACTGCTACAATGATAAGTAAATAAAGGATCTGAAAAAGATTTCAACGATAATATTTATAATTATATCTCTGCAAAATGTATTATCGCGTTACTCAAATATGCTTTTGTGAATACTGCAATATTAAATCGCAGATATATGCGTTAATAGTTCAAGGCAGTTCTTTTAGTTTAAATTATTTTACCAAAACATTCGACATTAAATACAAGGAAAAGAAAAAAAGAAAAAAAAAAAGTTTTTTTTTTTTTTTTTTCTTTTTATGATTTTTGGCTTTTAAAAGATAAACAGTTACATAATTTAGTACTTTTATATCGTTATTAAAGCTAAATATAATTTGTTATTCAATTTTATATAAGGTGGCGACGTACCCGCCTTTATTCCCTGATTCTTCCACCGGTATATTTATACAATATTTTTTTACTGAATTAATCCTGCAAACTTACTACTAAAAATTTCGATAGAAAAATACTGGTGGAAGAATCAGTGAAAAAATTTGGCCTGTCGCCACCCTCTTATAAGAAAACTCAAACAGAAATATTCTGAATCATTTTTCAACTAAAGCAAATTTAAATATTACAGAAATGTTTTACTTTTAGGAAGATTTTAGACCGTAAAATATCTAAAAATTCAGAGTATTTAAACATTAATTTTAAAATATATTTAATAAAATGGTTTAAACTCCCATATGTTTAATAAAAGATATAAGTGCACGGTTAGGTTGTTTGTCAACATAAGGATCCTAAATCTGAATAATGCCCTCCTTGGGATTCTATCTAAGGGGTGTATATTCAAGCAACATTAGGAGAAAACCACGGAAAACTCAAAAACTGCTAGGCCGACGAATGCAACCTGGGTTCGAACTCGTCGCCAATAGTCTACCAGCTTAGAGATCAGGATCTCTTGACCACTGGTTATAAAGAATAACCGATAATATTTACAATATAAGGAGAATGTGCGCAATTTATAATTTCAGACAATATATATATATATGTTTAATGTTTAAATAAGAAAATATTTCATACATTTTTCTTTATCTCATAAAACATTGAATCTAAAGTCGAATGTCCTCATTTCATTTTTAAAATGCAATATTAAAAAATAAAAATAAAGTTTTTTTTTTTTTTTCAACATATTAAAAATCTAGGATTTTGGGGCAATCACAAAACTTTCTTCTATATTTTTCTATACAAATTCACACAGTACAAATTATTTATTAAAATTATTGAATAAAATAACTTTTTACCTCAAAAAACATTGAAACTACAGTCGAATTTCTTAATTTTGTTATATATATATATATAAAGGAAGGAGAGAGAAACAGAAAGAGATTTTTTTTTTTTTTTTTTTAATCATAACTCTAGTCTGTTGTTGCTGTCACAATTAATTTTATTCTTTTATAGTTTCTTATGAAAGTTTAAGCAGAAAAAATTACTTATAAAAATTCTTTATTTTATTTTATTTATTGTTGTAGTTATTGATGTTTAAATGAAAATGGATCAATAATTTTATTTAAATTTTCACAGACCTATTAAAACATTTATTTTTATTTTACATTTATTTGGTCGCCAAACATTACATTTTATGGTGTTTATTCAAATTTCTCTGATTATTTTAAAAACTATTAGTTTGAGAAAAAGATTAGTTTCTCTTCGCAAAAAATGTTTTGATCAAAAATCAAGTACCACAATTACAGAACAACGACTAGTTTAAATCACTGCAAATCAATATAATCAAACAAATTTTTGTGTATTAATTTTTTTCAATTTTTCTCTTTTTGAATTTTCCGATTATTCTTGTTTTTTTTTTTTTTTTTTTTTTTTTTTGTACTAACAGAAGACAATTCAAATAAATATTATTAATTTATGCTATATATTTTGGATTATTTAAAAAAAGAAAAAGTTGTTAAAAATATCGGTTTATTTAATCCAATACTAATAATACAATAAGACAGAAAGAAATCAACCATGTGATGCATATAAATCACGAAATACCTTAAACGTTACATAAAATGTTTCCCCTTCAGTTATTTTAGGCGTCATTATATAGCATATAGCATGCATGAATATTAACATACCTATCTTAAGTTAGACAGTGCTCGTTAAAAAGTCTGTGTATGAAATCATATACGATGGTTGTAAGTATGCAATATATACATGCGTGTGAATACAAGAAAAGGTGTTGAAAAATATGAATGTGAAAAGTGATGTTAAATAATAATATATTTAACTTGAATGCAACTTAAAACGCTTATGCTAATTTTAACCACAGTTGCTTATTATATTAGTAACTAGCAGGCTTTGCCCTCTTCGCTGGTCACTAAATTTAAAGGAAACTCTTTTCTATATAGCTTTATAAAAATAAAATAAAACAAAATACGGAAATTTCTCAAAAGCTCGCTTCAGGTCCCTGATGCCTTCGGCAGCGATTTGGTCATCCGCTAAAACTCGGGCGCCTGTCCCTATTACATGCGACAATGCCATACCAGTAGACTTCCATTTACGTATTTATTAGATAACAGTTTCGAAATAGATAGTACTGAAAAAATTGAAGTATCCCTTTTATATTTGAATCCCAGTTACATATGAACAACACTATACGTGGTGCACATAATATTTTCTTGTACGTTATTTCCTATGTTTATTTTGTTTATCTGATCAACCATAAAATGACAGCAATTTCACGCCAAGTATTACAATATGCTATGACCGGCTACGTCTGTAGCATGAGACAATTAATTTTTGTGGTTATATATAATTCATGGTTTGTAAATATGATCATAGTACAGCCTCAATATAGTTCCCTTTGGCGACTTTTGAATTTTCGTCACCATTTTAGACTTAATCCCTTGTAACAATATGCTATGAGCGCTATTTCTACCGTATTTTAGACAACTAACCTTTTTACGGTTATATATTTTCCCATTAAACATACTTTTATTTTATTTATTTATTTAAATATTAATTTGAATTAATCAAATATTTCTGTTCGACAGCGTGCAAGTGCAGTCACACACAGAGGCTCATTTATTTGTATGATAAATTAGCATAGTGGTTAGTATATAAAAAAAAAAAAAAAAAAAAAAATGGGTAAACATTTTGGTGCTACGCAACTTTATTATGTTGCTCCATTGGCGACTTTTGAATTTTTGTCGCCACATTAGCAATAGATTTTTTTTTTTTTTATGAAAAGGGGAAGACTATTTTGCTAATAATTTTATCAGACACCTTTTTATTATATACTAGCAGGCAACGCCCGCTTCGCTGGTCCCTATTTTTAAATGAATCGCTATAATTACTGAATTCTCAAAATTGCATTAATTTTTATCACGTGAAAAGAAAACAGAAAAAAAATCTTATTAGGAAAAATGTCGCACCGGGTTCTCACTGCCTTCCGATAAAATTCCCAAAATTCTCTAACTCTTATTTCTATTATTTTCCCCCTTCGCCCCGCTTCCCGTCTATCCTAATAATTTAAAAAATTCGAGAATATCCTCAATCGATTTGTAGGTATCGAAAACCTTTATATAACAATTTTGAATGCTCTAACTCTATTCTATTTTTTTTTTTTTTTTTTTTTTTGCCCTCCGCCCCCCCCCCTTCCCGGCCCTCCTAGTAACTTTACACTTTCGAAAATATCCCCATTCGACTTGCTGGCCTCTAAAACCTATCTGTACCAATTTTGAACGGCCTAACTGTATTTCTATTTGTTTTTGCCCACCCCCCCCTTCCCGCCCCTCCTAATAATTTTACAAATTGGAAAATATCCGCAATCGATTTGTAAGTATCGAAAACCTCTATATACCAATTTCGAACGATCTAACTCTATTTTTATTTTTTTGCCCCCCTTCTCGCCCCTCCTAATAACTTTACACTTTCGAAAATATCCCCATTCGACTTGTAGGCCTTTAAAACCTAACTGTACCAATTTTGAACGGCCTAACTGTATTTCTATTTGTTTTTGCCCATAGCCCCTCCCTTACTGCCCCCCCTTCCCACCACTTCTAATTATTTTACAAATTCGAAAATATCCGCAATCGATTGGAAGTATCGAAAACCTCTATGTACCAATTTTGAACGATCTGACACTATTTTTATTTTTTTGCCCCCCCCCCCCAAAAAAAAAAAAAAAAAAAAAAAAAAACGGAAAAAATCAAAAAATGAGTTTTTGGAAATATTTTCAAGAAGACGCTTGGCGTTTTTTTTTTTTTTTTTTTTTTTTTTTTTTTTTACATCTTTGAGCTATTACTTTTACTCGAAAATCTGTATTTTTCTAAATTTGCCTCCGAAAATCATTTATACCCCCTTCTCCCGTTAAAAATCCAAAATTCCAAAATCGCAGGAAATGATTTTTTCGTATTCAAGTCTAGTCTCCCCATCTGCAATTTCTTCACTGTGAAGTAATTTGGAGCCGAGTTATACTTATAAATGTGTTTTTTCCTTATGCGCCTCCGAAAATCATTTATACCCCCTTCCCCCTTAAAACTCCAAAATTACAAAATCGCAGAAAAGATTTTTTTGTTTTCAAGTCTAGTCTCTCCCTCTACAATTTCTTTACCGTGTAGCAATTTGGAGCCGAGTTGTGCTTATAAAGGTGGTTTTTGCCTTCTGCACCTTCGAAAATCATTTTCAGCTCCTCTCCCCCTTTAAAAATCCAAAATTCCAAAATCGCAGAAAATGATTTTTTTGTACTTAAGTCTAGTCCCCCATCTGCAATTTTTTCATCGTGAAGTAATTTGGAGCCGAGTTATGCTTATAAAGGTGTTTTTGCCTCCTGCGCCTCCGAAAATCATTTTCACCCCTTTTCCCCCTTAAAAATCCAAAAATCCAAAATCGCAGTAAATGATTTTTTTGTGTTCAAGTCTAGTCTCTCCATCTGCAATATCTTCCTCGTGAAGCAATTTGGAGCCGAGTTATGCTTATAAAGGTGTTTTTGTCTTCAGCAACTCCGAAAATTATTTTCACCCCCTTTCCCCCTTAAAAATCAAAAATTCCAAAATCGCAGAAAATGATTTTTTCGTATTTAAGCCTAGTCTCCCCATCTGCAATTTCTTCCCTGTGAAGTAATTTGGTGCCGAGTTGCACTTATAAATGTGTTTTTGCCTTATGCGCCCCCGAAAATCTCATTTTTACCCCCTACCCCCCTTAAAAATCCAAAATTCCAAAATCGCAGAAATGGTTTTTTTGTATTCAAGTCTATTCTCCCCATCTGCAATTTCTTCATCGTGAAGCAATTTGGAGCCGAGATATGCTTATAAAGGCGGTTTTGCCTTCTGCCCTCACGGGGGGGAACGGGGGGGGGGGGTATTTCGCAAAATCCCGTCTTAGTGAGCGTCAGGGTCCTAAAATCAACCTGCTCAGCAAAAATTGCGACTCTATCTCCCATAGGATCGCCACAACCGTGTTGAGTCAGTGAATCAGTGAGTTTACTTTTTATATATATAGATAAGAATCCTTCCTATTCTGTTTATATTTTTAATGGTTTTTAGGTTTAAAATAGTGCTTGCTGAAATAAATTTGCTATCTTTAAAACTGCATTTTTTCTACAAACTTTCTATAAAAATAAATCATTTATGCAACTACTGTTTAGGTTTAATATTTATTTTTTCTTTTTGTAATACTTATATAAATATTAAATTTTTGATGTGCTACTTAGGTTAAAATGGCTGTTGCTGTATTAAACATATTGTCGAAAAACATTCGGTGTACTTCAACACCAAAATTTAAAAAATCGCCCAGGAGGATCTATTAATGAAACTGATAAAATAAAAATATGGTTCATAGAGTTTAAATAATCCATTTAAAAAAAACTTTTAAAACCCAAGTTCTTAATATATTGTATCACATAAATCTTTTCGAAATTAGAATAAAATTTAATTTGCGGAAAAAAAAAAAAAAAGTAACTTTTCTGTTTATTAACCAAAATTGATGAAATTTGTACTGCAAGTTGGTCTTGTGTTGTGCAGGCTGTATATTATATTTTTGTGTTCGTGAGAGAAAATTAAAAAAAAAAAAAAAAAAAAAAAATGAAAACTGCAACTTTTAATCCCACTTCAAAAACACGTGACTTAATGAGTAGCACATTTTTTTCCCTCCAAACGGTTTCCCTACAAACCTCTGCTGTTGCCAACTAAAATTTATACTTTAATTAATTTAAAAAATTCTAATTGTCCGATCGATAAGCTTTTTAATCCGTCGGATTCACAAAAATCGCTCTTTGCATTTGGTACCTTAATTGCTAACGATACGACTGATATTTCTAATTTATTTTCTAATTTTTCTAATTTATTTTCCTCTTTTTAAGTAAATGTAATTTTTTTATTTTATTTTATTTTATTTTTTAATTCTGTCGAAACAAATTGGCAACAATTAAACTATGGATAAAATTTAAATGGCTAATTTATCAGGAATTAAAAAGTTCTTATTTTCCCATTTTAATTAATTAAAAAAAACTAATCAAAAAATTTTCACACTTTAATTAATTTAAAAAAAAAAAAAAAAAAAAAAAAACTAATCGAAAATTCGAAAATCGGGCTTCGAGGTGGATCTGGAGAGGTCAGTACGAACCTCCATACAAATGTGTGTAGCTCTGCGATCATTCCTAAAAAGGTCTCGATATACATACACAATGACCCACAAACATCTTGTTTTATTACATGTATAGATAAATTGATCTACTAATAAGGCACACACACACAAATTCTCTTTTATCTATAAGTATTTTTGCTCCATAAAATGCGTAACGGTTCAAATGTGATATAACTTTAACTGAGGCTTCTCTCGCCTTCTTACAATTTCCCCGTTTTCGGTCGCCAAATCCCATGTAACTCAATGGGGAAATTTGTTTATAGAACTACTCATTATGTCCTGCATTTTTTTTTTCTTTTTCGTCTTTACATTCGGAAATTTCAAAAATAGCATTCGTAATTAAATTAGCATTCGTAATAGCATATAAGTTTGTACTCGTTTTCCAAAAATTTAATTTTTTTATTTTTAGCCTTTCAGTTTTTAGTTAAAAATGAAAAAAAAAAAATGCACTTAGTTATATTTTTTGTAGTTTTAAACTCAAAATTAAAATATTCAAAAAAAAAAATCAATTTTTGGAAAACGAGTTCTGATTTAGCAGTTAGAAATTTTCAGAGTGCGAAAACAGAATTTAAAAATTTCAATTAAGTAATGTGTAATTTTATAAACAATTTTCCCCATAGAATAACAGAGGCTTTGGCTGATCTTAATGATGTGTGATGTCTCCCCTTAAAAGAAAAAATATTTAAGCCATGATCAGTAACTTCACTTCATACTAAACTATGATTGGTAAATTCATTAAAAGCAAAAATGCCTAATTATTATACATAAAATAAGTAACAACGCTATAAAAATAAAATAAATAACAGCGGTCGAAAAAGCTTTTACACTTTCGGATCAGTTTGATTTATCAGTACGAAAAAAAAAATGCAATAAATATATAATAGCACCATAATAGGATGATTAATTACTCTAAAAAAATTAAAAGGGAATGAAGTACCAGTAGCGTAAATAATGTTTCTTTTTTTTTTATCCTGTAGCGTAAGACTTTGACTATTATTCATCATTAATGTATATGCATTTCCCTAATAAACATCTGACTGAAAAATTGATAATTCATTTAAATTTCATTAGTGAATTTAATTGAGTTTCATTAAAAATTATTAACTTATTCAGTGAAAATAAAGTTCAATTAGTTTTGCTAGAGTTTACTTTTATCTATGAAAATTTGCATACGAGATAAATGTTAAATCGGAGGAAAAAATCCGCTTTTCAATGATAGCAAAATTTGCTAGGTTCGAAAACAAACGTGAATGTACTTTATTTTGATTATCAAGTGAACAATCCTAAATTATGAATGCATATATTAAAACGTTTTTTATAGTATAACTTTACTCTTAAACAATGCACAAAAAAATAATAATAATAATTGGCTTAAAAAATTCTAGTTAATAAATTTTCGAAAAACATTAAAGTGAAAATTAGCATTTTAAGTTCGCTGAATTAAGTTATTAAATTTATTAATAACTTAATTTATTTTTAATAACTTAAATAATAACTTTACTAATAAGTGTTTAAAATTTAAAGTATCGCAATTCCTGGTTTAAACCCTGGTATGAAGCAGTGCGAGACAAATTAAATCTGTAAAATTTAATACTATAAACTTAGCCAAAAATTAATTAATTTGAGATTGCTGAAGTAAATGGAAGCGAATACCTGTTACTGGTTGAGGAAAAATAAGAATATTGTAAGGAAACACCATGATATTTACAAATACGCAAAAATAGTTTCGAGTCGAAAAAATGGAATTATTTACAAAAGGTGCATATTCATTACAATGGTGTTATTTAATGGTGCTGGTTATAAAATTCTTCTTTTTCAACACAGCTGATATGTGGCGTCACAGACGGAAAAGGGTAATCGAATCTTGTAAATACTAATGAATTTTCTTATTGTATAGCTTTACAATCAAAAGATAGTGTATGATGATATTTTGATTACATTAGTTATTAGGTTACCGATGTAATGTAATAAAAAATAGATATACTTAAATTATCTTTGACGTGAATAAATTTTAATCAGGTGATAATAAAATTAATAGGAAAGGAAAGAAAATTTAGCACATAAATTATTAAGTTCATAAATTTCTTACCCTTGTGTAGAATTACAATGCAAGAGGTCATAAGCCATTAAAAGAGTACTTTGAACTTCAGTGATAAATAAGAGGTGTCATTTATTACGGAACATTGATTTTGAAGTAAATTATCCTATGCAATAAAAGCGAAATGAACAGAAATAAATATATATCCGTGTTAATGTCCAAGGTCAATGAAGATAAAAGTAATTCTCCCATTTTAACTAATATAATCATTTTGAGAATTATCTATTTTTGCCGCATTTAATATAACAATAAATTTTAAGCAATATTTTGATAAAATACGTGTTTTTGATTAGCAAGGATGAGATTAACAATAATTTAAAATAATATTAAATGAAGAGAAGTCGTAGCATCATAATTGGTTAAAGAATATTAAAAGAACATTTGGTACTATATCAATAAACACATGAAATGTTTTCAACATATAGAACGCCAAAGGGAAGATGAAAAATGTAGCCAGCTGTTTCGGTAGTTTCGAGCGTACTGTTATCAGTGCATGAGGGCAGTACATTCAATATTACCCAAACAGCTGTCAACATTTTTCATTCTAGATGGATTTAAAATAATTCAGTTTTTAAAGCTAAAAAATGCAAAATATAACCCCTTAGCTGCTAGCAGTCATATATATTTACCTTCAAAACTTGCTTCAAAAAACACTTTGCTGAATATACAAAACAATGATAAAAATTGTTTGGCTTGGTGCTTAATAGCTCATAGGTTGAATTTAGATTAAAATAGAAACACCAGGCCAGTATCCCAATATATACAATATGAAAATCCTATGGAATTAGGAAATACCAGCATGTCTGGTAACCTTAATAATAATTCTAGTCATCGAAAAGTTGAATCACCAATGTGTTGATTTATTTGGATATGAATATGTTGAAGTGTGTCCCATCTCGATTAAAATAACTCTGATGATATTAAACTTTTATTATTGCACATGATAAAAAGCAACATTATTGCCTTAAAGGAAACTTTTCCCATCATTTATGTGATTTGTCTGAACATAATTTAAAATCATATTATTTTTATCAATGCCTTACATCGATTTACAAGAGAAGATGTGTTAAAATTTTCTATCCAATAAAGCCAAGAGCATGAAGTGCAGGCAATAAAAATGCTGTTAGAAGAAAATAGCATTTTATAGTTTACAGGTACTCAATTTTAATAACCTGTTCTTTATACTATTTATGCAGATTTTGAAAGTTTACTTATACACCCCAAGTAGCACAGGAACGTTCTGTGAACGTCTAATAACGGTTTCAATAGTTCAAACACCGTGTTTCGTGTCAAAAGAACGTTCTAAAACACGTTCAGAAATAGTATTATTTAGAACGTTCTGAAAATGTTTGATTTGTACCATCTATAAAACGTACAATTCTAGTTCTATATAGAACGTTCAAGTGTGACACCGTCATAACACGTTCTGTAACAGTGTAATTATAACGAATATGACAAAATGACTTTTTAGTACTATTGGTTGGGAAACTAGGTTAACCTTTAAAATTTTTGACTTCAGCTTTTGATTTTTTTACACGTTTTGTGGCGTGAGGAATCCGGAAGTCAAAAGGTTGGTATGGTATCTGTTAATGTGTATCGGCACCTATTAGTGTGATAGCCCGTTAGTTCATGTACACGATATCTCAAGAACAAATGATTGCAGAGAGATCGGACCAGTTTTAAAATATCACTTATGATATTGATAAGAATCTTATTGATAGATTTGCAACATTCTAATTTAAAAACTTCGTAAGTTATTCGAAATTTATAATTTTTAGCATGATAGAGAATAGAGCATTTTTTACATTTTCAGTTTAACGTTTTGTTAGCACGTCAGTAAAGAATGCTTCCCAATAATCAGTAGCGGTGAGGTGAAAAAAAATTACAAAATTTTAAACTCATGGAAAAATTTTGTGGATTTTGTATTTCAGGAATCAATGTATGGAATTCGACCAAACTTGTTACAATATTAGATCTTGCCCTAAATTGGAGTTTATTTGAATTTCATTTGGGATATATCGCCCGATAGATTACGGTGCTATGCAATGAAACCCTCCATTTATGGGACGGCTATATCTCAGCTTCTATAGTGTACAAATGTATTAAACATGATATATTGGCATATATCATCATAACCTCTGCTAATACAATTTGGATGTATACATTGTCCAACAGGTGGCGTTGCTAATCTGCAATTTAATCATTTTAACGGAAAGGCAATATTTTAACTCTTGTGATTTAACAATAAATTTTGTGATGCACTGAAGTTATAAGTGAAATCGATTTTATGTAAAGCTTTACTGGTCCATTTTGGATGCACATCGGCCAACAGGTGGCGTGGCTATATTTCAATTTAATCTCATAACAAAAACGAAAAATCTCAACTTCTGTGATTTATAAATATTGTAAATTTGGTAAGTGAAATTAATATTACGTAAAACTCTACAGATTGCCTTTGGGTGCATATCGGACGACAGGTGGCACTGCCACGTTCCAATATTTTCCATTCACAGAAAGGCTATCTATCAGCTTCTGTAATATATATACTCACCAAACCTTCTGCGTGACATACATTTGATATATAATATTGATTCAATTTGGCTGTATAACGAGTAATAGTCAAACAGTTTTTTTTTATTATTATCATTCATAGGACATTGTTTTTTCCCCTAGGAATAAGTATGCATCATCCCTGGGGGATGGGGGAAGGGTGGATAAAAATTTTCACTATAATTATCTTTCAAAAGAATTCGATATCACCTTTAAAACGAATAATTGAAACATCGTTTTCTGATGATTTAAAACAAATTTACCGTTTTTTTTTTTTTTTTTTTTTTTTTTTTTCATTTGTAATAATAATAATAATAATAATAAACCCTTAGAAAAATACATTTTCTAAGATCTTCTATGCAGCATAAAAATGATTGTCTTCTGTCATGAAAATCTATGCATTCCCCAGACCCAAAGTTTAGATACAAAAAGCTAATCACGGATGTTATTGAATAAGTAATATAGTGCTTTACGCGAGTTTCAAAGAAAATCACGGGAAAACTCCGAAAACCTAAGTCGACGAGCGTGACCAGGAATCGAAGCCAACACTTCCCGTTTGTAAGGTTCGAGAGTAGAACCTCGCGGTCTCTAATACTCATTGGGAAGTTACAGAATGAGTTTTTTTCTTCTTTTCTTTAAGCATAATTTTAAACTTTTATTATATTTTATTTATGATTCTATTTAAGTTTAAATGTTACTGATAAATTATCAATATTGATAATGTTGTTAAATCGTTACTCTGTTTGATTATTCTTATTTTATTTTATTTATTTTCACTGAATATTTTATTCAATACTAAAATATACACTAAAACAAAATATGCTTTTCCGTTTAATTCGAGATTTTAAAATGGAAAAATAAAGTGATCTCATAAGTTTTTCAAATACTTTATAAAAATTTAAATAATTGTTTAACTCAGCTCCATTTTTCCTTAAAATATTGACCATATGTTTTCTACTTTCAAACGTTGAACTTTGAAACATGATTATTCCGGATGTAACAAGGGAAGAGCAGATGAAACTGACATCTGTGGATTGCATTTATTTAATTCTCGCTGACCTTGCAAATTCAAAGGTCTTGGGAATGTCGTGCCGTTATGTGAAGCGGTAATTTTAAAACGTGTAATGTAATCTGTTTTGTTCAGTTTTCGCGTTATAATGACTTGGATAAGCTTTAGAAAAGGTAAAAATGTAATATTTTTAACCTGTAATAGTCTCTATTTTCTATTTATTAAAGTCTTATTTTAATATCAATTAAACAATCATTTTCATATCTGCGTAAGTTCTTAAGCCTAACATTTGATACTTGTAAGTAGCACTGTATCGCAGAAAAAACTGCTCCTGTTACAGAAAACCGCTTAGAAATTATGGATTCATTTTATTAATTCAGTCTTCTGAGATGGAAATTGTTAAAATGACTATTTTTGGTTATTATGCTTCTGAATGAAGTAACATAAAGAATTTAAAAGATGAGAGCTAATTTTAAGTGAATGCCCTTCCAGACTGGTCATTATGTATTTTAAAATGCTAGTTGGAAGGGTGTTTTCTTGGAGAAATTCTTATGAAGAAAATGAGGAAGGTATGTAATTCTTTTTTTTTTTTCTTTTCTTTTTAAATTCTGAAGTATTTATTTAATGTTTATATGATAATATATATACAATCTAGGTTATGCAAATTGCATATTTTTAAAATAATATCCTAAGTTTCACCGACTTACAATTTTAAATATCTCTTTACTGTTATTTATTAAATAAAATATATGAAATTGTTTAACTGCATAATAAAACAAAGATTCAATTCAATTTTATTCCACATCTTTATAAAAAAAGATATTCTGCTTAAAAAAAAGGACGATTTACTATATTATTTATTAATACTAATAATATTTACATTTATCAATTATTTAATATACCATGATAGCATAATTACATCAAATGAGGTAAAAATTGCGTTGACTCAATTTAAAGAAATTTAAACATTTAAAAAATACCAATTACATTGCCATGTGGAATAAATTTAAATACCTGCAAACATCATTTTTGTAAACTGCTGCTGTAAACTGAAAATATGTATGCACACATGCACTGAAATTTAAAAATATGAAGTATGTTAAATATTTTAGAAAAATATTATGATTAAATATATATATATATGTATTTAAGTATTTGGACATTTTAAAAATTTCCTCCTTCTAACTAATTTTTAATTTTTTGTTTCAATTTCTTATTATTATAAATTAACAATATATTCTAAACTCAATTATATATTATTTTAGCGGTGTATTGGTACATTCATTTTTGAAATTATTTTTTATGTTGAAATATTAAAACTTTCTATAAACTTCAGCATTCAAA
The DNA here is from genome assembly GCA_963930645.1 of Salticus scenicus. Classification (NCBI taxonomy): domain Eukaryota; kingdom Metazoa; phylum Arthropoda; class Arachnida; order Araneae; family Salticidae; genus Salticus; species Salticus scenicus. The sequence goes on from OZ005651.1 coordinate 106,043,563, forward strand.
TATATTTATAAACTATCCATGGACTTACAAAGTAGTACCCAGAAATGTTTAGAATATACAGGGTGCAAAGTCGAGAGCAGGCCTTTATTTGCGCAACAATTGGTCTCAAACGTCCTCCAATAAGAAAATGTATTTAAAAAAAAAAATGTAAGAATTCATTATATGACATGTTTAAATTTAAAAAATCAATTTACTAAAAATCACAAAAACTGATAATTTTTATACAATTTTCATGACACTAATAGTGTAAGTTGAGTTCTAACCTAAAAAATATAACACAAAAAGTTTCACTTTTGTGCACCCAAAATTGTCTGAGATAGTTAGTTTCAAAATTTAGGATTATTTCGCATTTTCTCGGGCTTTATTAAAAAGTCAATGAAAAATTCTTTAATAAACCCAGGGAAAATGCAAACAAAGTCCAATTAGGATTTTTAAACCGATCCCTTATTGAAGGCCGAAATATGTTAGAAAATCCAAACTTTAAATATCATGTTCCATTTTGGGAGAATAGAAATGAAACTGTTTGTTAGGATGAGTGTCAGTTTTCTAAATATGATTATAGGGATCTGGGACTATGTAAAAATTTAGTTTTTGCAATTTTGAAAAAATAGATATTTTAAATTTAAACATGTTATACCACAAATGCTCATATTCTTTAAAACATTTTGTAACTGAAACTATATATTTGCGACCAATAGTTGCGGAGATAAAGGTATTCTCGTCACAATGCTTTGCACCCTGTATTTAAAAAAAAAAAAAAAAAAAAAAAAAAAAAAAAACATATATATATATATATATATATGTATGTATAAATGAATTTTTAATCTTAGTTAAAGCCAAGCAACAGATATAAGATCCCTGAAACCACATAGGTCAATGAGAAGAAAATTACAACAAATTTAAATAACCTGGGGAGACTGATTGTGATTTATTGAAACATTCATATTTTATTTATTGATTTTTATTTTATTTAACTTCAGTCTAATCTTAAATTTATTCCTATATTGTTAGTTGCAATTTTAATAATTTTGCCGGTGCGTAAAAACCACATGAAACTCAAATCAAAAGATACAAACAAGCAACGAGGAAATAAAAAATTAAGACAGCATTTTAAAAATTTTTTATGACGCATTCGGAATCACAAGGATTAAAACAAGCAAAATAAATCAAGAGTTTAGTTGTATACAGCAGATGAAGAATAATGATACAACACAGCAACAGGGATATAAATTACTTTTTTTTAAATTCAAATATTGTTTGAGAAATTTTAACATACTTACTATTCCTTTAATTTCAACGTATATGCATGAAAAATTCCATATTTTATGACTGTAATTCCCAAAAAGTGTCATAACGTGCCTATATCCCTTTAAAAAATTCCTTAAATTTTTGCATTTTTAAAAAATTTCTTTTTTCCCCTAATCTGAAGATAATGGCGTTATAGTATTAATTAAGAAACTTTGAATAAACACCATAAAATGCAAGAACTCGCAACTGCTACAAACAAAGCACGGCTGCTACAAACAAAGCGGCAACGCATTCCACACACTCAACGTGCTTGTTTGCAGCTCTCGTGCCTACAATGTTCGCCTGATGAAGGGTTGTGTCTTCTTTTGACCCGAAACAGTTGATGCGAGTTCTCGCATTTTATGGTGTTTATTCAAAGTTTTGTAATTAATACTATAACTTCATTATCTACAGATTAGGGAAAAAAAAGAAATTTTTAAAAAATGCAAAAATTTAAGAAATTTTTTAAGGTATAAAGAGACGTTATGACACTTTTTGGGGAAAGCTGTCATAGAATATAGAATTTTTGATGCATATACGTTGAAATTAAAAGAATAGTAAGTATGTTAAAATTTCTCAAACATTATTTGAATTGAAAAAAAAAGTAATTCATATCCCTGTTCATGTGTTGTATCATTATTCGTCATCAGCTATGTAATTTTTACTTCTAAACGCTCGTACTGAGGGGATTTTTTTATAATGACGTCACATTTTTTTTTTTTTTTTTTTTTTTTTAACTACACTATTTTAGAACGTTTACAGTACGTTTTCTGGAACGTTCTGAAAATGTGTATAACGTTTTGAAAACGTTCTAAAAACGTTTAGAACGTTCTGAGACCGTATACATAGAACGTTCTCAGAACGCTTCTATAACACCGATGGTGATAGTTACACGTTCATTGAACGTTCTCTGAACCGTACTATTGTACGTCTTCAAGATGGACAGATAGACGTCTATAACACGTTCAAAGTGAACGTTCTTAGAACGTGTTTGCAGAACAATTTTTGAACGTTCAGAGAACGTTTCGGTGCTGCTTGGGACGTTACTCCTGTTTCACCTTCTTCGTATATTTCACATACTTCAGAATTGCTTATCATGTTCCATGTGGATATGCTTATATTATTGTCGGTCATGACTAAAGATCTGTTAAGTTTATTTAAGGGTATATAGAAAAAGATGCAGTGAAACAACTTTTAGAAAAGATAATGGGAGAAAAAAAAGATTCCTTCAGAAAATTTAATAAACAACAAACTTGTGTATTAGAATTTTGAAAGAGCTAAGATTTTCTAGAATCTGAAATCTGTACTTTGGGTAAAAAAACATTAAATAATTATCACATTAGAGATAATTGTAAAATTTCTGGTGTCTATAAGGGCGCATTACATGTTTAGTACAACCTTAACTTTAAACAGAGTATATCTATCTCTGTCATATTTCATAATTTGAAAAATTACGATCACATAAAATTATGAAAAGTTTAAAGATCATCAAATGGAATATCGCTAAAACTTTGAAAAACAATATTATATTTCAACTGAAGAAACCTGAGTCTTACGTACAATTAATTTTTTACCATAGTATCCAATTTTTCTATACTTATCTAGAAAAAACATGTTAAAAATCTTAATTCATCACCGTTTTCTTCTCAGTCGGTAACCCTTGTACACGTTAACAAGAAAAGAAATATACTCTTATGACTATTTCATCTTTATTTTAATAATTTGGAACAAACTCAGCTGTCTCGAGCATGCGCTTATTATAACAAATTAACTGATGAATGTATTAAAGATGGTAATTATTGACATACGTATAATATGTGAACTTTTTAAGATAAAAAATCTTAGTGATCATCAGGACTTATATGTGAAGACCGGTATTTTATTATTTACTGATGTGTTCCAAAATTTCAGAAGTGTGTGTCATCGGTATGGTGAATATTTTACTATCTATATATATGATATTCATTGTGAACATATACTACTCCTAGAATTTCATTCAAAACATGATTAAAGATGACTGATACACCTCTAAGGACTCTTAGCAGATATAAATGTGCTACTACTGCTTATAGAAAGAGGTACGGTGAAGTTAGTACAATTAGTAAAAGAATGGAGAGAGCAAACAATCCATCTATGTGTGATTATAATCCTAAAGTACCAAAAAGCTATGTACTGAGAAGTTAACAACGTTTATGATTAACTATGCCTCATTATATACCCTATGGTAAGTTTGAATGAAATGATACAAATAATATAACTGAAGAATTTATCTTATCCCTTCGTAATGACTCTGATACTGCATACAAATTTCAAACTGGTCTTCATTATCCCGACCTTCCTTGTGTATTACATAATGATTATACCTTAGCACGTGAAAAGTTAACCTTAACAGAAGAAATGGTGCCGTTTTATTAAAAATGTATGTTCCAAAATAGAAAATATATAGGAACACCGAAGTTAATTCGAAATTTCAAAATTATGAAATATAGGTTGTGTACAATCGGAATTTAAAGCTGTGTCTACAAATACAATTAAAGTTACAACAGTGCATAAAGCCCTTTGATTTAAACAAGGATCGTGGTTAGAAAGTTTTATATTATTTAACATGAATAAAAGAAAGCAAACTACATCTTCATTTAAGAAGGACTTTTTTAAATTTCTTAAGAACAGCATGTATAGCGAAACAACAAAAGACTTTAGGAAAAGACGAAATATAGATCTTTGTTTTAATATCTCTAAAACAACTATAAAATAAATAGCATCTCCTACTTTAAAATTTTTTTAAACATGTAATGAGAATTTGCCTACTGTAGAAAAACTTAAAACTAGTATTTTAATTATTCTGCCTATATTCGGCTTGCAATACCTTAGTTATCTAAACCATTCATGTATAGTTTTTATTATAATTATATGAAACCATAATATAACAATCGAGGTGTATTTTTGTTTACAGATACAGTTTATTTTACATACCTTATCACTACTCATTATACAATATAAAGACATGCAAAATAATTCTTTAGTCTTTGATTTATCTGATTATCCAAAGTCCCATTCCCTTTATTCTCAAGATAAAAAAGAAGGTACTGAAAATTTTAAAGATGAATTGAGTGGTGAAATAGCTTTGGAGTTTGTAGAGTTAAAACAAATGTGTACTCGATAAAATCCACTAAAAAAGAAGCAAAACGAGCCAACAAATTCGCTACACAGGATTTTCAACATAGAATTAAGCATGAAAACCACTTACAGTGTTTACAGAAACACTGAGCAAGTATAGAAAAACAGGAAAGAATCATGCAGGGTAGTCATGATTTATATACTGATAGTAAAAATAAAATTAGTCTATGCCCGGTCTAAGTCTAAGATCAATTAGTCTAAGCTATTAGTAACAAATGCAATATGGATGGAAATATAAGTTTAGCATATGGACATTATAAAATTGCGCAAGACTTAATAGCTTGAACTTTACTTATATTATTTCGTTTTTGTTGAAATTTTGTGTTTTTAATATTATTTATGATGTAATGCCGACTTAAGATACAGATATTGGAAACACTATTTTATATATTGTACATTGTAAATATATATTTTAATAAAGTACTTAATTAACTGTCAACTAAGTCTAGTTTATTTTTAAATATTCAAAAATACTATTTTAAAAATATTTTATAAAAGAAAAGATATTTTATAAGAATATATGAAAAGCATGAGTATTGCTTCATGAGCCAAATTAAACAATAACTTTTCCTTACAACTAACACACAGTCTATGAATTTTCAGTTGTGCATAATTATGAAATTATATATAACACATTATTCAAAATCTTTAAAAGGATAATGAAAATATTCAATTGCACAGAGATAGAGAGTTACTCTAAATTTTATGGTATATGACAATGTTTTATACTGTATAAGGTAACTTCAACTCTTATAACTAACAAAAATGCGTAGGTGGTTCAAGATTTTGCGTTCACTTTATGCGCTACACAAAACCACTTCAACATGTACTTCTACAGAAGAACGAACACTAAATCACTATATTTAATGTCCGCTGAATATCCTAGCTATTATCAAACCAACAATCTCAAATAGCTTCTATGATTTTTTTTTTAAACTTATAGCAAATTGTTTAAAACCCGTTTAAGGAATAAAATTTAAAGTAAAATACAACTTTTCGATATTTACAGCCATTTTATAGAAGGGTAGCCTGGCTTCGCTCGTCTAGTTTGGCAGTTTAACACAGAAAATATAGAAGTGAGTAGATATTTATCTATTTATAGTTTCTAGCCTTTTGCTATAAAATTAGGTATATGAAACTTTATCAACTGAACCAACGTGTCAAGAGCTTTTGATTTACACATCTGGAAATACACCAAACTCAAAACATTTTCTAAATCAGATACGTTTGAGAGACACTACGTAATATGAAAAATCAATCTTAAAATATTCTTTAAAAAGCTATTTAAAGTAGATTATTTACATAATCGGAGAAAAGCCGTTAGTTAAACAAAGCAAGAATTTTCATTTATTTAAATAAAAATTATCTCGTGTTAATTTTGATACCAAATTTAATGCAAAATTTTAAGTCTTCTAATCCATTTTAAATTTTTTAAACTTCTTGTATAATTTCACCTCATTAAATGTAAAAATTTATGTAGAAAAAGTCATAAAAGTTTTGCATAAAAATGTATAACCTGAAAGAAAAGATAAACATATTTGCAAATTGACTGTGTTATTTAGACTATCTTTTCGATGCGAATTTTTCTCCATTTTATGTCTGCAATTTATGGCGCCATAATATAATAGCAAAAATATCCTTGTGATAACCTAATTAGCAGGGCACCGAATAAAACACTTTTTCGTCTTCCTGTTCCTCCTAGATCCTCCCCCCCCCACAAGAATTTCGAACCTCGATATTACTTCATTTAAGATGGTATGTTATATGTTATGCAAACGTCAAGTTTGGTTGGTGTTGCATTAGGCGTAATAGAGTTATGTTGCCACAAGTAAACATTCAACCATTTATAAAGCATATATATGAAGGCCATTCTAAAAGTAAAGAACGCCCGTTTCCCTAGATATTTTTATTTAAGGTAATAAAACATAACTTTTTTTACAACACATATAATATCTTAGTTATTTTTCTAACGTAGTCGTTATATATACTTAAACATTTATATCTTTTACTTAAACATTTAACATTAAACATTTATACTTAAACATTTAACATATCACCAGTTTTAACATGCTTTTTCTACATGTGCAAACCTTATTACCACCAAGTCTGTAACTCAAATTACTGCATCGACAATTACATGAAGAACTGTTCTTGAAATTTTAGGAAAGAACAAATGGGTTCATCTAGAGTGAAATGCTTATATTGTTGACACCTTTCTTCAATCTTTGGTTGGAGTATGTTTCTATAACAAATGCATATATTTATGTTACAAGTAAAGAAATTCTATTCCGCTACTTACAGATGCATTTAAAAAAATCGCTTAAAATCTTGTTAGAAAGCAAAATTACTATCAGTTTAAAAATTATAGTTTATTAAAATTGGATAATTTTTCCATAAGTAAAAGGCAGAGAGATACTATTATTATTTTTTTTTTTTTCATTTTTTTTTTTTTTAATATAAAATAAAACTGATATTTTGGGAAATTCTAAATTACTAGGTGAATAATCAACATAGCCTTAGCTTTTACATTACATATTGAGAAAAACTCTTTAGAAGGATAGTAAGAATACAAACGCATTTATATATTTTATCTTTCAATTTCTTAATTAAAAGCAATTCATCAGCAGTCATTATTTATTATAGAAAAATAATGGCACTTTTGCTTGCAGCTTTTATCTTTTTAACACTAAGAGATATGTCAAGATTCTTACAAAGAACACGTTTAAAAGCAGCAGTTCTTCTGAAAAAAAAGTACAATAAAACATCTCCAAAGATTTAATCAAGAATCGTATCTTTTTTCCAAATATCTGTATTACTACAGAAAAAAATAAAAGACCGAAAAATGAATCAACCTTCTAATTTGCTAACTTGATACTCCGCTGGGTATTGCGGATTTAAGTTATTTTTAAAGACAATATTTATATCTTCAGTAACCTAATAAGTTTTTTGATATATTTGGTTAATTGTTTTATATAGAATTTTTTTTTTCTGTGATGAAGAAAGATAAAATAGAATTTCATTTTATAGGTTTATTTAAACACTTTCTAATTTTAAGAAGTGAATTTTATGATAGGCATGATCTGTTTTTTCGATATTTCTTCGTTACTGTAAAAAAAAAAAAAAAAAAAAAAAAAAAACTAATGTATATATAAAATACATTTAAAAAATATGAGAGGGTGGTAAATTAAAACCTTTATATGTACATAAATGCAAACTTATTTATAACGCAAACTACCTAATTGAATTCATGTTTTCAAGAACTGTAAGTACGGCTCTTAGTCATTATATTTAACATGCAGTTGAGTTTGTATACATTATTACTTTTATTTCAATTCCTTCTTAAATTTGTAAATATTATAAGTTCATTATTTTTATTCATAATCTATTTATTAAAAAAAAAAAAGCTATGGTTATTTATTTTAAACTTTAAGACAACTTCACTAATGAAATTCAAGCATTACTTCCTATAAGCTCCTTTATTTTGTTTTTCTTATAGAATAAGTTTAATTCACTCTTATTTATGAAATTACAACAAACCGCTAGAATTTTGATTAACCATTTAGCATTAAAAACGGAATAAAAAATTAACTTCGTGTTTCGATCAGATTATGCAACATTATAAACTTTCTATATATTCCATATTTTTCATTAATGCTGCATTTGAAGAAAATAATGAAAATTCTTTCAACGTATGATATTCACAAGGAATAATTATTATAAATATAACTTTTAATACAAAGCGGCAATCAGAAATTACAGATAAATAAAATATAATCATAACTGAAATAGATATTTTAATATAATATTTATAGTAAAAAATAAAATATGCATGTAATATTTAGAACGATTATTTAACAGTTTTCGTCGATTTTTTTTTCTGTATTATATTGTACACATTCGTTTTAATTCTTTTGGTACAAACTGAATTATTTCATACATTTTTCTACATTAATTATTATCTTAAATATTACGAAAGCCTAGGTGGCACCACTGTATTACATTCATCCTTAAATAGTCGCATAAAAATTATTCCAATTTTAGTGGCTATATTTCCAATTATGTTAGAAATATTAATTATTTACACAGATTACTAATAACGTATTAACTCATTACATATTTACATCCGCTATATATATTGCTATTTCTTTTATGTTCTTTCTACGGAAAATAAAATATTGCACAGAAATGTAATTTTTTTTAGTACCAGGTACTATTTCTTTCAGACAGAAAAAAAACCTCGTTATCATTTACTGTAGACCATTTTAACTTTTGTATAACAAGAAACAGTTTTCCACACAATTAAGAATTTAAATAAGTAAGGAGGATCAAAAATAGAACTCGGAAACTAAATTAAATTCTGTTTAGGACAGAATTAGGAACTTCCTTAGACGCACTACATACGTTATTTCGTTCAAAATGAATTCACCTAATCCTTTGCTAAAATAATTTTAAGTTAGTGTTACATATTTATTTATGCAATAAAACCTGTTATCGGGCATTTTTCTTTGAAGAAAAAAAATACACGTAAATAAATTAATAAAATTGAAAAACACTATGAAAAGTTGAACTTACAGAGCTGCCAACATTTTTAATTTTTAAATCAGAATTGACACCAGCATTTTTAAATGGACTATGTTATATATATTTTCGACAATTAATGTTACCGAGCTATAAAAATTTTCCGGTTTGAAGTCTTCCTTGAAAAACGGGAGACTTGACACCTATGAAATTGCAAAGTAAACTCCTATTACAACTGACGTCTATTAAATATTTTATTATAATTTATTTATAATTAGTATATATTTTAATAGTTTAGGGTACAAAGAGAAAATATTTTCTCATAAAAAACGAAACCTGTCTTAAAAACCACCTCTCTTAAGAACAGTCCTTCCAGGTCAAAAATTTCCCCCATAGTAGTTAATACTAATTTACTTCTTTTCAAAGCCAATGTACAGCTGTGTACCACTCTTATGAGTCACATTTTTCAAGAGAAGTTTCATTTTTTCATTAATTTGATTGACGACAGTTCACCATATAACTGTGGTCAATCTTGATGTATATAATAATAATCTGCGCGTGTAGAGAAAAAAGTAAGGGATAAGAATTAATTTTTCTGAATGCACAAATTCAGAGATAAATTTTAAGATTGGAAGAAAGATTTTTTTTTTTTCCATACCAACTTCCAAATGGATGATTTAAAATGGCAAAATTAAAGTATGAAATCTAGCTATGCCTAATTAGATAAATTACAGCTGAAATTAGTATTACTGGCCATGAAACTTTTGTGGAAACTTATCGATTAATATCGACGACTTTTTCATTTAGAAATTATGCTAAGCTAAGTATTATATATATATATATATATATATATATACTACAGAAATGATTAACACAACGGCTCTCGCAACATAACTATACATGAAGCGACATGAAAAATCATTGAAATAGACACGGTCGAGCGTGAACTATGCGGAATGCATTGATGGCACTGGCCGCAGGCATAAGATATGAGACAGCGTCCATCCATCTAGCTGCCGTCATTGTGGACACCAATGATGGAAGGTTACTGTCACAGTCAGCATTGGACAGCGTGGTTCCTATGGAAAGAAAGGGATACAGAATTGTGAGATCCATAGTCGCATGGTCTCGGTGTATGGGAACGAAGCACTCTCAAGGCCGTCTACAACTAGTTAGCCAAGTCCATTAGTGGAGGGGAGACCTTGGCCAAAGGTGTCAGCTTCAGACGACCAGAAATATCGCATACAACAGCGAATGTAGCAACAATGTCGGGTTTGGTCATAGCGAACAGGCGCATAACATTCAATGAGATGTGGAAGAAACAAGGCTTGCGCGAGGAACAATGCAGGTAATGTTTTAAGACCGAAGGAGGCCGCTCACCACTGTGCATGTCGATTTCGATCACTCGCTATACTCTTTCAGCGTCAGTCTTCTCTCTGTTGCCACAATCTACGTACCTGTCCGATATAGCCCCGCTCAGACTACGCAACAAGATAAATGGCGAAGAATCATGGGCCGACACGATTAACATTCTGTGGAACTGCATGAAATTGCCCATTTTTGGTGCATCAACAACCCCACAGAGTGGTGTACTAAAGCCATCCGGAACCTCCCAGCTAAATGGCAAAAGTGCATTGAATTGGCGGGGATTATATCTAACTGATGCACTACCTGTTTTTTGTTTAAAAATTGTATTCCATACCACGACAACATTTATGTCCTTCATTTCTATATGATCTAAAAAATTCTTGGAAAACAAATTACTACAAAGAACCGTACAAAGTTAATGGTTATTAAAAGTTTATAAAGTCAAATAATATGAATTTGAATAATTAAACCATTTAATTTAGAGATTTTGCGGCCTGAATTTAGATTTTCTAAGCAATCTCTTTTAAAAGATCCTCTATCTAAAGGGCCAATTTTCTGAGGTATGGTGGATAGCCCTCTTAGAGAGTTTTCACTGTTTATGTACATTTATAAGATTTTATTTAATTATTAATACATAAATAATGACAATTTTAGTAATTTCACTATGGAAATAATTTGACTAATGCGACTGTAACAATTTCTGATGTGAAAACTAACTTGGTTACAATGTACACATTTCTTCCTTCAAAGTGAATCTATATGATTTTTGCTAAAGAAATTTTACATGTTTTGTGTCACGATTTTTTATTCAAGAAAACTCTTGAACTGACTGTTTTCCAAGCAAACAAACATCTAAAAGAGTATCAAAAGAAGGGTTCCCAAATCTAGAAAATGGTTATTTAAAATAGATTAAAATACATTTCCGGAAAGGAGATTATTCCTCATTATAGTTATATTATATATAGTATGTGTACAAGGACACAACATTGTTCCAATACACTGTAGTTTATGACCGGAATTTTAAAATACACTCACGTTTGTGCAAATTGAAACAGCATGAAGGAATGGCGCGACTGAGCTGAAATTTTCAGAAAATGTAAATTATACTATGTAAAACAAATGATTAAAATTTCAAAGCCACCACATGTGCGTGGGCTTAGCAGCACCCTCAGGACTGCTGCTGAAACCGTATAAATAAAGTGCTGTAGTGGCATGTTTAAAATAGTCTATGTTTATCTCTTTGTGGTAAACGTGAGGTAAGACGTAATTATGCCTCGTCGACGACAGAGGGCGAAATTTGAACAACCTATGAAATTTGAATGGGGGACAATCATTGGCCTTTGTGAAGGGGGATTTTTCCTATCGCGTAAAAGCAACTGGTGTGCAGTGTAACAACAGCACAGTGATGCGAGTTTGAAAGCAGTGGACAGACTAGAACCGGATAACTCGAAAACTGGGAGTGGACGCCGAAAAATGAAGTCAATGCGCAAGGATAGACACTTAGTCCGCATGGCGCAGATGGAGCGTACAGCTTCATCTAGACAGTTAACAGCACATTGATCCACTGCTACAGGTGTCTCACTGTCTGCTTCGTCAATTCGTTGACGTCTGCTGTGCCGGGGACTGCGAGTACGAACTCCTTTATACAGGATTCCCCACCTCACGCAAAACCATTGACACTTGCGACTACAATGGGCTCATGCACATAGAGGCTGGCATGCAGATAGGCAGCAAGTGGTGATTTCTGACGCATTCCGCTTTTATTTGAGGCATCATGATGGCCGCATTCATGTTAGACGCTATGCCGGTGAACGCTACCTTCCATAGTACAGTATCGAACGTCATAGTGGACGAACACCCAGAGTTATGGTCTGAGGTGCGATTGCGTATCATCTACGATCTCTGCTGCTACGAAATGTGGGTAATCTTAACAGCGACAGGTGCATCAGAGAAGTGCTGAAACCCGAAGTCATTCCTTCTCTTCAAGGCATTCCTGGAGCTATCTTCCACCAGGATAATGCTCGACCGCATGTGGCAAAGAATGTGCAAGACTTCTTTTCAGCAGAAAACATACAGTTTCTTTCGTGGCCTGCTTATTCGCCGGATATGCCAGTGATTGAACATGTGTAAGATTTTATGGGTCGGCGTCTCGCTCGTGATCCTCTTCCTACAGTTTCAAGAGATGAACTTTGGTTACGCCTACAAGAAATATGGAATTCTCTTCCCCAAGCATATATTCAAAATCTGTTTGACTCTATGCCACGTCGTATAGCAACACTTATTGCAGCGGTTGGCGGCCCCACTAAATATTGATTTCGGACACTTAATATTGTATTTTGCTTTGAAAATTTAATCATTTATTTGTACTAATACAAGTCGTTTGTACATTAAAATTCATTTGATTCTGAGGATTCCTTCATAGTGTTACATTTTTTACAAGCATGAGTGTAGCATATTAGCACCTTTATTCTGCACTAAAGATAATAAAATTAATAACTTATTTTCAGATGCACAAAAACATATCTTCTATTTAAAAAAATATTTAAACAGTAATATTTTGTGTGCAATGTCATACAAATATTTCAAATATAGCCTGTCTGAAAAGGGAATTGCTTGAAGATGCGCTTTCAGTTATATTATGCCTTTTTTTTTTTTACCAACTTTTGTTGTACTGTAGTTGCATATGCAATATATAGACTACTTAAAAGCAGTTGAATTAATTACTTTATAATTAACATAATTAATAAGAATGCTTTTCAAATTATATTATACCCATCACTATAGTATTTCACATTTCGGTCGTGTGGTTTTAAAAACACATATTTATAAAAATAACTTTTGCTTAAAAAAAGGAAATATTTGTAATTTTAAAAATGTAAAATTGCCATGGGGGAACATTTTTATGTGTACTAGTCAGTATTCATGCGGAAAATACCATGAAAAACTCCGAATGACAATGCCGATGGATGTGACTTGGTTCGAACCTCGCACCTTCTGTCTTTTAAGTTTGAGATCAGAAACGCTTGACTAATGTTGGAGAGTCTTACTAACTATGAATCTTAATTCAGTATTCAGGATATAAAATAATACAGGTAAATACTAGAAATATTGCTAAATTTATACTATTTCGCAAGTGAATGACTACAATAACAAAGATAATAAAATATTATGTGGTAATTATAACATAATCCTTAAAACCTTTATGTACATTTCCGATTTCAAGTAAATTTTAAGCATTTTTTCAAATTCCATATGCTAAATATTCAATGTATAATAATTAAAAACACAATAAAAAGCAGAATTTTTTTTTTTCATTTCATATTTCAAATTGAGTATTAATAATTATACTTCAGGGAATTATTTTTAGTATATGGAAAAATTAAAAGAGCATATTTAATATGGTCTATGATGCACAATCACGCATAATATATCATTGTAGTCATTTAATAAGAATGGTGCCATAAACATGAATCAAGTTTGAGAATTCGTGATTTTTTAAACCATCTAAAGTTTAAATTTTGTGTTTTAAAATATTAGTAATATCTGATAAAGTGTATTATTAAATAATCGCACAACTAAAATGTATTATGAAACGTGGTAACATAATTATAACAATTTTAAACACAAAAATTTTATAAAATGTTCCCCATTTCCTTTTGTGATGTTTTAAACCTATTTTGAAAGGTAGCTTTATCAGGTAAGTTATACTTTTTTTTAAATATATAAATACACTTTAATTTGCATCTACGTAAGATTAAAATTAACGGAGTAAACTAGAGCTACGTAAAAGTGATAAAATTATTCCAGCAACAAAGCTATATTAACTGCCATGCTACATCAAAGTGGTAATTATAAGTGATTACAAGGATTTGAAACTAACGTTTAATGATTTTCGGAAGGCTAACGTAAACGAGGCTGCATTTGCTCTAGCAGATGCATTATGAAATAAAGCCATTAAATTATTCTTTGATACGCCGAGTATTTTTCGTTTGGATTAGTAGACCATCAACAAAATAAACGTAACAATTGATTTTTAAACTTTATAATTGAAATTTATACTGAAATATGACAAATGGTTGTATTATTTTTTTTTTTCATTGATTTTTAATTAAACATGATGATAAAACTTTTTAGAATTGTTTTACTATTTTACTACATAAAACAAAAACAAAAATGGCAACTTCTCAAGAAAATTGTAAATATAGGATGAATATCAATAACAGGATAATATTTAATAACAGGAGACTTGGCGTTGGAATATTTAAACCCAAATAGCCAAACGAAAAATATTTGCGATGCATACAGCTGTATGCATCGCAAATATTTTTCTTTTGGCGTTTCTGACGTAGTAGTTTATTCGGGTTTTAATAGATCATATTTAGTTTTAGTTTTATTTATATAAATCATGTGTTTTAAAAAAATATATGTAATGTTTCATAAAAAAGTGTATTTTACATTCAAATCCACAAAGCCATCCGAAATAAAAGCGTAAAGGAAAACTTTTATTTTGAAATTTATTATAATATTTTAAAGTTAGTATATTTATAATATGTACTCAAAAGTATAACAAGAGACAAATGTAACTAACAGAAGAGTTTACAGAAATATTAAACAAAAACTATGGCGCCTTCTTCTAATCTATTGTAGTAGCGTAAATTGTCGAATATTTTCCCTTCAAGTGAAAGATGTTATAATATTTGGCCAGACATTTTTTATAGTAAGGTTAATACTGTTCGATCTACAATCGGCAACAAAATTATTGAATCGTTAGCAATAATTCCTGTTTAAATGATGTGCATCTAATACTGTTTTGTTAAGTAAATACTTGTCGAGTCATGATGTTAGCATTATGCTGTTTATAAAAAAGTAAGTTCACGATAGAAATTAGCGACCAAACTAAAAAAAGAAAAATGTGGATGTGTCCTTCAATAAATTTTCTGCCGACAGTATGCTATAAAAGCTGAAATGTGCACATTGGAAAATAGCACTCTTGAAAATAAATAATGCTTATATTTACTATTCCAAAATCATCACTTCATCTCAAAATTTTGTGTAGTAAAACAAAAGAAAATGTCATTAAACATCTAGTTCGAATATTTTCATTGCTATGCCAAAAAATAATATAATGGAAAATAAAAATAAAAAATATGTAATTTAGTGTTTTCTAAATAATGCAAGATACCTATAAATAAATAAAAAATATTTACAATAAAATCAAGTTAAAAACAATTAGATATTGAGTTATTAACATAATCCCTTTATTATTATTATTATTATTATTATTATTATTAGAAAAAATTCACTGAAGAGTTTGACTGAAATGAAGAGAGGTGCATTTTATACTAATTTGAAATAAACTTTATTAAAATTTCCATTTATCAATTAAATTAGATTCTATAATGATCAAATTAACCTTTTGAATATAAGAATAATAGGCTATATTATCAAATTCTAGATTTTAAAAAGTTACTTGATTATCGTTATTGAATACATCCTCACTATTCACAAACTTCTACCACCTATATGCAACAGCACTGCATTGTGCCCATTTTGAATGATAGAATATATCTAATAAAAATTTACAATCATTTGCATATATAAATTAGATGCAATCGTTTCACAGGGACGAATGGTTTAAAGATAATGCGAAGATAGTATGCAATAAATATTTTCAACAAAATTCATCCAATTCTTTGAGATTTATACATTGAAAGTTGCTTATCACATACTAATATGATATCAGCTGTATATCAAATTTGATCTCATTTTAATCACCTCATCGAATAAATGTCTTTCTTGGCTCCCTTTCGTTCTTTCTGAAAAATCAACTTCTTGCTGCAAGAGCAAAATCCAATATCTCTAAAGAAAAAAAATATTGTATATCCATTTGAATGTTCATAATCGAATTCGTACTCATTCTTTATTCCTAAAAATGTGATTGGTTGAAGCGAGGGTCATATAGCATTGCTGGGTATTGATGGTGAGTGTTGTTAATTACTTTTCTTAATAAGTCTTTTTTTTTTTTCTTTGATTGAAAGCAATAACCACTTTGACCTTTTATTTTGTTTATTTATAAATATATGTCTTTGTTAATGATGACTATGGCCTCTGACTATTCACATTTTGCATGCAAATTGTTAATTATTCAAAATATGTACGCATTTAATTAAATATTCTCTTTTGACCAGCATGAAATAAGACTAAAGCTGCGTATAAAGCGAGAACGTTACCACTGAACCACAGATCCACGTCTTACAGGTTTACTCAGCCCTTCCCAGTTGTTCTTGAACAAGATTCGTTATATTATTTTATCGAATTTTCCTCCATTTAGAGATAATAGAATTGGATTCTAACATACAGTGAAATATTATATAGTTTTAAAATCAAGAAAGATGCTTAAGAAATCCCCATTTGCCCTTTGCATTGCTCTAGTGCGACGTTATATGCAAGCAACCTCAATTTTCCACCACTGTACAGAATGGTGAAATTTCATGAAAATATGATTGTATATTTTCACTAAGTTATGTGCATAGTACATTTGTAAAATTGTGTTCATAACTACAAAAAGAAAAAAAAATGCAATTTTTAAACATTAATGAACAAGATTTTTACATTCTTACTGATGAAAGTTTAAGTTTCTTTTATAAGAATATTGTTATCATGAGAAAATTTAAATGCTATTTTGTTTTAAGTGCTGCAAATTAACTGAATTTTGAGCAAAATTTTTTTAATAAATTTAAAGGAACCCAAGTTCTTGATATCATCAAATCATAATCTTTTTAAAAATGGATATCATTAGCACAACAATCTAAAATTCATAAAGTCGATTTTCTGTATCTTTTTATGAAACTTATTTTCTTCACTTTGCCACTTGCCAAATTATATTACAATTTTGAAATATTTTTTTTTAATTCAAATTTTATACCTCTTTTAACTTTTTGTATATGGCATAGTATTCCAGGAAAAAAAGCCACAAATCTAAAATAAAGAAAAAGATCGCTTTCTTTAAATAACGACTATATTGTGGTCAGTACCGCTTGAGAATAAGAACACCTGCTTGTAGCTAAATTTTGAGAGTCATTTGTTTCTGCTAACATTAACACTTTGATGAAAGTACATATAAAAAGTTAAGGGGATAAAAAAGGAAAAGGAATTAAGTCTGCGATTTTGGCACTTTCATAAAGCCAATAGGTGAAATGTCATCGACCATAAGGTTATTTACAATCAAAATCATTTTTTTTTTTTTTTTCGTGTAAGATACAAATGTGAACTTAAGTGTTTCTGTAATTTTTTTATAAAAATTTTTATAAAAGTTATTTTAAACTTTTCTTATCTGCATAAATTTTTATTTTCTTCAATTATTTATATAAATATTCCAACTTTCGCTTCATGCTTTTCCTGTTTGTGTTTATAAATGAAGCATTTGTTAATAATTATTTTCCCAAATAAGATATAAAAATAATATATGAACTATAAATTAGAGTCATTTTTCCGAATATATTGCAAAGAAAGATTTTCGTCGTTTTGAAATTTATTCAAAAAATAGAAAATAAAAATAAAATAAAAATTACATGTAAATTTAAATTGTTTCATGGGATAGATAGATTTTCATTTGAAGCTTTTATTACTTTGCATTTCTGACCTTATAATAAAAAAATATATTGAACAACATGTTAAACAACATGTTAAACAACATGTTAAACAACATGCTAAATTACCATAGATAGTATGTATTTAAAGCAACTTAATACCATAAATTGTTTATAAACGTTTTCTATATGCATATATTATTCAGCATATAATTTCGAAATAGGGTAGGTGCTCCAGTGATTGACATGCTCCAGTAATTGGCATCTTCCCCGAAATAATTAATAAATAAGAAAAAATGAAAGTAAATGATTTAACATCAGAATTTTAACATTGTATGTCAAACACTGGAGCATAGAGTGCCTATTACTGGTAAAATGACAAACTATCAGTATCAAACACTGAAGAATAGGGAGCCAATTACAGGTAAAATTAAAAACTGGCAGTGTCAATTACTGGAACGTTGAGTGAATGTAAAATAAAAATTCATAAAATAATAATAATTATTATTATTATTATTAAATGCGTATATTTTAACGTATATGTGGTTCTGAAAGTCTTTCATCCCATATATATTAACTTAAGATTTCCAAAAGTAGTTTCTGATGATTAAACATTAAAAATATCAGAAATTACTCTAAAAGTGTCAATTACTGGAGCACTTACCCTACGTGTACGGACGTTAAATTGAAATATATTTTAAAATCTGAAATATCGAGGAAATATATGTCTTACGAATATGAAAGCACAAATAAAATACTTTTTAAAGTTGTTCAAATATATATATATATATTTATTTATTTAATCACACAACTCCAACCTGTATTAGAATTCCATTCGTTTAAAATAGAAAAAAAATGTACGTTTAACGGATAAAATTAATAATTATTCTAAATGATTACATGAATAAAAATATAATAACACTTTTTCACACTTATAAATAATTTTCTGAATAATGAATAAATAAATAAAATAACCAGACAAATATGTCCATCTTAAATTACTGGGAATTTTTACAATACTGTAATCGAGAAAAAAGTTTACATTCTTAGAATAAAATTTGAATTAGTCATATTTTTTACTACAATATTTCAAATCGTAGAACGATTTCTAGATAAAGTTGACTTAGTTCAATATCAGATAACACTTTTTTTTTTCTTTCTTAATGGTAGAAGCTTTCTGAATAATAGTGTGTAATCCCTGGTAAAAAAAAAAAAAAAAAAAAAAAAAAAAATCTGCACTTTTAAATGAAAGGTATAGGTTTCATGTTATAATTTCTTGTACGAAATAGAAAAAAAAAAAAAAATTACTTGATAAATCTTGGGAAAAAATTAATATTAATTATTATTTATTTAGAAAAAATGATTTATTTTTAATTTTGTGCTGAGTTATTGATATTTTAAGCTTGCTTATTGTTTTCAAATATATGTTTTACTTAATTTTTTGTTATCGTGTAAGGAAAATTTTCATTTAGTGCAGTTATCTCCCTTTTTCATATTTCGGCTTGTTGCTAGATGCTCTTTATAAAGTAAATGATGGAAATACTGCCAATGCAAGTAATGTGGCCAATCTGCAATAATGTTATTAATTTCAGTGAAAAAAAAATGGCGCTTGAATCTAGTCGCTCGATGTCAAAAGAATATAATTTAACACTGCGTTGCCCACAATCTTTGATCACATGCACGGGTGGGAAGTTATTGTTGGTTTATTGTTAGTTAGTTAGCATATTATAAATTTGTCTCTGGTAAGTTTTTACTTTTCTTATTGAAACAGAGTATCTGTATTTACTGTTATACATAATATTTAAGCTTATTCAATGGTCTTTTGAACTGTATAAATAAATTCAAATAGCTGAGATTTTAGACAGAATTACTAATGCTTTTTCTAACTCATTATTGTTGGAAATACGCCCAATGGGCATATTCCCTACACGTATCAAAATTTAAGCCACAAGGAAGCTGTCTTCTCATCTTCAATGGGGTCAAGTTACATCTTGATTACTTAATAGCGATGAGGCTGAAAACAAAAATGACATTATTCTGCCTTGTTTACTTTCTAATACAACTGGTGAGCTGCAGCGTTTGGATAAATCCTGTTTTGGGGCCATTTGAGCAATTTTGGAACCAAGAAGCTCTTTTGTGTTTTGAACAAACAAACCATGAAAACATTACAAAGGTCGATTTGGAAGAATATTTACTGCAGTTAGGGACAAAGCTATGACATCTTCCAATTTTAAAGATGGCTTTAAAGGGACAGGTGTCAAAGGGGCTATCTTCTCAATCTTATCCTATTTATCCTGACATCGTAATCCCAAAGGAAACTTTTGCTCCAAGATCTGTTTCTGAAAACCCACCTCCAACAAAGAATAGTGCCAAAAGCGGAAAACCCTAGGAACATCTTCTGAAAAACAGGCTTATCATATTCCTTGTTCTTCAAGTACTCCTGGTTCTTCTTCAGACTCGGCTGTGATTCTTCCTCTTCTGAAGATAATGCCAGAAATAGCGCGTCTGTTCATGACTTATTTCAAGAATTACTGCCATCACTACAAAAAAATCGTAAAACAACTTTTGTCATAAAACTTGCCATGAACTATCGTGCTCTTATTTTGAAAAAAGACCTCTTTCTCAAAGCTTCTGAAACTAATACTGAAAACACACATCACAACAACGAGTAAACAAGCAAAGAAAAAAAGAAACGTCAGTCTGCGAAGAATAGCAGGAAAGGTTCCCGAGCAAAGAAAAGGAATAAAGAAAGTTGGTTTAGTGGTATTTGCAGCAAGGAAAAAGTTGTGGATGAGAGATTATGTGTTGTGTGTCATAATAATGTGCACGAGGAATGTTCGGTCTTACCAGAAAAGATAAGGAAGTTTTTATTTGCCATATATTTGAAGTTAAAACAAATTAAAAACATTTTTTACCACAAAAAGTTTAAAATTTCTTAAAAATTTGCTGAAAATTACCTAACATTGTTTTCTAAATTTCCTTCTTACTTACCTTTTCATTAATTTTTATAGATTCAAAAATTAAATTCAGTTTTGTAATAATTCATGTTTTTTCATGCATTAAATATGAATTTCTTCATTATATTTCACCTATGGGCATATTACCTGCATATGGGTATATTACCTTCATCAACTAAACTTTAAAAGAAAAATATTCCTGCAGGTTCAAATCTTCATTATTGTAAATTAATTTTTTTTTCCCTGTACTAAAAGGAGTCCACTCTTTTAGACAATTTTTATTTATTTTTCTTTAAATCGGTTACTACTATCACTGAAAAATTTCTATCCTTAATGTGGCTACATTACTTGCCTTACATATATACCTTACTTATATACCTTACATGGAATATTTCAGACAATTTTCAGATAACAACAATGCTTCCCTAAATGCACTCTTTACAACAGATAGATAATGTTATAATATTTTCAGATATTGAAGAAGTTCGTAAAATAAGTAAAATATTTATTATTTTATCTACTGTTGTTTGCTTATTATAAAAAGTTTAATAGTAATTACATAATTCTGCTTTTTTTGCCAAAATGAGTGAAAAAATAAAACAAATACATTATATAATTTTTTTCTCGTTTTTAATTATATTTATTTTCATTGATATCACATATTTTGAACACATGACGCATTATCCTTATAAGAAAATAACTTTCATCTTCAGATAATGGAAATTTCCAGCAAGAGTTTTAAAGAAAAATGCTATGAATATGTTTAAATGACTATCAGAAATACATCAAGTCATTTGAGAAGCACCAATAACGATGAAAGCTATCAAAATGGCACACAACATTCAGTCCTCAAACAAAGAAATCATGTCATGAAAAATCTAAAACAAAAGTTATGCTCATTGCGTTTTTCGACAACGAAGATGGGGTGCACCATGAACTAGTACCACCTGGACAAACTGTTATCAGCCCTCCAAGCGTGCAAATTTTGAAAAGACTAAGGGAAGAAATCAGAAGAAAATGCTTCACCAAATGCCAAGAAGGATAGTCTCTGTATCACAACAATGTTCACTCCCCCACATGTATTGCTGTATCATGGTGGCTCACGTAAAAGAGCATTTCGCGCCTTCACCAGTTTCCCTATTTACCGGGTGTAGCCCCATCGGATTTCTGGCTCTTCACGAAGATTAAAACGAGCCTTAATGATATTATACTTTTGAGATTAAAAAGTTGAGTCTTCAACAGAGATATGATATATCTGATACTTCAACAATTACTTTTACAACTATTATGATACTTCAACAGATTTGAAATTCCACATGCATAGTAAAAGAAAATAATCAATTTCCATAAAAATTCTTTGTCAGCGCATTAGAAAAATTAGTATATAAATAGTCGATTAATGTCTTAAACACTTTTTTTTCCTTTAACAAAAAATAAATAAATAAATAAAATTTAAATTTAAATTAAGAATGAGTGTTTCGAGGTCTTCAATTTTAAATTTTAAAATAATAATAATACAGGTAATAATACTAAAGTAAAATTTTTAATACGGTAGTCATATTACGCATCAATTTAAAGAGCACAAAATACAGTTAATAATGAGACCAATTTAATCACCATATGTTAAATATATTTTGACTTATGGCTGTTTAAAGGTTTCAAAGTGCCCTGAAATTTCTGTAATTTTTGCTTTTATGTAGGTCCTGAACTCATTAACTGAAAATTCCGAAAATCCAAATTTGCGATTTTTCTAACTTGACTACTAGTGTTTGTTAATTTCTAAGTTGTGAAGTTTCAGACTATCGGTTGATTTAATATTGAAAAATTCGAACCATTTTCTCGATAAAATTATGTGTTAAATCTTTTTAACCGACTTCAAAAAAGAAGGAAGGTACTCAATTCAAACCGTATGTTTTTTTTATGTTTGTTAGCTCATAACTTCTGAACGGATGCTCCGATTTTGATACTTTTTGTTTTGTTGAAAATGTCTTGGTCTGCAATAGGTCCCATTGTAATATATTTACGATCTAAAGAAAATACAGGGTGCCCAAAAAAATCAGTCCCGACTCTTTTAACTGCTAAACGGCTGCAGCTATAGTGATAAAAATGGTATGTAAGTATAGCAAAGTGGCCATGCAGTACAAGGTTAAACCACTTGCATCGCCACCTGGTGGAAAATAGCGGAGTTAGTGTTCCTATCTCGAAATCGGTCTAAAGAAAAAGTGAATTACAAAGCTTAAGAGTATCACCGATTTAGTACAAAAAGATAGTTTAGACATTCATGCTAACGTTCCTATCTCGGATACGGTTCAAGACAGGGGGAAAAAGTGAATTATAAAATTGCAGAGCATCATCGATTTAGTACGAAAAGATAGTTTTGACATTGATGCTAAAAATACAAGGCTAAAAACGTGCATTTTTTTGTTCGCAATTTCTTACACTATACACTCTTGAGCTACACTGCTCACGTTGTAGCGTAGCTGGTGAGACAAACGCTATATAGTTCAAAATTTTGTTGTAGAGATCTCGATCTGAAGAAGGTCCCATTATAACATCTAGTAGGTCCCATTATAACATCTTTACAATCTAAAGAAAATAAAGCGCCATCTGGTGAAAAACAGCGGAATTAGCGCTCCTATCTCAAAAACGGTTCAAGATGGGAGAAAAGTTAATTACTAAGTTGTAGAGCATCATCGATTTACTACGAAAAGACAGTTTTTAGACATTATTGCTAAAAATAGAACGCTTAAAACGTGCAGTTGTTTGTTCGCAATTTTCTACACTGTGCACACTTGAACTACGTTGCACACTTTGCAGCGTAGCGGATGACACGTATACTCTGTGGTTCAAAGTACTGTTACTGTAAGCGGTCACATCGATTAGCGCAAAGTCGTTTTCAACCACTTTCAGAAAGGAGGGTGCTCTTAATTCGAGCTATGTGTTGTTGATGGTGTTTGTAAGCTTATAACTTCGTAAGAAATGATCTAATTACCGACTTCAAAAAGGAAAGGTTCTCAATTCAAAGCGTATGTTTTTTGTTTTTGTTTGTTATCTCATAACTTCTGAACGGATGATCCGATTTTGATACTTTTTTTATTGTTTTATTGGAAAGCTCTTGGTCTGAAATAGGTCCCATAGTAAGATCTTTACGATCAAAAGAAAATACAGGGTGACCAAAAAAGTCAGTCCCGACACTTTTAACTGCTGAACAGCTGCAGCTATAGTCATAAAAGTGATATGTAGGTATTGTAAAGTGGACATGCGCTACGCGATTCAACCGCCTAAAGCGCCACCTGGTGGAAAAGAGTGGAGTTAACGATCCTATCTCGGAAACGTTTCAAGACAGGGGGAAAAAGTGAATTATAAAAATGCAGAGCATCATCGATGTAGTACGCAAAGGTAGTTTAGACATTAATGCTAGAAACAGAACGCTTAAAACGTGCATTTGTTTGTTCACAATTTCCTATTTTGTGCACACTTGAACGACACTGCATATGTTGTAGCGTAGCGGGTGACATTTATGCTATGTAAAATTCAAAGTATGGTTATTGTAAGTGGTCACATCGATTAACGCATAGACGATTTAAACAGACTTCATAAAGGAAGAGGTTCTCAATACAAACCACGTTTCTCGCTGTTGTTGTTGAAATTTGTTAGCTTATAACTTCGTAAGGGATGATTTAATTTTAATACTTCTTTTGTTGTCGTAATGATCTTGGCCTGAAATAGGTTTCATTATGATTTCATTAAGATATAAACAAATTACATTATACTCACGAAAGTCTGTTCTCACTCTAACTGCTGAATGCATGCAGCTACACTGGTAAAAGCAGTATGTAAGTATCGATGTTGAAACTTCTGTCCGTCAGCTGCAATGCATATTTTGCTCTTTGTTTGAACTTTACGCTGTGCAATTTCCAGCGCAGCGGGTGGCACGTATTCACCGTAAAGTTCAATATATATGCCTAACAGAATTTTCGGTTACGATTATAGCGTATCCGTTCTTTACATTTCTAAAGACTTTATAATTTAACGTATGTTCGTTCAATAGATAGTTTTTTGCTCATATCCGATAAAGGCAAGAAAAGTGACACAACTTAAAAATGCAGCATTTGAGAAAAATCAACATAAAACTTGACTAGAATAAAACTGGCACAACTTTCTCTCGAGTGGATAACTCTCTAGATGGAGATGAAACTTTTTTCTTCACATTGGGTGCATTTCATGTATTTTTCAGTGACATAAACCATTTTTTGAGTAATGTCACTTTTCTTGGAAGTTGTGATTTGTGAAACTTCCGTCGAACGTCTTCTGATGCTCTGCTGTATAAATAATTTTTCACTGAAAAGAGAAAAATAAAATCTTTTTGTAAAAAAATAGAACCGACTCCAAAAACGAACTACTATTCAAGCAACTAAAAATGAAAGAAAATTGGCAGAAAATGGAACTGTAAGTATAAAATAATTTCCTTCGCCAAACAACCTATAACACTACAATTAATGATAACTTTTGAAGTCGGCGCAAAATTAAATAAAAATTGATACCTTTATTCAATACAAAAATCAAATCCTATTCAAAATACACATGTCACATTGTTACCTGGAAAACGCAGCCGAAAACTACTTTGATTCAAGAAAACAAATAAGATTTCGTAAGCAGCAAAAGTTGGCGAAGATGCTGGTATCTGACGTCCTTGGTGAAAGAATAATCGCAAAATTATCTGACAAACATATTTAATTTATTTGGGATATCATGAATATTTTGATAAGGTATATCAAGAGAGTAATTAAGAATATGAAACAACACATCGTACAATATATATTATGAAAATATACATCTTGCGTGTATATTTTTGCCTTACGTTTTAATCGCCAAATCCAAAAGCCATCAAGGATGATAGTTATCAAAGTTATACCAAATTTACAAAGGAAACTCTAACTTCGTAGAAACATAAATACCGCATTGTGAAGAATGTTCACTGTTCTATGTAGATGCTACTAATGAACCAATTGTATACAGTGATAAAATAATAAAGGAAACATGAAAATGGATCATTCGAGACAACAGCATTTGTTGCTACCGATCTAAAGGCAAACCTTTAAAAACTAATTAAATTTTATTTAATTTTGCGCCGACTTCAAAAGTTATCATTAATTGTAGTGTTATAGGTTGTTTGGCGAAGGAAATTATTTTATACTTACAGTTCCATTTTCTGCCAATTTTCTTTCATTTTTAGTTGCTTGAATAGTAGTTCGTTTTTGGAGTCGGTTCTATTTTTTTACAAAAAGATTTTATTATGTTTCTAGATTTTTTTTGTTTTTCCTTTTTTTTTCCCTTTAGAAATTAAACTATAGACACAAAAACGTATCTTTCGAAAATTATAAAATTTTATTATGTGTATTTTGAAAGCTTCACTCTTAAATGATATAATGAAGAAGTGGTGGGATGAAAATACACTCCTTCTCATATTTATAGGGATACAAGTAATGTAAAATAATTGTGAACAAGATTATACTAAGTGCACTTAGTATATCTAGTATTCTAAAAACCAAAACTGCTATAATTTTTTTTAATATGAAACAAAATTAATAAAAAATAATGCAAAATCTTTTTTTCTCCACGTTTTTAGATGTTCATAATTATACGGACAATCAAGATTTTTTCGTTTTATTTAACTTACAAGCGGATAAATTACAGTTGACATGCAAATTCGTTAACTACTGGGCTAGATTAATTCATATATAAGCTTTCAATTTTTCTTGGACGGACATTACTGATAATTCCTCGAAAAAATGAACGTTCATGTAGTGAAGTATGATAAATGTGTTTTTTAAGTGGAAGGATGATTCCAATCTGCCGAATTTCTAATGAAATTCGGAGATCTAAATTTGCTAAAGGAAATGTGATCAAACGTTGAACTGCTGGTTCGATAGGAGAGAGATCTGATGCAAAATCAGAGTTGTTTTACAGAGATCGAAGACTCATAATTCCTCTTACTCTTCTACGCATAATAACTGCTGCTGAATTTGCTCGTAATTTTTAACGAAAGGTTGGGGTCTACTTTTATGCATGTTTAGAATAATTTATAGTATGTTAAAATGAATAAAAAACCTGTAATAATCAATAAACATTTAATGGGGGAAAGAACGTCTGCGTTAAAGTTGAATAAAGACAATATTAAATGGTAAAATGTTGCATTTTCGGATGAAAAACATTTTATTCTTCATTAATCAAATGGTTTTAACAGTTACTGACACGATCTGAAGATAGCGAAAGACAGATCAAATTTTTTAAAGGCAGGTATGAATCGGGCATTTTAAAGGTGGATCTGTGGTGCTCTAAGGGAGCTGTCTCTACTGAAGGCAGAATGAATTTAGTAATTTTTTCTATTATTATGAACATCAAGAGAATATCCGCAAATTTTAAACTTGGAATTCTCAGATTTTTGTTAGATTTTGGGGGGTAATAATATTTTTTTCAACAAGACTTATATTTTTGCTCTACTTCTAGAGCAAAAGGAAATAGTTTAAAGAAAACAACTTCTTTATTGTTGCCTTTCCCGTGGCCTAAAAGTTGAAAAAACATTAACATATCATATTAGAAAAGTGCATGCAAGTGGAAAACAATTTTAAATAGTTTAAATGTATTCAGAATATCATCTATGCTGTATGAAATGGTATTGAAAATGAATATTAATGAAAAAGTATATATATATATATATATATACCAGAGAGAATGTCTGACTGTTTCACCCTAAAAAGAGACCCCAAAAAATATTAATTTAAAGAATAATTGAAAAAAAATACTAAGATTCGAGCTGTCCTTATAATTGTGAACACCTGAAAAATCCTTTTTTTCACCGTATTTAAAGTTTTTTAAGATAGAAAAACGATAAAACGTTTTAAATATCGTCTATTAATGAAATTCAAATTAATAAAAAATATATTTATTTAACTAATAGTGTTTAGTGTTTAGTTAATATAGAAAAACGGGTGTCCTTATAATTATGAGAAGGAGTGTATCTAATGTAAGAAGCGGCCATGTACGCATAGCTCATCCAGGTTCAATCAGCTCTGTGAAGAATAGGAAAAGATCTCTTTTCTTAAGAAAATCCATTAATTTCAAGTAACCAGAAGAATGATGATTTTTCAAGAATGTGTGCATAGTTCATTGTCTTATAAATACTTATTACGAGAGCAACAATGATAGACAACTTTTAGAAGATCATCAAAGTTTTTTTTTTTTTTCTTTTAAGATACCAAGTCGGAAGGAAGCCATTTCGATTGATTAATAATTTTTAGAATCTTTCTTAAAACAACGTGTTAACAGCATGAAGAGCAAGTCCTAACTGCGTTATTTCGCCAAATCTGCTTGGCTTCAAAAAAAAAAAAAAAAAAAAAATTGACTGAACATATTTTAAATTGTATGTATTATAAACCTAAAGGAGAGTTAAAAGATCGGCTAAAAATTAAATTACGTCATAGGATGTGATTAAATTTTGTCAGGTATCTAGAAATAGGCTAAAAGTGCGAAATCAATTGATAAAAATATTAAAATTGGTTTTCAGCTATTTCGTTATTCAACGGAATCTTTTTACGTCTGATTGGAGACCGTATGCAAAAAAAAAATCGTCTGCGGTTTTAAAGCATAAAATAAATGGGTTTTTCTTTCTTTGATATTTTATTTAATTATTACTTGATGACATTTAGAGCAGGGGAGAAGAATTGCGGTTTATAATGCTGGGAACAATATATTATATGAAATTACAGATTAATGAAAAGGAAATAAAAATAAAATAGCTTAAGCGAGTTAAACAAAATTAAATTAGATTCTTTTAGAATAAGGAATATAAAGTTTGCTTGCATTATAAATAACTAAAATGTAATTTATATTATTATTTTAACAAGGGATATGTGACGTTTTTCAACATCGTAAATGATTATTTTGCACTAAATCACTGAATGTTTTGCCTTTGGTCATTTTCATTATATCTATTTCATGTTAAAATAAAATAAAAAAATAAAATAAAATAACGCATAATTCTTACCACTCTAGAATTTTCAGGGGTTTAAATTAGATGATTTCTTCCATTATTTATGTTACAAAAAGCATTTTTTTTTCTTTAGTGAGAGAGGGAATTTACTTATTAAAAATTTTATATCTTTCGATTTCTGCCAAATTTTTTCTTTAAAATCGAACCCCAGACTCACACACACAACTTTTGACACCCAACAAAATATACTATGCTTATTTTATTTTATTTTGTTTTAACTTCTTCTTTAAATGACCGTTTTCTGATAAACCATTGAATACAATATACCGCTAGTGATTTTCGAAGTTTTTTATTGAAAATTTCAAAGGATCATTAAAAATATACAATTTCATTTGTTCATTGGAATAATTTAACATTTTTTGACATAAAGAAGGCCCAGATTGATCTTTTAACAACGATGCCATTTATTTAAAGTCAAAATTCCTATTAACTTTCCCCAATGTCTCAAAACGCAAAAGTCATATGTATTTTATATTTTTTAAATTTTTCCAATATTTTTCTGAAAAATCGAATCACAGACGCTCGCTATTAACTTCCTTTTCTCGAAACTATACACCATTTATTGTGTTTACTTTGTGATTTTTGTTTTTATTTTTTTTATTCAGATTTGAAATGCTTTGAAACTTATAACTTTATTTTCAATATTTTAGGAATCCACCTCAATCTATCCTATGTTCTTACCGAAACCAGCAAAGTCTTTTTTATTTGTTGCATTCAAAGGGACCGTTCAGATAGAAGTTATAAATAACTCGCGAATTATTGCATTTTCACATACATTATTCAGTTCCGAATTTTGCAATACATCTAAGCGTATGAAAATTAAATTAACTCTCCGACAAGTGCAATAGGCCTGTCAGAAATAGCTCAAATTTTTCAGTTTAAATTAATTACGTTAAATTTATTAAATAGGAAAGGATAAACAGAAACGGACTTTTTAAACTAGGGGAATCCATACAGTATTAAAAGAAAAGTATATTTTGTTTAGTAATAAAATACTTTTTTCTCTCAAATATTTTACGATTTATAAGGTCTAATTATTAGGCACATTGCGCCGGAACTCTATATTTTCAACATTGCGCCCGATGAAGCGTTAAAGGAAATTATGAAAAAAATTATTTATCATATACATGATATACGGCGTAAAATGTAACAAATAGAAAAATGCACTAAAATAAAGAACACCCCGTGCATCGTGAAAACGATTCGTTAAAGTTATTTAATATGCAGCAAAAGAAGAGGAATAAATAGTTACAAAATTTGAAAAGTATATGATCATACTAAAATAACAATTTATAACGTTTATAAGTACTGTATAAAAGCAATTGTAACTAACAATGTTTGAAATTATTTATATGGTTCTCTAACACCCACTTATAAATTGCTCGATGGATAAAATTTTAACTGTACTATATTTTTATTATTAGCTAGCCGCCTTCGGCGACCAGCTGGTTCGCGATTCTTGAAAAATCCGACTTTACGAAACTCCCGCTCGGTGGCGCCTGCGCCGCCTTTACCCCATTTCAGGTCCTATAACAGCTTATTGACATATAGTGAAAATAGCTTTATTGAAAAATTTAATGGCAGTAAATTCCAGCTCGGTAGCGCCTGAGGCGCCCTCTTCCTGTTTCAATATCTGAAACAGCCTGTTCGCTCACCGTGTTATGATCTTTCAAAATTCTGACTTTAGTAAAGTCCCGCTCGGTGGCGACTGCGGCGTCTTATCCCCGGTTTAGAACTCACGACAGCTTCCTCGCTCATACCGCAAATAGCTTTGAAAATTTTAACTGTAGCAAATTTCCGCTCAGTGGCGACTAAGGCGCCGATTTACATTTCATGATTTGAAATAGCCTGTTCGCTCACCATGTAAAGGACGTTTGAAAATTCTGATCGTGACAAATCCGCAACCCGGTGGGGCCTACTGTCTCCCAATCTTCTCCCTATAAGAAATTTACTCATAATCAGTATTGGAGATATTGAATTATTAAAATGTCAAAACGCCCACTGACGACAGAGATTTGCAATATGCACTCTTCAATTTCAATTTAAATGTCTTTTAAAATGATATTTTACAAATGAAATTATGTTAATTTGAAGCTGAGATACAAAGGTAATATAAGCATTGTTATAAAAAAAAATGTGTCTGATTTTTTCGTGTCTTTTCTCAGAAACTTGCGTGACTGTGGGCTAAATAGTGTTAAAAATCCTTAATACGAAAAGTGAGCACAGTATCGGAATTCGAAAGTCTGCATCATAATTAGAATTGGAGATATTGTAATAAAGGTGGTCTGGCTTTTTTGTGGTTTTCTCTGTAACTCCCGTACGGAATTTAACTGCTTATATCAGTTTAAAAGTCCGCAATATTTCAAATGATGTGTTACAAATAATTTAATCATAATTAGAATTCTAGATATTGAATTATTAAAATAACAAAGCACCCTCTGGCGACAGAGATTTGCAACATATACTTTTCAGATCAAATTTAAATAACTTTTATAATGATATATTACTTATGAAATTACGTTAATTAGAAGTTGTGATACAAAGGTAATATAAACATTTTTATAAAAAGATTTGTGTCTGACTTATCCATACTTTCCTCCGAAACTTGCGTAATTCTGAGCTATATAACGTTAAAAATCCTTAGTACGAAATGTGAGCGGAAACTGGAATTCGAAACTCTGCAAAATATAAAAGAATAAAGGCGTTTCTTGTTTTCCGTTGTTTTTTTCGAAACTCCCATTCTTTTTCTACATTTTTGCCCCTCCCCCCCCCCCCCCCTTTCCGTCCCTTTTAATAATTTTACGCTCAAAAATATCCGCAATCGATTTATCTTGCCTTAAAATTTAATAATACCAATTTCAAACGTTGTAACTTTTTTTTTTTTTTTTTTTTTTTTTTTTTTTTGCCCCTTCGCAACCCCTTTATAAGCCCTTCTTATAACTCTACACTTTCAAAAATATTCACAATCGAATTATCGGTCGTTAAAACCAAATATTACTAAATTTCAACGGCATATCTAAATTTAAGATACTGCAAAATATGAAAGACAATTTAATCTTACATTGTCTTTTGGCCACATGAGTCGTGATAAATATAATTCCCAATAAAAATGTAACTTTTTTATTGATTCACATATTTTCATGAAAACTGAACTGCAGCTTTATAATATACTGTCTAGGCCGAACAATAATTTAAATGTAACGTGAATGAAAATTTGAGTAAGTTTGAAAATTGTAATTTTTTCCCCCACTATAAAACACATGACATCTTAATTGGTTACAATCATTTCCTTTTTCATCGCAGACAGTCGTCTGGCAGTTGAAATGATGTTGCCATCTAAATTTTATACTTTTGTTAATTTTAAAAAATCTAATTGTTGTATCGATAAGCCGCTTGCACTCTTAGATTCAGAAAAGCCGCCCCTTTCATTTGGTACCAAATTCGTAACGATCGGACTAATATTTCTAAGTTATTTTCCACTTTTTCTGCTTTCCGTTAAAAAATATATATTTATGCAATCACGGTGAATTCTGAGTCATTGACATCGCTTTTTTATTAGACATAGGTCGACATTTTAATTAATATCTCCACAACTAATCAAAAATTTTAAATTCCGTTTTCAGGAGCCCCTCGGGAAGGCTCCTAAGTATCTGTATGCCAATTCTTGTACTTCTGTGTTGAATAGGGGCTGAACGTATAGATGCTCAGACAGACAGAGATACAGACAGACAGACATCTTTTACTATTATAGATTACGCGTATTAGAATGAAATTAAATTTGCAATTAAAATGTAAATTAAAATGTTTTTTTTTTTTTTTTTTTTTTTTTTTTTTTTTTGTTTATTGACGGAAATCGATGAAATTTGAACTGCAAGTTTGTCTTGTGATGTTAGGGGTGTATAGTAAGTTTTGTGTGCGACAAAGAAAAATTGAAGAATTTTGAAATTTGCAATTTTTAATCCCACTTCAAGAACACAGGAAGTAAAAACATTTCTTCTTTTATCTCAGTGAATGGGAGTTGCCATGGTAACCAAAATATCAAGTATTGTAATACGAATCTATTCTGAAACGCGGTATGCTGTATTGAGAATCAATGGAGTTATGGAGTAAGTTAAAAAAATTATAACTGATTTAGTTTTTGAAATAATCTCTTAATCTTTTGAGATCTGTTTTTTTTCATCGAGATCTATACGAAAAAAAGAAAAGAAGAGAAGAGAAAAGAAAAAAGAAAAAAAAGAAATGATTTATCTCTAAAAGATTTTGAGTTATAAAGTGTTTCGTGAAAAAAATCGATGTTTTGTACAATCTAAAAATGTGGATCGTTAATCCGTATTTTGTTAAAATTTTTATATGGTTCGAAAGAGGATTAAATGACCTTTCAAAATATATCGGTTGTTAAGAAATGGGATAATTACTCTTTCGTAGAGGGCGGTTCAAAAAAGACGATCGAAAAAAAAAAAGAGAAATTTTGGACCTTTTTTAAATTTTTTTAAAAAATATAAAAAATTCGTATTTAAAAAAAAAAAAAAGTTGTTCCGTAAGAATCGGTAATTTAATGCTCTTTCTCGTGGTACAGGTTTATTTTCAATATCTCAAACCGTTGAGGAGGGATCACTTTACAAAAACGCGCGAAATTTTCCCACTCTGCTTCTTCTTTTGAGGAACGCGCTCGATTCTACTTGGAGTGTGAAAAATACGATCCGCTCGCTTTTTAATTAGACATAGGTTGACGTTTTAATTAATATCTCCGGAACTAATTAGAATTTTTAAATTCTGTTTTCAGGAGCCCCTCGGGAAGGCTCCTGAGCATCCGTAAGTCAATTTTTGTACTTCTGAGTTCAGTAGGGGCTGAACGCTTTGCACAGGCAAAGAGACAGACAGACAGACATCTTTTATTATTATAGATAATTATTTATTTATGTTACTAAATCAATTATTCTTAATCAAGTTACTAACAACAAGAAAAATTATTAGGATATATTGACAAAAAGTTAATCATTAAATTAATTATAATTTTAATATTTTTTTAATATGCAGGTTATTATATCGCTAATCAGAAATAGTGCGTATTATTAAATATGATAATAAGCAAGATGCCTCCCGAACGGAGTCGGGTGCGAACACTCAGAAAAAGAAAAAAAAAAAAAATTGGAACGCGATTTTATTTTATAAGATAGATGTCGTGTTATATCAAGTTTTAATTCGGTATACAAATTAAACCGTCCCGCCCATCGCTAAAAACGTTGGCATACTTATCAATCAGACA
Organism: Salticus scenicus; assembly: GCA_963930645.1. Lineage (NCBI taxonomy): Eukaryota > Metazoa > Arthropoda > Arachnida > Araneae > Salticidae > Salticus > Salticus scenicus. The sequence goes on from OZ005651.1 coordinate 106,077,778, forward strand.
AAAAGCTATCTAACGCCGTAATTTTTAGTCCAAAAGGATAGTTAGTTCAAAATATATTAAATAAAAACCTATTTTAACCCATTTCTAAATAAAAACAAGAAAGAAAAATCATGCAGTACCATTGACTAGTAACACTTTCCAACTGACGCAATTGTTGTATCAAATAACTTTTAATATTCTTTGCCTACGTTATTACGCAACAAACTGAATAACTGAAAAGCATACAGATAGACTAATTGATTTTAAAATTACTCTTAGGCATTTTGAAAAGTGTTCAAAAGGCTTAACGCAAAAGAAAATGCAGCCGTTAGATTATAATTACAGATTTTAATCTCTCTGAATATTTTACTGTAGCCCTTTAAATCTCAAAGTTAATGATATCATATTCTATACAAAACAATATTTTAGAATTTTAATACTACATGTCAATGTTTTTATGATTTTTATAGTAGAAAGTTTTTAAAATATAACTTTTAAAAAATTCCGTCTTAAAACGTAATACATTGGCTTGTTTTTATTGTTATTGTTGTTGTTCCTGTAAACAAACTAGTTGTACAGAAACCATTAATGACATTTTAAATAGGGAACATTCCTTAGGGAACTTGAGTGTATCATTTTTTTTAAAATTCTCAAAATATTCACTGATGATAGGAGCCGGAGACAAACAGATAGAAAGGTAGACAATCGGACAGACAGATGCACAAATTGAAATCATATTCCCACTAAAATTATAAGAAAGTGTTAAAGGGATCATGTAGACAAAAATGCAATTCCAGCAAATTTATTTAATAGCTCTTAATGTAAATGATTATTTTTGTGTGGCAATGTAAATCTAATGCTAACCATACTATATTACATAGACGGCACTCTTTTGTGCATACGAATAATATATTTCAATTGCATTAAGCTTTGTGGAAAAAAATATATTAAATTTGGTTTATAAAAATAACTCTCATACAACACAATGCTTTGGAATACTTTCAAGTGCCCCTGTACACAAACCAGTTAGAAATGTACTCTATTTTACATAAGAAACATCCGATAGGGACTTGAATAATATATTAAAATTTCATTAAAGTTTTCTATACATTAAAGCTATTAAAATATGGTTTATAGAAACTCCTCTCATAGAACACAATACTTTCGAATACTTTTAGGTATCCCCGTACACAAACCAGAAAAGGTATTCATTCCATTTTCAATAGGGAACATCCCATAGGGAATCTGAATAAAATATATCGGTTTAAAGAAATTCCATAAATATTTACGGGAATTAGACCGCAGAAAAAAAGACAGACGGACAGAAGAACAGTCAGACAGATACACAAACTGAAATTATATTCACACTAAAAAATGATAGAAAGTGTCAAAAACGCTTAATGTAAACAAAAGTACAATTCTAGCATTTTTTTATTAATAGCTCTTAATATAACTGAATATTTTTGTGTCACCCTGTTAATCTAATGGTAACCATGCTATATTCTATGCAAAGCATTCTTTTGTGCATATAAATAACATATTTGAATTTCCAAAAACCTCGTGGAAAGTAAAGTTATTAAAATTTGATTAATAGAAATATCTCACAAAGAACGCAATGATTTGGAGTACTTATGAGTGTCCCTGTACATAAACTAGTGGTGGTATGTAATCTATTTTATATAGGAAACATCCAGTGAACTTGAACAACATATTTCAATTTCATGAAGATATTGTACAGTAAAGGTATGAAAATATGGTTTATAGAAATACCTCTCATAGAACACAATTCTTTGAAATACTTTCGGGTGTCCCTGTACACAAACCAGTAGAGGTATAAACTCCATTTTCAATAGGGAACATCCGTTAGTGAACTTGAAAAACATATATCAGTTTCAAAAAATTTCATAGATATTTACGGGAGTTAGAGCGCGGGCAGACTTGTCAGACGGACAGACGGACAGATTCACAAATTGATATCATATTCACACTTAAAAAAAGTTAGAAAGAATTAAAAACGTTTAATGTAAACGAAAGTAGAATTCTAGCAAATTTTATTAATGGCTCTTAATATAACAGAATATTTTTGTGTCACCCTGTAAATCTAATGCTAATCATGCTGTATTCTATGTAAAGCATTCTTTTTTGCATATAAATAACATATTTCAAATTAGTAAAACTTAGTGGAAAGTAAAGTTATTAAAATTTGATTTATAGAAAAATATCTCATAGAACGCAATGCTTTAGAATGCTTTTGAGTGTCCTTGTACATAAAACAGTGATGGTATTTAATCCATTTTATACAGGAAACATCAATACTGAACTTAAGTAGCATATTTCAATTTTATTAAGATATGTGTATAGTAAAGGTATGAAAATATGATTTATATAAATACCTCTCATGGAACACAGTGCTTTGAAATACTTTCGGGTGCCCCTGTATATAAATCAGTGGTGCTATTTAATCCATTTTATACAGGAAACATCCCATAGTGAACTGGAATAACATATTTCAATTTCATTAAGATATGTGTACAGTAAAGTTATGAAAATATGATTTATAGATATACCTTTCATAGAACACAATGCTTTGAAATGATTTCGGGTGTCCCTGTATACGAATCAGTAAAGGTATAAACTCCATTTTCAATAGGGAATATCCGATAGTGAACTTGAATAACATATATCAGTTTCAAGAAATTCCACAATTATTTACGGGAGTTAGAGCGCGGACAGACAGACATACAGACAAACCGAAGTTCAACCTTGTTGGGTAGTGTTAAAAATGTTAGAAAGCATTAAAAACGCTTAATGTAAACGAAAGTACAATTTTAGCAAATATTTATTAATAGCTATTTACATTACTGAATTTTTTTGTGTCACCCTGTAGATCTAATGCTAATCATGCTATATTCCATGCAAGGCATTTTTTTTTTTTTTTTTTTTTGTGCTTATAAGTAACACATTTCAATTTCATAAATCTACGTGCAAAGTAAAGTTATTAAAATTTAGTTTATAGAAATATCTCTCATAAAACGCAATGATTTGGAATACTTTTGTGGGTCCCTGTACACAAATCAGTGGTGCTATTTACTCCATTTTATACAGGAAACATCCGATAGTGAACTTGAATAACATATTTCAATTTCATTAAGATTTGTGTGCAGTAAGGGTATGAAAATATGGTTTATAGAAATGCCTCTCATAGAACACAATGCTTTGAAATATTTTAGGGGGTCCCTGTACACAAACCAGTAGAAGTATAATCTCTATTTTCAACAGGGAACATCCGATAGTGAACTTGTATAACATATTTCAATTTCATTAAGATATTTGTGCAGTAAAGGTATGAAAATATGGTTTACAGAAATGCCTCTCATGGAACACAATGCTTTGAAATATTTTAGGGGGTCCCTGTACACAAAACATTAGAGGTATAAACTCCATTTTCAACAGAGAACATCCGTTATATTGTATAACATATTTCAATTTTATTAAGATTTTTGTACAGTAAGTATTATAAATAATCAATATTCAATACATTAGATTGCGCATAGCGCGCTCATGTTTTAATCCAGTTTAATGAATAATATTTAAATATTTATGTTTATTCAATTTTACGAGAGAGCTGAAAGAATTTATATTAAGTTCAAAGTTAGTAACCATATATCAATAGTTTATATGAAGGTAAGATTTGTACTCACCTTCTCTTCCTGTCCCAGGATAGATGTTCAGCGTCAGTATTACACGTCTTTCATCAGTATCGGAATCTGTAAATAGACTGTGTGTTTTTGGAAAAAAAATTAATATTTGTTAATTATGTAATTAATGAACTCATCAGTAAAATAACTTTTTTTCGATACTGTATATCATTCATTTCTTGATTATTATATCCATTTATAAGTATAATTATATAGTTAAAATATTATATTTTTACGAAGCATTTAACAGAGCTCCGATTGTGCCGGTTACATTTTTAAAAGTGAATACATATACATTAAGAGAACACGCGAGAGAAAGTTTATAAAAATGCTGATTAAAACAGTTCAAAGGGTGAAAGCTAGGAGCAGTACATTCTTCTTTGCAAAATGTATATTAACGAAGATTGTCTCTAGGATAAAAAGTTTATTGGAATAAGAGTTCTTGAATAGCGGAATATCAAAACAAAAAATTTTTCAGTTTTTCTTTTATTTTTACATCAGTAAGGGTATGAAAATATGGTTTATAGAAATGCCTCTCATAGAACACAATGCTTTGAAATATTTTCGGGGGTCCTTGTACACAAACCAGTAGAGGTAAAAACTCCATTTTCAATAGGGAACATCCGATTGTGAACGTGAATAACATATATTAGTTTCAAGAAATTCCATAAATATTTACGGGAGTTAGAGCGCGGACAGGCAGACAGACAGACAGACAAACCGAAGTCATAAACACTTTTCAACCTTGTCGGAAAGTGTTAAAAACAATGTTGTGGGGGGAAATAAAGAAAAAAAAATTCCCGATTTAAAAGGAAATAAATTTATTTCCTGTGTCATAAAATATTTCTGATAAAACTTACGTCATAATAGCTTTTTTTTTTTTTTAATCGTTTATCTATATAATTAACTAGCAGACCCGGCCACGCGTTGCTGTGACTAAGTTATACGTTGAATTATACGGCTGTAAACTATTTAGTACAGTCAAATTATTATTTACGAACAAAGACGAAAACGTTGTAGCCGATGTAAAAACCCACAGGGTTGAAATTTGAAACTTAGGTCAAAATTTGGAAGCGATTGATAAAAATTTTCGTAGTGTTGATATTAAGCACAAATTAATTTTATTGTAGGGTCTTATAAATTTTAATGGAGAAGTGATATATATTATTTCTAATGCTACTTTGGATAAAATTGCTAAAATGACTAATATATAAATTAAATTCTATTATAATTCTATTAAAATAAAAGTATAAAAGAAACAGACGATTTTAAAATCAATTTTTATGGAGGAGTGAAATATAATATATGCTATAATGGATAATTTTACTATAAAATGACCTCATCATTTTAAATATTTTAAAGAGGGCAACAGCTGTAGTTATAAAAAGGAAAACAATAAGGCTAAACCAGAAAAATAAGTAAATTTGATAAATATTTTAAAACTTTAAAATTGGAAATCTTATTGGACATTTAAAGTAAATACATGTATCATTTTAAATAGAAAAAGATTTTGGAAAAGTTTAGTGTATTTTAACGAAATGATGAGAAGTTTTTGAGTATGTTAAAATTTTAATAGTAAATTCAAGTTAATAAAGATGGGAAACATTGAAGATTAAGATAAGAATAATTATAAGATTAAAAAAAAAAAAAAAAAAAAAACTTTTTATATACCATGCTTTTAAATTTTAATATACTAATAATATACTAATTAAAAGGAAAATGATAAATATTCTATCATAGTTTGAAGTCAAATTTGTTTTCAAATGTCTAAATAAAATATCTGATGTAAGATACTAATATTTTGCAGCGGAATAGATTTCATTTCTGTCATCCTTGGCGAAAAAAAAAAAAGAATATCGCCAAATTATCTGGCGAAAATATTTAATTCCTTTCAAAAATCATGGTTATTTTAACAACTTATATTAAAAGAGTAATGAATAATATGAAACAATATTTCGTACAATACATATTACATGTCATACATACGTACAATGAATAATACATATTACATTTCGTACAATGCATACATCTGGCATATATATTTTCGTGTTACGCTTTTGATCACCAAATAATAATAATAATAATAATAATAAAAGCCAAGGGCGACAGAGTTTTGAAATTTAAAATTAAAATTTTGTCAATTTGACAGCAAAATAATTCAATCTAACACCCGCGATAACTAATGCATATCTATACCCAAATATAAGGATTAAAATCGGGAAAGAAATTTCCTCGATTTTTAATAATTTCTTACAAAAAATCCAGTGGGCAATTAACATAGGAAATCTTTTTCTTGGCTGCACAGACGGTCAGTGAGTCACACTTCGCTTGCGTATAGAACTCATAGATATAGTATAGCATATATAGAATAGAGTGATCATTGGGGAGAAAAAAGTCATTCCTTTTCATTTGGGAAAAGACGACGTTTTTACCAAAATATGGCCGTCTTTCCCCGAGTGAATACACACGGAAATACATACTAATATTTTAGCAAATAAAATTTATGAATAATTTATTTGCTAAAGGGGAATGGAAGACTCCAGATACAGTTCCAAATTCATATTTCTTTCTTTCTTTGCTTTTCTTTTTATTTTATTTTATTTTTTTTCAATACCACTTAATGGCTGTTTCCAAAGCTTTTATTTATTTTTTTTTTTTTTTCGGCATCAAAAATCTTTGTACGATAACATGGGTATGAGAGATCTATATATATTACTATATCTATGATAGAACTACATTAGCACTTTATCAATGTGTATAAAATCTTTAAATTGATTATGACGTCAATTTTCGTGAGATGCATAATTTAACTTTTTATAATTTTTTAACGTTCACGTTTCATTAAATGTATTTATTTTTATGTCGAAAGAAAATGAACTCGTATTTTTTTTTTTTTTTTTTTTTTGGCAACAATTAAATTAATGGAACTCACAGATATTTTGGAGCAACTTTAATAAAGGTCTGTAATTAACAAATAATTGCAATAAAACAATATTGTGACAATAAATTGATATAAAAACTATCCTATCTCTCAAGTTGGACCAAACTGCACACAGTGTGCAAAATTTCATTAAAATCGGTTCCTTAGTTGAGGAGTTTACCCCGGACAAACATCGTGACACGTAATTTATATATATATACAGATAGGCAAACATGAAAATTGTGGTACACTTTTAATATATTAATTACGGGAGTAGAGGGTTGAAAATGGTATCATTCGAAAGATATGATTAGCCAGATTTGCAGAAGACAAAATTTTATTTCTTACGATGTCAAGAAGGTATTTAAAAAATACTTTTATTTTTTATGCATTTTTCCATTTTATACACGGATTCTTTTATATTGAAAAATACCTAAATTAGAAAGTTGTTAAATCTGGCAATTTCTTAAAACTCGAATAAAACCATATGCATAGACACAGTTAGTTATTCGTATAGATGTAGCCTCACTATACTCTCGACAATATTTTTCTTTTTTTTTTCTAAGAGAAAAAAGCTTTCAGAATGGTAAAAATTTGAGTGAATGAGTCTTAGATCGAAAATTTATACTGTTCAAAATATACGCAAATTAAAAAAGGATTTGACTTATGAAAGTTCTTATTTTCTTTTTCTAATTTATATAAGATCTAATTATTTTCTTTCTTTCTTTCTTTTTTTTTTTTTTTTTTTTTTAAGACATACTCTAAAATTAAAACATAAATCAGTCAAATTAACTGAAATTGACTACTTATTTAAAAAAAAAAAAAGGATTTATTACTATATCTCCTACATATATAAGAAAAATTGTAAGATTTGGAAAAACTTTTGATTTCCGGTTTCCGACGAATTTACACGTTTTGAGATTTCTTCGCATTTCAATAAACTGAAATTGACTACTTATTTTTGAAAAAGTGGCTTTATTATTCTATCCTCTGCATACATAAGAAAAAAGTATAAGATGCAGGAAAATTTTAGATTTTCGGTTTTCGATGAAGTTTACACGTTTTGAGATTTCCGAATACAATTCGACCATTTTTAAAAAATATCTGTCTTTTTGAGCTCAAACACTGTACTTTATAAACCAATGGAATTAATTTAACAGAATTTGATATTTAATTGGACCTTGGTTTGACATGGAGCCGATTAGCTTTTGGGCTATATCACACAACAAGGGGTGCTTCCACGATGCGATTTCCTTTCATTTCAAGAAAGGTTCAACATCTACAGTGCACCAAACTTAGAGAAATGTACTAAGTAAAACTCTGCTAATTCAGTTTGAGTGCATATCGACAAACAATTGCCGCAACTGCGTTGCAATTTAATTCCGTTTAGGAGAAGGCAATAACTTTGCTTTGCTTTGGTCGAGTTTCGACCACCAGGCGATATTAGTTATTAAAATAATGTATATACTAACAAAAAAAAATTAAAAAAAAAAAAAAAAAAAAAAAAAAAAAAAAAAAAAAAACATGTATTATAAGGAGTAGAACTTCTCAGAACAAGCATTGTTACTTTTTAATTCAAAACTTCCCACACCTTAATTTCAATAAAATCATTTAATAAAAGAGATATCATACACTATCTACCAATAAGTATTTGGACACTTTCAAATATAGACGTTTTGTCAAATATCTAGAAAAATTCTTTAGGAATTACCATAAAATTTTGGGAATAAAAAGAACATGTTATACCTCATATATTTCAGCAAAAATTTTGTGCCGAATAGGAAAAGAAAACCAGTAAAAAGTTAATCAAAAGTCAAAATGTTTTGGGTCCCCCTGTAAAAACTAATGCTTGCAATGCATTTTGGCTTTAGCACGTGATTATGAGGATTTTTTGTATTATTTGTATAAATCTTTAAGAAACTATCACATATATTCAAAGAGATATAACGATTTCTTTAAAAAACTGCAAAAATATTGCAACTCTTTAAATTATAACATCTAGGCTATTTAGACCCAATACCATTTTTTGGAAATTTAACATACTACATTAGACACAGCATACAGCAATACAGAATGTAAAAATTTTAAATATCTTACGAAATATGAGAACTTCTACTAAATAATTTTTAACTACGTATGCGCAATGTTTAAAAAAAAATCATTTGCATAATTTAATAGCAAAAATCATTGAGCTACTTATATATGAAAACACCAAACAAATATCGTATAAAATCAAAAAGTTATGAGAGATAGAATCAACAGAGTTTCAGTTCTTCTCAAAAAAAAAAGGAAGATGTTAGGGGATTTTATCAATATTTATTTACAATCAGCGAACACTGCAATACCATTGGGCATTGATTGAATCAAAATTAAAATAAGAGTAAAACCTTTTATAGTTTAGCTTTTATTTTGAAAGGAACTGAAATTCTGTTCACTTTATCTCTCATAACGTTTTAAATTTACAAGATATTTGTTTGGGGTTTTAATACAAGTAGCCCAATATTTTTGGCTATAAAATTATGTAAAATAATTTTTTTAAAAGCTTGCGCATGCGTAGTTAAAAAGCATTTTGTAAAAGTGTTCATATTTCATGAGATATTAAATATTTGTGCATTGTGATTTCTGTATGCGGTATGTCAAATTTCCTAAAAATGGCTTTAAACTGGATCTAATACCCTACATGTTATATTTAAAAACGTGGAAATTATTTTTACAATTTTTTAAAGAAATTGTTATATCTCCGTGAATATAAGTGGTAGCCTCCTAAAAATTTATCGAGATAATTAGAAAATTTTTCATAATCACATTCAGCAGCCAAAATGCATTTTAGCATTACTTTTTACAGAGTGATCCAAAACATTTTGATTTTTGTTTAATTTTTTACTGGTCTCCTTTTCCACTTCAAGAAAAAACTTTTGTTGAAATATATGAGGTATAACGTGTTCTTTTTACACCCAAAGTTTCAAGGTTATTTCTAAATAAATTTTCTAGATATTTGATAAAAAGTCTAAATTCGAAAGTGCCCAAATACTTATTGGTAGATAGTGTATACTATATTGCTATAAATAAACTGAAAGGAAGAAGCTTTTTTTTTTTTCTTTTTTTTTTTTTTTTTCTTTAATTCAACTAAAACTGCTATTTTACTAGTCGAAGGCTGGTTTAATAAATTTGTAGCCTATGTCCATCATGATGCTTTATATTAATTTCTTATTTCAAAGAACATACACGTGAGAGGCCTGAAATTAAAATCATTTCAGTATTTAAAGAAAAAATTAAACTTGGGAACTTTTTAAGCTCTTGTATATTTCTAGACGAATGTTAACAATCAACACAGAATAAGGTTAAAAAAAAAGTAATCAAATGTGTATTTTGCATATAAACATTATTGATTAATTTATTTAGAAATTGAAGTAATTTACCTTTGACTTTCTAAAATTTAAGGCTAATTCGGTTGAATAAATATTATCCACATCTGCTTTCGCTAATAATCGATTTAAAATTTCGTGACAAGCAGATTTAATTTTTCGATGTACGAATAGCGATTATTCTCATCTTGGTAGACCATAAATTTCTTTGATGCATGATGTGCTTATTTTGAACTTTAGAATATATTACTAGAATAAAATGGACAATTGTCTGTTTCCTTTAGTGTAACTAAGTAAATAAAAAATTAGTTTAAAACAAGGTTACGATTACACTTTTTTTTCTTTTAAGAGATAAAATAAACTAAACTTTATGTAAGGTGATTTTAAATAAAAGTATATTTCCGCACATTAAATCGTGAAATTACATTTAAATGCAAATGTGTGTTTCTATAATCAAATTATGGTTTTGCCATCAATAAAATTCTAACATTTTGATATAAAAAAATAATGAAATCTAATTAATCAATTTTAGTTTGAAAACAGATGCAATAAGTATTATTATATTATACTATTAGGTTGATTTTTATATAGAAATTGGCCTATTGCAATCACATAACTTATCTATCTATATATATTACATAATAATAGAAAATTTGTCATCACTATAACTTCCGAAATAATAAAACAAATCAAATTAAAGTTGGACAGCAAACATATCATACAAATATCTAGAATGCTTTATTTAATTAAGTTGCTCCACCGTTTTGTTATTAAGCGGTAATCACTTAAATATTTCAAATCCACATTGTAAAACGCGTATTTAAAACCGGATTTGCTTAAATTTTGATTCATGCATAGACCATATAAGGGTCTGCACCAAGATCATTAATAGACTTGATCGGCTATTTTTTTTTTTTTTTTTTTTTTTTTTTTTCAAATTGGTGGATACGTTAAATTAAGGGGGCCATTTGAAAATTCGTCATCACAGTAACTTTCAAAACACTGAATTAGCTCGAACCAAAGTTGAATAGTGGATTTATTTTAGAAATATCTGAGCAACTTGCTCTGCCATTTTGTTTCCCAGTGGCGGCCTTTCGAAAATTATAATTTAACATAAAAAAAGGCATTCATGAGTCGATTTGCTTAAAAATCCATACGTAACTCAAGAGCCCACATGATGAATGTCACCACCAAATTCAATAATAAACTTTATCCTCCATCTTGTTTCAAAATGGCGGATACTTGTTGAGAAGAAATAAATCAACATGCTCGCCCAACTGAGCCGGAAAAAAGTTATTTAACCTGGTAGCACTCGCGCGGGGTGACAAAGTCACCCCAGCAGGGAGGATTTAGTTGAATAGGACGCCTGCTTCTAAAAAATCGCCAACACGGCGCTTTTCGTATCGTGACGGAAATTGTAACCCTCCACTGCCTGCATAAAAGAGCGCCAGTTCCGGTAAACAAAATAAAATGCTAAATACGCGTGGGTTGGGTTGATAGGGTTGATTAATGTTGCGCTAGAACTGCGTAGTGAGCTATTGGAGACTGTCTGGGACACCCCTCTTAACACGTTCGCTGCCGATCCCGCGCCAGCGCGGGATGTGACGTATTGCTTTACAGGTGAAAGTTTACTTTAGGCTGCCGCTTGGCGAAATTTCGAAAATCGCCAAGACGGCGCCATTTCGCATCGTGTTCCGAATAGCAACCTTACACCGGCGGCATGCGAAAGCGAGCTTTTCGGCGATCTAACCTAAAAAGAAAACGCATCTTGAAAAAAAAAAATCCGAATAATAATAATACATAGGACAAAAGGAAAATTTTCATAAAATAGAATTAAAAGAAAAAATTAAGAATTTATAAATAATTTATAAATAATTTATAAATAATTAAGAATTTTTAACTAATCACAAATACAAAAATAAAACTTAGATTATACAATCACACCAAATGTCCCGGAAAAGTGTGTTGCTTTAGTAATTGATGATAAGTGTTTAGATGATAGTTTTTTTTATTTCCAATAATTTAACAGCTATAAGTACAGTCGGTAACAAAAGTGTCCGAACACTAGCAAAAATTCCTATGTAAAAAAAGTACACTTCATAAGGTTTTGTTAAATAAATCCTTATCGAATCATGTTCTTACACTGACTAAGAACAGGATTCCACAAGGATTTATTTTACAAAAAAGTATGAAGTATACTTTTTTACTTAGGAATTTTAAATTTAAAAGTTTTCAAAAGTTGTATAAAGTAAATTATTTATCAGTAATATTTTATTTATAGTCCTCATTCATTAGGAATGAAAAAATAAATCCGCAACTGGATAATTATAGCAAATTTTAACGATTCCCTATTATAATGGTACTCTGATCTGTTCACTACATCCCTATCTCAAAATGCATGAAATTAAAAAGTATACAAAATTTTGTACTGTAGCAACCAGTATTGGCCTGAAATTCAAAAATATGCCTCTAAAATTCAGGACCGTGGTTGCCCAGTCGGTAGAGCGCCGGGCTCGGAATTGGAAGATGGCGGGTTCGATACTCGAGCCTGCCAAAAAGCATTGTGTATACTAATGGTGGCTAGTGCTCATAAATGTCGTGCCCGCAATGTTTTCCATGTTCCCATATTAATTATACCTCTGGGTGTCTACGAAGCGAGAGAGTCATTTTTTCCGTGGAGGATCAAAATTGTGATGGCATGTCCCTGGAAAACTCTAGGGGTGAGACCCAGACCATCGCCAATTGTCCATTGCGCAGCACTAGTGTGACGTAAAACACAATCAACAAACCAACCTCATAAATTCAAAAGTACCTCTTAATTTCCAACTCTATTCAACCAGCCAAACAGTACTAACGCAAACATCACAAATATTCATATTTCAAAATAGATGGTTGGTTGGGTTTTACGTCACACTAGTGCTGCGCAATGGGCGATTGGCAACGGTCGGGGACTCAGCCCTAGAAGTGGTCCGGAAACATGCGATCAAAAATTTGATCCTCCATGGAAGGGTATTTCAAAATAGAATACTTTCTCTCTAATAAAACACGTATCATCAATATGCATCCGAAGTGATGGCGTCAGCGAGATATTTTATCTGCTCAGTACAAACGAAACTATTTGCTATGGAAATTTAACTTATTACCAACTTAATTACCAACTTATTACCAACTTAACTCATTAACTCCAGAGTTTGCTTGTAACGAGCAGATGAATTTTTACACGTTTGACGTAATACAGCGTATTGACGTAACACATGACGCAAACAAGCAAAGGTAAACACAAAGCCTATAACATCTGGCGATGTAGCGCTCTTGTGCAACGCGTCAAACATATTCGGCGGGTTAAAGGAAAAAAACGTCATTTCAAATTTTAGTCACGTGAAACCGGCAGCGAACGTGTTAAGGATACATATTTTTTGTATATTTGCAAATAAATATAAATATATAATTGAGGTTGAGCAGTTTTTACGTGACACTAGTCCTATGCCATGCGCAGTAGGCGACGGTCTGGGTCTCACCTCTAAAGGTGGTCCGGAGACATGGTATCTTAATTTGATCCTCAGCAGAGGGAATGGCACTTTTACTTCCGTGACCGCCAAAGATATTATTTGGAATGGAAACGTAAAAGGCATTGTGTACACGACAGTCGTCAGCCGTCTCGAATATCGAACCCACAATCTTCCAATTACAGGCTTCCGACCAGGCTATATATACACACACTAGAATTGGATTATAATTGAATTTATCAATGGGATTTCTTTGTTTTCAACAACCTCCTAAACAGACATTCTTGACATGTGTTCAATCTAAACAGGAAAATGAGGAATTTAAAACACAACAATTTAATGAAAACTTAAGTAAGGGAGGAATTGTTATTCACTAAATGACGTGTCTGGTTATCTTATATGAAATGAAAAGAAATGGTAGAGCGTGTATTCGCCTAAAATACTGGCGACAATTAAATCTGACTTTACCAACAACCTATTATTCTCAGCAATGAAATATCTTCAACATGAAACATCCTCCAGCAAGACGCGTGTAGGATTTAGTGACCAGGCATTAGTACCTAACAGAGAAACTTTAAAAATTGCTAGAATTATCTAATTACGGATGTATTTTTTAATTCTTCATAAATAAGGATTAAAAATAAAATATAAATGATAAATAATATACTTTACACAATTTTTCAAAACTTAGAAAAACGCCTTCAAACAAAGGCTGCCCCCAGAAAATAAAAACGTTTGTTCATATTAGTGTAGGCTCCCTAAATTTGTTCTGAAAAACTCCTCCTAAGTAAACTTCACTCAAAGTCTCACTACTTGAATAAGCCGTACGGGGAGTGAGTGAATGGATTTTACGTCGCACTAGTGATACTCTATGGGCAGTTGGAAATGTCTGGAATACACCCTCTTAAGGGGGTGGTCAGGAGATATGCCATAACAATTTTAATCTCCACGGAGAGTTAGATCATACACTGTCAAAAAAAAGTCCTGTTTGCTGCAGTTTGCTGCCAGAAATTTTTTGTAATTCAGAAAAATACGTTCTATCAACGTAATTTTTCCGTTGATAGAATGTATTTTTCTGAATTACAGAAAATTTCTGGCAGCAAGCAGGACTTTTTTTTGACAGTGTACCGAAGAATCAATTTGAATGATCATCAAAAACAGAATTTCAGGTAAAACACTTTCCAATCCAACTACAAATCCTTCCCCTCCGTAGAGGATAAAAATTTAATGGCATGTCTCCGGACCATCCCGAGAGGTGCGTCCCCGAACGTAGTCAGTTACAGTCGGTAACAAAAGTATCCGAACACTAGCAAAAATTCCTATGTAAAAAAAAAAGTAGAATTAATACTGTTTTGTTAAATAAATCCTTGTCGAATCATGTTATTAGACACTAAGAACATGATTCGACAAAGGTTTATTTAACAAAACAGTATTAACTCTACTTTTTTTACATAGGAATTTTGCTAGTGTTCGGATACTTTATTACCGACTGTACCCATAGAGCAGTACTAATGCGACGTTAAGCCTAATCAACCAACTACAACTCTGATAAAACTTGTAACTGTATTAAAAGTAGTAATTTCATTCGGAACTTCCTTTGAAATGCTCCAATTCCATTTAATACCTTGTTCTAACCAACAAAACAATTCGAACTAAGTAAACCTTTGTATACAGATTTCTTATGGCAGACATTCATTTCAAAATACACTTTCAATACTTAAAACTGTTTGCTCCACGTACTGCCAAGAAAAAAATGACACAAAACTGAGTAGAAGGAAAGGAACAGCTTGAGAGTTTGCTATCTCTGGCGAATTAGCACACTAATGACATGAGACTGCTACAACTAAATTCCAACTATTCAAGGATTGGCGCGCACCTTCCACCGGGTTAAATAGTTTCTATTTATTTTTTTAGTTATTTATTTTTGTGTGCTTAAAAATTTATAAGAGTTTAAAAAAAAAAAAAACTGTTTTTTTTTTTTTTTTTTTTTTTTTTTAGTTTTACAAGTAATATATATATATAATTTGAATAATTTAGTACCATTGTAACACTCAGCAGACAAAAGATAGATGAAGGTACCAACATAAAATTAAATTTTAATTGAGATTTATTTCGAATAAAAATTGTCACGGTTTTAATTTAATTTAAGTACCAATGATTAGTAAAAACATGGTAAAGTACTTACGCAGAAGAGAAATGACACTAACATAACACATAAGCCTAACGATGAGATAATTTGCAAAAACTATGAATTATTAGTAACAGTCAACATTTTAGAGAAAAGAGAAAGGATAACATTACCAAAGAGTTCCGTTAAAAGGAAAAAAAAAAAAAAAAAATGGGGCAGTCACTTTGAAGCCCACTTTAATCGCATGTATCACAAACATCCCGATTGTTAGAAGTTTGGAATGTATTCCTGAGAAACACAAGCTTTTCTCCTTTAAAGATTCCGATTTCAGAATTTTACAAGGAAAGAGTTACCAACGAGTTACATAGACGTCAGGTCAGAAATTCGTCGTAATGAGAGTCTTTTTTCTACCATGCTTTATTCTGGATTTTTGAGTATTTACCTTCGTTTGTACACGAGAAATACCGTACTTTTGTATGGTATAAAATGGGAAAGAAGTAAAAACTGCAGAAAAAATATGTTAAAAGAAAAAAAGCTCAAAATAAAAACTGGGGAAAAGCAAGAAATATTTAACTGCCACCGGTCAGAAAATGAAATATCAGAAGAAGAATAAAGAGCGGGAAGGGTAGGGCTTGGGACTCTGGAATCGTCGACAGGACTAGCTAACTTCCAACTATTATGTTATGTTAGCTTTAAACTTGGTTATTTTAAATGTTCAGTGTTAAACTAAATGTTATATAATGCATTCTTTAAGCTTCGGCATAAATACTATGATAAAATTGTATATTTAAAAGTGTTCATTTAAAGTACATTTTTCTCAACTAATTTAAAATAAAGAATATAGAAAACTTTTTTCTTGTGTTTACTTATTAAGAAGTTATTTTACTTAAAATTTCATTGTGTCGCCAATGTGCGATAAATAGCCAAGAATTGAACAATTTCAAGCTTACTGAGATACAATTTCCAAGACAATTTCTAGTTCTGTAGTCAACATGTTTAACCAATAAAAAGTATTCAGAATATTAATAATGAAACACAATACAATTAGATAATTAATGCTTCTGCCCCATCTAATACAATAACGACAATTTTCCAAAATAAAATATATTATTTTATTTTAAAAGTACACAAATCACGTCACTATCAGAACAAATACTTATTATTCTACCATACTTTTACCATTATTACATATGCCATTACATATTTAATAATTGCTTCTAAATTAAAATGGGTTCACAAGTAACGCTTACAAAAGATACTGGGAGGTCAAAGTTCTCTACTATTTGCAGCAAACTGGGTTTTTATAACTAGGTATACTTTGGATTGACAAATTTTTGTATTGAATATCCTAACAAAAGTTACAAATTCCAAAGAAAATATATGTGTCTATAAGAAGTGAGTATAATTTCAATTTAGAAGCGTCAAAAACTTGTTTTATTCTGTCCAAAACAATTTGTTTTTCATTTTTACAAACAGGTTAAAATTCTTTTCATTGCAGAAAATAATAGCCATACACTGATCAGTGATTGGTACGTTCTTTGCACATATCCGAAGATTTCTTGATTTATTTATTGAAAAGAGCCCAATGATATTACTACACTATGCACCAGTCTTGTCTTCACTTATTGCTTTATTTTAAATCATATGAACTATCACTTTACCACAATACTAAATTACAGAACTGGTTACAATAAATATTTAAAGTGAAAAAACTTCTTCACACATCATAAAATTAATGTAATCACTAACGGTTTCAAAAGGATGTGGCCTTTCTTCTTCAGGTGCAAAACACATGCTACTACCTTGGAGGATAAAGCAAGACTGAAAAAAGGGCAAAACCCAAAGGGGTGGAGCAACACAACCAGGAAATAGGCTGCAGCATGCAATAAACAATCAGAGAGGAACACAGCCACAAAACAGGATACAAGCAAAACAAACACAAAAAACGGAGGGGGAGGGGGGAAGAGAAAATTTAAAATATTTATATATATATATATATATATTTATTATTATTATTCATTTATTTATTAATTTATTATTATTATTATTACAAAATGAAGGATATTATTTAATTGAATAAAGCAAATTTTTTCAAGCTGCAGACAGCAAAGGGAAATCAGATCTTTTATTAACAATTTTATCGTGATTATGGTAGATAGCTAGATTTTCTAGAAAATCTATCTCGGAAACACGTTTGGCATAAAAGATCATTTTGGCTTGCTGGAAATTAAAACTATGGTCAGAATCCCAACTGTGCTTCGTAATAGAAGATTTAAAAATTACTTGTTTAGTGATAAACCGAGAGTGCTCACATAAACGAAATTCAAGATTTCTTTTAGTTTGAGCAATGTAAAACAAATGGTAACTATTACAGGGGACTTTACAGATACCCCACTTATGAAGCTCGTGAACGGATGACTTAATTGAAGGGAATTGAAATTCATTAACAGATTTAAAAATAACATGAAATTTAAAAAAATTTAAAACTTTGGCCAGTTTAAAACAAAAGGGTGGATAAAAAGGCAGGACAGAAAAGTCATCGGGTTTGATTTTATCCTCACTAGAAAGAGTAGAATTACAAGAATGTCTACTAAAGTTTTTAAGAGCTTTGCCAATAATAGAGGTGCTAAAACCTTTTTGATAAGAACAGATTTTAAGTAATTAAGTTCTTCTTTATGAAAAGAATTGTCAGAACAAATATTAAGGGCACGATACACGTAAGTGAAAAGGGTGCCAATTTTCTGTTTCTCAGGGTAATTTGAGAGAGCATGGGGAGGATTGGAAACAGAGAAAGATTTCCTATACATAGAAGCTTTAACAGAGGAAACGCATCTAGTAACTAAAATTTCAAGGAAGGGAAGTTGATTACACCAATTTTCGAACTCAAAGGTAAACTGAAAGTGGGGATCAATAGAATTCGCACTTTGAAGAATGACAGAAATGGCAAAAGAATTTTCGATAAGAATGAAAGTTTCATTTACGTAATGTAGCCAACATTTTAAACTTATCATTTTTAATACATTTTTTTTTTTTTTTTAATATGGGTTCTAAGTATATAATCCTTTATCTTGTATTCTTGCTGATATCTATATGCATTATTTTGAGAAAAAAATATTTCAGATGTTAAATTTAAAATGTTTTTTACCGTTATGTAGATGACACTTTTAGTCTTATTGAAAATCCTTTTGACATTTATGCTAGTCTTCAAATTGTGAATTCTATTCATCCCCATATTCAATTTACCTTCGAGTTAGAAAATTGTAATCAACTTCCCTTCCTTGATGTTTTAGTTACTAAGTGCGATTCCTCTTTTAAAACTTCTGTGTATAGATAACCTTTCTCTGTTTCCAACCCTCCTCATCATCTCTCAAATCAACCGGCTAAACAGAAAATGGGGCCTTTTCCACACCTGCATTGTGTCCTTAAAATTTGTTCTGACGCATCTTCTCTTAAAGAAAAACTTGATTATTTGTCTTGAAACTTGATTACTGTCTGTTGCTATCAAAAGAGGTTTTAGCCCTTCTATTATTGATATAGCTCTTAAAAAGTTCAGTGAACTTGCTTGTAATTCTACTCTTTCTAGTAAGGCTAAAATTAAACCTGATATCTTCGTTGTCTTGTTTCTTTATCTACTCTTATGTTTAAAATTAGTCAAAGTTTTAAGACGTTTAAATTTTCTTGTTATTTTTAAACCTGTTATACATCTCATTCCCTTTCAACTAAATCCTATGTTCCCGAGCTTCATAAGTGGGGTATCTATAATGTCCCTTGTAATAATTGTCATTTGTCTTACATAGGTCCAGGCCCTGATTACCCAATAGGCACGAGAGGCAGGTGCTTCCCCTGGAAATTTTTGGAAAGGCCCCAAATTAAGCAAAATATGGGCCCCGAATTGTCAGGTTGTGGTCTAAATGCATTGTCTGATTATAAGAAGTCACACTACACTTGACAGTACAACTATAATTTCTAGATTATATAGGAAATATGCTAAAAAAGCTTTTACATATTCATTTATAATGGAGTAATTTCATATATTGTGGTGAATATAGGCATTCACTAGTTTATATTTTGGTACAAAAAATAAGTGAATTTACTTGTCTACGTTTTAACCGAATTTAGTTGTCCTCAATTCCAGGTAACTACAAAATATAATGAAAAAATTATATACTTTTCGAGATGTTTGTATGAAGGGGGCCCCCAAATGGATTTGTGCTTCCCTTCTGTTGTAAGGTTAATCGGGCCCTGCATAGGTCAAACTAAAAGAAATCATGAATGTCGTTTACGTGAGCATTCTCGGTTTGTCGCTGAACAAGAAATTTCTAAATCTTCTATTGCGAAGCGTAGTTGGGAATCTGACCATAGTTTTAATTTCCAGCAAGCCAAAATTATCCTTTATGCCAAACGTGTTTCCGAGATAGATTTCTTGGGAAATTTAGCTATCTAGTTTAATCGCAATAAAATTCTTAATGAAAAATCAGACGTATTCTATCTGCAGTTTGAAAAATATTGTTTAGTTCGAATTTTCAAAATTTCCTTTATTTTGAAAAATATATATATATAAATATAAATATAAAGTAAATAAATAAAAAAATAAAATAAAAGTAATAAAAATGAATGTAATATATTTAAAGTAAAAATATATAAATAAATTATTTAAGATTTCTTTCACCCATTTTTTGTGTTTGTTTCTCTTGTATCTTATTTCTTTTCTTTTGTGTGTGCGTGTGTGTGCGTTCCTTTCTGATTGGTTTTTGCATGCTGCTGCCTATTGGTTGATTGTAATGCTCTTCCCACTTTCGGTTTTGCCCTGTTTTCAGTCTTGCTTTTGTCTCCAAGATAGCAGCATGTGTTTTACACCTGAAGAATAAAGGCCACGTCCTTTCGAAACCAATAGTGCTTACATTAATCTTATAGTATGTGAAGATTTTTTTTTCAGTTTAAATATCATCACCTTACCGTTTTTTAACTATTTCAATATATATATATATATATTGAAATAGTTGACAATAATTTTCTATATATGTATATAAATTCCTATATTTGTACATTAGTTTATATTTTTATTTTTTCTTCACACTCTTTCTTCATTAAATCGTATTTGACTAGGTAAACTTTTTTTTTTTTTTTTTTTTTTTTTATCTTTAGGTGTATGCATGTGCGTAGAGGTTTAACAGATCAAATTTCGGACAAAATGTATTCCAAAAAGAAGAAAAAAAAAAACAAGTAACGATTCGTAAATTTATTGTTATATATTTTAAGTTTTGTATTTTATCACTTATTAAAATAGCTCACTTGTTTATGTTAATAAAGGCTTATAAAAATAATACATTTTTTTTTTTTTTTTTTTAGTGTTCTAAATATTGCTGTTATATACAGTTTCTAACAATAACACATAAAAGACATGCTAATATAGCATTATCTGTTTATTTATGTATACTGGGTTAACAAAAAAAAAAAAAAAAAAAAAAAAAAAATGCTACGCCTATTGCATGTTTTCCTATTAAATGTATATTTGTGATTAGTGCGTTTCAGATTTTTACGATAATATTGCGGAATCAATTAAGCTCACTAATCTGAGGATATCTGTGCACACTTTTTGTAACCATTATATTTTTCAATTTTTAATTAATTGTAGGAAAGGAAAACATTTCGAGTACATTATTGTAAAAAATATTACATCTGTAATCAAAAATACCTAATCTGTTGTAAACGAAGAGCTCTATGTATCTTATGAAAGCTATGTACAGTTGTCATTCATTTTTATGAGCTTTAGTATTTTTACAGATTTCTTCACTCATGTCAGAGCCTGACGTGAAGTAGGCATATTTCTCTTTTACGCTGTCATCCTGGATGTATCGGCCAGTGGGTGTCAAAATATGACAATCTGATCGAATCATCATTCGTGGTCCCTTCATTCACTTGCATTCTTCGGAAATGAAGCTCCCTACCCCCGTACCAAAATTCCAACCCTTAGGGAAATCCGAATGAATAATTTCCTGTCCACGGGAGCGGTCTTTCGTGTGGTGCACCGCGCCGCAATCACGCAAAGGGCGGGCCCGCCGGAAATGATAATCGGGCCATGTGCTGCCTGCCCATCACAACCTCTAGCCCGTTTCTCTTTCTTTCCCTCTTGTGCAGCATTTAGTAGGAATAATACGTTTATTATAGCTTTTATTTCGTAGCAATTTGCTCGCCAGCTATTAACGATATTGTCGCCAATTGGAAACAGGGTTGCTGTTTGAATGATTGAAGGCAGCTTCCGGATTTCCTAAGACACTTAAATAAATTGGCGCGCTTTTTTGAAATCATAGTGTAAAATTCACTGACTTTTCGTGGAAAATTTCGTCAGATCAATCATCTATGATTGTTTTGCTTGTGAGTCTTAATAAACTAAATAACTTTTTTCCCTTTTTTTTTTTTTTTTTCCATTAATGAAAAATACATGATTTAAGTTATTTACGAGAGTTTTCTTAGTATAGAATTTGCTTGAGATTATAAAAAGAATATTTTAGCAACAAAATGTGAATAGAAAGGACTAAACAGTTGTCTTTGTTTTATAATTACATGAAAATATTGTTTAATTATTTCTCTTAATTTTAAATTGAATACATATATATATATTTATATATATATATATATATATATATATATATATATATATAGAGAGAGAGAGAGAGAGAGAGAGAAAGTTTGTATTTGAGTAGCAAAGAGATAAATAAATATATAGATATAGATAAATAGACTAATAGATAAATATATATTACTTTTTGCAGTGTGGTTACTAAATTCTGTAACATTCCAAACATCAAGAGTTAATCGTTTGGTAAAACATTTTTTCTCTCTTTCTGTGATTGGTAAATTTCTGTAAGTACACATATTAAGCGAGATCTAGCGAGGACTCGGCGATAGCTTCAGAGTCCCTATGCCCACCCTTCCCGAGTTTCGGTTTCGTTTTCTCGTCTATTTTCTCATTG
Source organism: Salticus scenicus (assembly GCA_963930645.1). Taxonomy (NCBI): domain Eukaryota; kingdom Metazoa; phylum Arthropoda; class Arachnida; order Araneae; family Salticidae; genus Salticus; species Salticus scenicus. Next base: position 106,100,348 of record OZ005651.1, read on the forward strand.
GTGTTAGTTTTTTTTTTTTTTCCCCACAATTGTAATTGTGCGCTTTTCTATGCTATTTCCTATAATTTTTTTTACACCCCCACCCCCCGATTTTTTTTTTTTTTTTTTTTTCCCATTCAAAAGTGTTCTTAAAATAATTCATGCCGCAATCGGACAAGAGATTGATAAAAGATAAAGATAACGATTGATTCGATTAAAATTATTTAGATGTAAAATTCATCATACAGGTGCATTTATCATTTTCTGTTTTCTACTTGTACAATAAAATGGTTCGATATTTGTAAGAGCGTTTTGTAACCACTCTGTGTATTTTAATTTCCTTTGAAGATAATTGTAATAGCAATGAAAAAAATACATATATAGGAAGTTTACCCAACACATTAAAAAATTATATTATAAAAGTTTAATCTCGCTATAATATATTGAACCGGGAATTCAAAATGTACTGGAAAATCAATTCGTTTATTTTCCATTACATTTTGAAGTCCAAATCTGAAATATTCAATATTTGTTTAAGTTATTCGTAATAATAAAAGAATTGAATTTTGCCAAGTTATCAAAAACAAAACCCTACTATTATGATTTTTTTTTTTTTTTTCCCCCGAGGAAAAAAAAAAAAAAAAGAAAAAGAAAAACCCTGAAAATTAAACAAACAGTTTTGTTATTTCAATTAATATTTATTCAAACTAACAAAATAATTTTGTTATTTTAAACAAACAGTTTTGTTGATTCAGCACGGCGCTCGTGCATTGGCTGTTAACAGAGGGAGCTTTACGAACTACGCAGTGAAAATGACACTTCTTTAAACATATTCTTTAGGTTAATCGAAACAACTTAATTTGTATAATAGTGAAAATTATTATAAAAATAGCAAAGTAAATCTAAAAATTAGTCAATAAATTTAATTTGGTTTTTCCAATTTAACATTTCTTTTGGTACACACACTTGCCTTAAAATGTTAAAACACAGTTAGGAAAACATCTTTAAATTATTAAACATTTAGTTTTAAAAACGTTTCCTTAAAAAAAAAATATATATATATATATACTTATTTAAAAACATTTTTATTCAAAAGAAAAATAATGCTTATGAATATTAACTCAACAAATTTAAATTATTTTAATTTAGGTTAGAAAGCGTAACATATAATTATTTTCTGTATTTGAAAATAATAAAAACTTACAAGGAATATCATTGAAATTAAATGAATGTTGCAATTTTATCAAAATAGAATTTATATTCATTAAGGTTGGTTGAGTTTTACGTCGAACTTGTGTTGTGCAGATGGGCAATTTGCGACGGTCTGGGACTCACCCCTAGAGCTGTATATTCATTAAGGTGGTAAATGCTTATGAAAAACCCTACCATTTTCGACGAACATTAGTGAATGACATGAAGGGTATAGTATAATATGGGAAGGGTAGTTAATTGCTAATGCGGACACTGAGTAACCATTCTGGCAATAACATGAGCGTGTAATGTGAAATCCTACTGTTTTAAGCGACAATCACAAGGCAAATCATGATGACCGTCGTGCTCGGTACAAGCATTTTCAATGTTACACGGCTCTCCGGGTGTTCACATTTCGAGAGATTTGATTGGTTTATTTGATTTTCATTTATTGAGTGTATTTTACGTTGAACTAGAGCTACGTTATGAGGAATTACGAGAGATTTGATTGGTTTGTTTGATTTTCATTTATTTGAGTGGATTTTACGTTGAACTAGAGCTACGTTATGAGGAATTACGAGAGATTTTATTGGTTTATTTGATTTTCATTGATTTGAGGGTATTTTACGTTGAACTAGAGCTACGTTATGAGGAATTACGTGAGATTTGATTGGTTTATTTGATTTTCATTGATTTGAGTGTATTTTACGATGAACTAGAGCTACGTTATGAGGAATTACGAGAGATTTGATTGGTTTATTTGATTTTCATTGACTTGAGGTAGGGGTGTCCACGGATTTTTTTTTTTAACTTGATTGACAGTGATTGCTGCGAAAAGGAGTTTCGTGCGTTTTCAGATTCATTCACAGCAAGGTAGGGGTGCCCAGTAATGTATTTTTGGTTTTAACATGCGTGATAGTGATTGCCGCGGAACCGAGTTACGTGCGTTTTCAAATTCATGCATAACGAGGTAGGGGTGTCCAGTGATATTTTTTGGTTTTAACATGCTTGATATTGATTGCCGCGGAACCGAGTTTCGTGCGTTTTCAGATTCATGCACAGCGGGGTAGGTGTTTCCAGTGATTTTTTTTTCCATGTGCGTGAAGCGTACATACGCACGTTATAGTGATTGCTGCGAAAACGAGTTACGTGCGTTCTCTGATTCGACCATTCATCGAATAGTGACTTTTACTGTACGAGTAACAGCTTCAACTGTTTCCAGAATATTCGAAGAATTAACATTTCTATTTGACTGTTTTCGAGAATATTCGTTTTAATAATAGTTTTGTTGCAAAGTTTCGAGAAGCTCAAAAAATGTTTGCTATTTTCAAGGAGATCCTAAAACTGTGAAGAAAATAGTCGCCAATCGAAATATATTTATTTAAACGTTTCAATTATTCAATTAAAAAGAAATCCTTTCAATATATTGCCCAGCGAAGCGGGCGAAGCCTGCTAGTTTTTATTAATTTAGCATTTCAATTTTACAGTGTACGTAACAATATTACGCAAAGAAATTTGGGAAATTTTTTTTGTGTTTATTAAGTGGTTTAAGCATTTTACTGACGTTAGGAAAGCTCCAACTGAGTGGATTGTTTTCAGATTGTTTTTTATTTTATTCATTTTATTTTAAGTTAATATGTATAACTCACTTTGAATGTGCAAAATTGAAATGCGTATAAATTTTATCTGGGGGAAGACCTCTCTGGTGCTTAAATGAAAAAGGGGGGTCGCCTCTTGTGTACCAACATGTGTTGTGCTGAGGTTGCTGTCAAGAGCTGGATTTTGCTCTCCATAGTCCTGCAAAATCTTCTATGGAGAGAGGTTGCTGTGACATCATTAAGGACTTTTCGTTGTAGTCCCGTGTTCGTATGAGTTTTCCGAGGTGCAAGGTTGTCTGCAGGCACAGAGAAGCATGCATTCCCAGCGCTCATTCATCTTACCAGGTTCTGAGGCACCGAGATTTCAGGGTTGACTCTGTTGTTACCAACAAGTCCGGCGGTCGTGGGATGTACGTAGACGAATGGTCGCCCTGCCAGTACCCAATGAACTAGAAATTGGGTATAGAACTCAGTTTTCTGGCGTGACAGCGAACTGTCCGACCGCTCCGATCTTGTGGGAAAAGTCTCCCCCCCCCTTTACACCTCATCAAAAAAATTGGATGACTGGAAAAAGAGAACTCTAAGTGATTTGGATTATGAGCGTGATGTAGAAAGGACGTTTTTTTTATTCACTTCTCTGTTAGAGATTGATACATGTTTGTAATCACGCGAATGAAGCATGTTACATTCATAAGTCCTTTATGGACAAAGTTGTATATATTTATGATGTTTTTTAATCATTAAAGTTTGTTATCGTTAACTAACGAGTTTAGTTTTAAATTTAAACTAATTCAATTTTAAGCTGAATGAAGATATCACACTATGCATACTGAATGAATGAAGATCATGCGAATAATGAACGGCATGACATGGACAGTTACATGTACGCGTCATCAATACGGCCAGTAACCACCCCTCATGGTAAATCAAAACTAATGGCAATCAATGGTTCAGCTAGCAATCTGGATGACGTGGAATACATAAGGTAATATGGGAGGGCCGTTTTGAAGAACACAATCAGAGGACTTTGTTTGATAATGGCTAACGCAGCAGACACCCTTTTCACGTGTCTGTGTTGACCAAGCATGATCGCCATTTACGACTTCCGTATGACCAGGAAAATCATGTCAAGGATGGGTGTCAATTTCAATAAAATCATCCCAGAAAGAGTCAAATGTCGTGGACAACAGTTTGTGGATGAGATAAGTCGGCGTTGGCTAGTTCGTATTGTAACTGCCGATAGAAATACAACAGTGCAACAGATCACTCGTCAACTTAATGCTCTGCACAAAATCATATAAACTGTTTTATGATTCCACGACTTTTCATTTCTATGGTGTATAGAAGATATCATCTCAAAAGAATCCCTTTTGACGCAAAGCACAAGGTTCGGGGATTGGCTTAGGCACAAGTACATCGGCACTAGACCTTTGAGAAGAGGAAGAATTATGTCTGATGTGAAGAGCCAAAATTCACTTTGATACATGCCGAATATAGAAGGCGTTTACGACATAAATTACCCTCAACGATGGATTCTACATTGAACACTTTAGGAGGGCGAATGTGGCATTTCTGCCACGGGACTATTTACACGGACTGAAATGGAACCTGTAGTACAGCAGATGTTTCTCATAGATGAACGTTACCAAGAATTCATGACAATCTTCTTTTCTTAAATGACCGTTTCCCACTACCCACTATAAGTATAGTCTTTCAACAAAACAATACAGGGACCATCTTTTCCAAAATCTACTCAAATGGCTGGATGAACATTCCACAATTCTGTAAATTGTCTAAAAGTTGTCTGGACATCGAATTAACCAGACTTTTGTCCAATGAAGTATATCTTCTATGTTATGGAAAGAGATATGTCCGAGCCTTAGACTATCTTCCATCTAACATATATAAATTATGGAAGATTGTTGAGGAATGACGGATAGATATGACTATCCATAACTTCCGATGTCACATCGAATATTCACCATCGTTAAGGTGAGAGATAGTTCTATGCGCTTCTAGATATACATACCTATATATAAGGTTAGCAAGAAACAATGTTTTCACTTCAGAGGGCTCTAGATTTCGTTCTTTTGTCCAAATGAGATAAAATTTGATCTACAGATAAATAATGCGTTTGAGATTTATTAAATAAAAATTTTACTATTTTAGTTCAAAATTTTCCAGCAGATGACGCTGTAACATAAATGGTATTTATTTGCATACATTTAAAATGTGAAACATCATTTGCATTACAGAGCATGCCTATTAGCATTATTCTTCGGATAATAAAAGGGCAGATTTTGCACAAGAATTAAATATTTCTCAGTACATCATGCCTACGTTGCAAGAAAAAGCGCTGCTCGTAAAAATTTTCTACCAGAACTAGCAGAACTCCGTTGCAGCTGAAAAGAATTCCATCGTATGAAACAGATACAAAGAAATCTAATGTGTATATTTCCAATAAGCAAAATGACACAGTAATTTGAAACAACTGGGCAACTTGGAATTATTCCAGATAAACGACGAAAGCAAATCCAGTCATCTAGTGTCAAAAGTATAGCTTCCACAGTCGTTGAAGACATCAGTCGGTCGCCGCTTAGTGGTGTGAATGTGTCGGGGGTTTCCCGTGTATTGAACATTCCGTATTCCGTTATACGACAAATTTTTACGGCAGATTTTTATTTATATCACTACAAAATCAAGCCTGTGTACTTATTGCAGGTGCACAGGAAATCTGCCTCTGAATGCAGAAGATTCAGAAGTTCGCAAAACTTTTGCACTTTAGTGCCTTGTTCGGATGACAGTTGACATCACTTGGCCATGAGACATTTTCTTTAGTCTGATGAAGGTCAATTTTTCATCAATAGACAAGTTGACACCCACAATTGTCGAATTCGGGCAGCAGAAAACGTTCATGCTTCTCAGGAACAATCTTTGCATTCTGAAAATGTAAGAGTATTGTGTGGTTTTAAGGCTGCCTTTATCATTGAACCGTTTTCTTTTTCCCGAAGAGAACGGAAATGGAATCCATCAAACATTGTAAAAAGAAAAAAATCCTGTTTGCTACCAGAAATTATCTGTAGAGAGAAACTATTTGTAAGTTACAGAAAAAATATGTTTACAGAAATTTTCCATAACAAAACAACAAAGAAAATATTAGTACATAGATATTTTGTTACTATACTAATTCACATAGTGCTTCTCTGGTACTAAGTATTCCCTATGCATAGCAAAACAAAATTTTTACTGCCCACATAAAATCTGTTTCAATAGTTTGAGATTTTATCTGTGTAAGCAAAAAAATGTGTCTTTTGACAGATTGAGATGTTGAGACAGATTCCGTTTACAGAAATTTTCTGTAGGAATTTTCTGTTTTTCTTACAGTTTCTTTTTTTTTTTTTTTACAGTGAACCTGCTTCGTCACAGGACAACAGTACCTTGATAATCTGGATTTATTAATAACTAGAATAATATAGTTTTTAATTAAATGCTTTATTTAGCATTTTATAAAATTTATACTCAAATCAAAAATTAAATCACGTGTCAATGTGAAATTAAAGCCTCTAGTCGAAACGATTTTTTTTTTTTCAAGGTATACTTCAGTATTTTAATTCAATAACTTTCCCTGAAAATTTAAATTTAGTAAATAAGTTTAATTTATCAAGCTTTAGCACGCAGTTTTAATAGAAGGTTATTTTACTATTCATGTGATTGAATCACTTTATATATATATATATGTAAAGTTATTTCTTCTGAGTGAGTGAGTGCGTGACTGAGTAACTCCTCATCGCCCAGCCCAAACCCCTAGACGTAGAAGCATGAAATTTTGTGACAATGTTCCTTCTATTACGTAGACATCCACTAAGAAGCGATTTTACAATATTCGCCCCCAAGGGGGGAGGAGGGAGGGCAAAACGTGATTTCACTAAATCCTTCATATTTCAAACAAACAGACAGATATCCGTAAAATTTTTGCTTTAAAATATAGCTAACACAAACATCTGAAAACTAATTTCTGGAATTTTAGAAATTCGGTCCCCAAGGAAGGGACTAAAACGTGATTTCAGATGCGCAAAACGTGATTTATCTCAATCCGATATATCTCAAACAAATAAAAAAATATACGTGATATGTTATATTTTTGCTCTAAAATATAGCTAATACCTGAAAACTAATTTCTGGAATTTTAGAAATTCAGCCCCTAAAGGGGGGGAGGGGGCAAACCGTGATTTCAAATAATCCTTTATATCACAAACAAAAAAACAGATATATTTGAAATAATTTTTGCTCTAAAATATAGCTCTCACAAATATCTTAAAACAATTTCTGGAATTTTAGAAATTCATCCCAGGTGGGACGGGAAGGATGAAGGGCTATGAGGCAAAAAAAAAAAAAAAAAAAAGAAAGAAAGAAATACAGTTAGACCATTCAAAATTGGTACAGATAGATTTTAGAGGCCTGCAAGTCAAATGAGGATATTTTCGAAAGTGTAAAGTTATTAGGAGGGGCGGGTAGGGGGGGGGGGGGGTGGAAGGTCAAAAATGTAAAAATAGAGTTACATCGTTTAAAATTGGTACATAGAGATTTTTGATACCTACAAATCGATTGCGGATATTTTCGAATGTAAAATTTTTAGGAGAGCCGGGAAGTGAGGGGCGAAAGGGCAAAACAATATAAATAGACTTAGACCGTTCAAAATTGTCACGTATAGGTTTTTGGTACCTACAAATCGAATTCAGATAATTTCAAAAGGGGAAAACTGTTAGGCTAGACGGGAAGGGGGTGGTAAAGGGGCAAAAATATAGAAATAAGAGTTAGAGCGTTGAAAATTAATATTATTAGGTTTTAAGGCCCGATAAATCGATTGCAGATATTTTCGAAAGTGTAGAATTATTACGAGAGGTGGGAAGGGTGGCGGACGCAGGGGCAAAAATAAAGAAATTCAGATAGATTGTTGGAAATTAGTATTATTAGGTTTAAAAGCCCGAGAAAACTATTGCTAATATTTTTGAAAGTGTAAAATAATTAGGAGGGGAAGGAACGTTGGGTGAAGGAACACGCGCGCCGTATGCGTGTGCATATGCTGCCGCAGACAGTGGGAGTCCTGACCGATTATTCCACCGATGGAAAGAATTATTTTTGTATTTTATATTTATGCTTTTCCCTTACGATAATATAGTGATTATTTAATAGTGTCGAACATACGTGCGCAGGACTAATGGCCTGCGCTGCCGAAGGCAGACAGGACCCGGTGCGACATTTTTCCCGATCAGAATCGTTTTTTCTCATTTTTTTCCACATGATAAAAATTAATGCAATTTTGAGAATTCATTAATCATACAGATTCATTTAAAAATAGTGACCAGCGAAGCGGGTGAGCTAGTTAGAAATATTTTATTTGTGTATTTTTATATCATATATACCAAGTCTTCCGATTTCGGGGGGAAACTTCATACCAGAAATTTTCTACAACAATTTTGACTTTGTTTAATCGTAAGAAAATAATAGGATATATTTTAATTTAATAATAGGACATATTTTTATTCTAAAAGTAAGTGGTGATAAATCTGATTTAAAAATTCAAAAAATTCCAAGTAACTTATATTAAATTAATAGTTACAATAATTGAAAATATTAATCGTTCGGTTTTTTTTTCTATATTTTATTACATTAAAAAGTACTCTATCTTAAATTTTTGCTAAAATTCAGCAATACTGAAGTGTCATAAAATAATACATTCATATGTGTTTTGGACTTAGAATTAATAAATTTAAAATTTTTCGTTTTCGTGAATTATGATAAGCAGATTTCACTCGGTTTAGCTTAATAGCTAGAACATTAATGTGGTATATCAGTGATCCAGGTTCGATTTCAAGGTTTGTTATTTTCGCTTTGTTATTTTCGTTAGTTATTTTCGTTTGTTATTTTCGCTCGTATTAATTTGACTTTTCACAGAAAAATTGTAAAAATAAAAAATATTGTTCAAAATTGTAAGTATTTTAATCGCACATTTTTTGGTAAAGTAAATTATTTCTCTGTTTGAATTTTTAACAAAAAAGTTATTTACATAAACACTCCCTATTTTGTTTTCCCTGTCTTCATTTACTTTTCGTGACATATAAAGTTATAAGTAATATATGATAATAAATGACTACACAACGCTAAAAATTCGACTAGTAAAAATATATCTTTGTAATGTTGATTTCCGAAAAGAAATCCCTTTTTACATTCTCTAATATGGTAGAGAAAGTACTGTTTTAGGTCAAATTTTCGAAACTGAGTTTTTGTTATATTTACATGTTTTGAGGTTCCTGAATCCAAAAAACAGATTTTAACTGTTGGTCTGTGTGTGTGTGTCTGTGTGTATGCTATCAGCATATCTCAAAAACAAATAGCACCAGGAAGTCTAAACTTCGTATTCTAAATCTGTTTCATATAGATATGCTACACTAAACTTTCCGTTGAGATCAAGGAAATGGCTCGTGTACAGAGACATCCAAGAGAATTCAAATACACATTACGTCTATGGAGAATATTGCAAGTAAGTAGAGTTTAACGTCTATAGACCGCACTAAACCAAATGAAATGAATGTATATTTGTCATAGGCATAAAAGCATGTTTCATGTAGAATATGGCATGAAAAATATCCACCGTTTATTTACAGGGCTACACAAAATAACTTGAATATAGTGGTATAATACTTGGAAATTCATGGAAGTGCATTTCAGGCTTAGGATTATATTTAAGTGCACAATGTGGTTTGTACATAATTTTTAGAAGATGTATAAGGCTGCTACTAGTTAATCGAAAACGTTCTTTTTTATTGAATGTAATTAGTGGAAGTGTTTTACTATAATATTTTGCCATGTTTAAGAAAACTGTTTAGAAATTAAATTAAATTTCTCATACCCATGAGGTAAATAAATTATTTTTTAAACTAAATATTCACGTTTCTTTTTTGTATATTGACATGTTTTAAGGCTCCCTGAATATTGAAGCCATGTTTTTAATGTTTAATCTTTGTCTATGATTTTTACCAAAATAAATTAAAAACGAAGAATTTCAGACAATTCAGATTTTGTATTTCGAAGTTAATATAAGGTCGTTACTTGAAAAAATTTATCAAAATTCATAAGTTTCAAAGAATGGTGCGGGTGAATGTTGTCTGAATAATTTGAAATTAATAACAGCATTTAAACAAATTAACATTTAAATTTAATAACAGTTTTTTTTTTAATGTAAGTACAATATTAAAATGGTAGCCCCCCCCCCCCTCATACAAAATTATTTGTCAAATGATGTTTTTCTGAAACCTATTTTAAATTGTTTTTAACGAAGATTTATATAACAGTATTCGTTATCCTTATCCCTTAATGTCCAATCTTCCTTTATGGTATTGAATTTCAGGGAAAGAGAAAGTCGTGTGAGTGCCACACCAGAATTTTTATTCTTGAAATGATTTTCACATCGATTCCAAGTTAAACTCAGGCACCCAGGCAATTAAATATCAAGCAGTTATTAATCGAAAAGTAAAATAAATTTAAAATTATAGTTCGAATATAGTGTAGCATTATATTTTAAATATTACCATTTTTAACCATGAATATATTTTAGTAAAACAATGAAATATTACAAGAAATAAATTATTAACGAAATACCAATAGAGTAACGGAATAAATATGTAGTTTGTACTTTATCCATTTTATCGATAGAAATACCAGAAAATTCGAGATTGGATATTTGCGCTTCAGACTTTCTTTTTTACCCCCCCCCCCCCCACACACACACAAAGATGCATATTACTTTTAGAACAATAGTTAATATTATTTCATCTGTTTAGAAAAATATAATTTTAAAAAGAAACTGGAAGCATTTATCTTTCTCTTTTCTCCTTCGTCAAGTTAACTTTTATTTTTCCTTTCCTTTCCTTTCTTTCTTTCTTGTTTTAATTTAGGAATTTTTAAACACTTTCAACAACTTGTTAAATAGGTTTAAGTGGTTTACTAAAATTGGTCAATCGTGAGATTACGATGTTAAAATTCCGCTTTCATATTTTGTGTTTTCGGGTAAATGAAGTTTAAAATATGAAATTTAATATTACAATATTTATAGAACAATAAATGGAAGCGCTACTAAAAACATTATAAAATAAATAATAAAAAAAACTTGGAAATTCAAGAAATATTAGAATTCAAGAAATACATCCAAATTTGGAGCATAGATATAGTAATTTATATAGATCTATCATCCTCATGTTAACGAGCAAAGATTTTTGATGCAGAAAAAGTTTTTTGGCATCATCCATTAGAGAGTTAAAACTCTAAAATAATAATGGAATAGAATGTTAATGAATTTTGAAAATGCCGAAATATTGCGTGGCTGTTAAGTGTTCTAATAAATATATGGAGAAAAAAAAAAGGATAAGTTTTCATAAATAAGTTATATTCAAATAATTTATGAAAAATATAAATTTTATAATCAGTTGCTTTGTTATTATTATGAAACAATTACTGTCTTCATATTTAGTGGAATGTTTTTTTAAATTTTAATATTTTTTAAGATTTTATATTAGTAAGTAATATGGAATTCTCAAAATTCTTTTAAATGTAGTTAGCCGCAGCGGAAGTTTTAATATATAACTAGTATATTGTGACCACCACAAGACTTTCTTCTATATATAATCCTATACAAATTTACGCAATACAAATTATTTATTAAATTATAATGTATTAAAAATATTTTTCGTGATGAATGCAGACGATTTTTATCTGAAAAAAGCATAATAACAAATACCGAAAGAAAGAAAGTCAGTTTTGTGCAGACATGAATATTAGAATATAGTAAAAAAAAAAAAAAAAATGAAAGAAAGGAAAGGAAAGAGAAAGAGAAAGGAAAAAGAAAAGAAAGAAAGAAATTAAAATGGGTATCTGAGGTTTTTCATTCTCTTTCTGTACATAAATTTTATTTGCTAAATTATCTTTGTCTATTCCCGTGTATATTCACTCGGGAAAAGATATCCACAAGAGAGTAAAATGGCAGTCTTTTTACAAATGAAAAGGCATCACTTTTTTCCCCTCATTGATAGATCTATGTCTTATTACTGTATCTATGATTTGGAGGGAAAATTCAATTTCGTGTTACGGAGAAAATGTAATAATGAATTTTTTAATGAGAACGAACGTTAATATGTACATTTACACTACTTTTTTAACTTTTTCATCTTGCTTAGTGAATTATTTAACAGATTTAACTTTTCATCCATATATTCCTATTAATATATTCCTATTTTTTTTAGTATACGATTAAATTACACACATACATTCATATGGAAACTTATATGCGTTTGTGTGTGTTAAGAAATACAATCCTCTCTGTACTTTATACTTTAGGGTAAAGTTATAAAACTCTAAATCCCTTTTTACTTCAAAGAGCAAATTGATAAACAAATGGTGTGAAAGACATGCAGATCTCGAGATGAAAATATAATCGAGGCATATTAAGAGATACAAACTCACTTAGAGAAGAGATTTCCTAATAAACTGGTCTTTCTGTTTTCATTTATTTCACTATGAATCTTTTGTGTGTGTGAGTGGCTATCAGAGTAACAGCTTACTTAATTTTAATATATACTATTTCTCAGTCTAAAAGCTTAGAACTAGATTAAGATCTTGAAGCCAGCTGTGGCCTAAAATTCAACACCCGCCTATCATCTGCTTTTGCATTTGCAATCTCAAAGTCATTTAATGCACTTAATCCAAAAGGCTTAAGTTTGTCTTCTCAGTTTTTTTTTTTTTTTTTTTTTTTTTTTCTTTTATTGAATTACTTAGCGCTAAGTATTTTTAAAAAGTTTTCCTGCCTTCTCTTACTGAAACGGAAAAGTGATTTTCTAGAAAACAAAACTTTATGTTTTTGTTTCGTAGAAACTAGAAAGTTATGGTTATTAAAACATTGCCAAAAACTTTTTTAATAAATAATTGTCGAAACTTTTAGAATTACTTAATTAGAAGTTCATACTTTAATGCAAGGGACTTTAAAATAAATTAATGCATAAGATGTTTAAATCGTTTTTCAAAGAAAATTCATTTTAAAGAGTGAACTGTATTCAAGATAAACCATTTTTTAAGTGAGCAAAATAAATTTATAATGCGTAGATAAATGCTTTTGGTAGTTGATTTATTATGCATATGATATTTATTGGCTATTAAAATTAAAGAAAATAGCTTATTGTATCATAAAACTTAATTCTTGTAGTGTAAAATTTATTGTGGTTTCAGAATCTCACCACACTCTATATTTTAAAGCAAATAACACTTTTTCTGTAAAGCGTTTAACTAAACCTTCCAAACTGATGAATAATATAGTCGAGTAATTCTGTAATACATTCTACTTTCAGATTTGTAAATACATCATGCATTCATAAGAGAAAAATTTAAAATTATTGTAATCAGTTATGGAATATGAATATATAATTCATTAGAAATATACTTTTTTTTAGCTAAGTTACCATATAATTAATTCCAAGTGATTACATAACATTGTTAATTATATTTTACTTCAAGAGCATATTTTTCTGATAAAATATATGGAATTGTAAAGAAAATAGTATGTATATAAAGTGTATAAAATACCTTCATATTTAATCACTATCTTAACAAAACGCAATTTTTTTTGGCAGTATATAAAATTTTGTCAATTGTTACTTCATATTTTCTCGTTATTATAAACATAGATCATCTAAAGATATCTTTAAAGTGACTGTGGATTTTCAAAATACATAAATAAATAAACTACAAAAATAACTGTATTGCTCCCAAAAATTACAGTTTCATATAGCTTTATTTTTTATGAGAAATACCATATTAAAATTAACGATCATAATAAAATTAATTAAGATATAAATTAAATTTTTAAAATAATCATTAAATTTTTAATTACTCCTAGCGCATTAATTTTTGTCTTAGACTTTCAATTTTTTTAACAATAAATTTTGATGATTTTAACAAAAGTTATTTGACATTTTTTATTTACAATCTTAATTAAGCGAAAAAAATTTTTTTTTTTCCCATTAATATTTTTTGAAATTCCAAAATTTTTAGGATTTTAACGAAAAGGGGTAAGATTTAACTAATTTTTTGCTAACATATATGAAAAGTCCTTAAATAAAATTTTATGACGATTCAACAAAAAATAATACTCGTGGAAAATTTTAAAACTTGACGCAACTACGTAAAAATTAGTTTTGAGAAATTTATGATCAAAGTTTTCTTTTACAACAGATTCAGTATTTGTTTACAAATATAAACATTTATAATTTTAGATAAAATGATGAGAATTGACATTTTTTTTTTTTTTTTTACACACATCACTACTGTTATGCTCTTTAATATTTTAGCAAAATTGATGCATTGAATTTTTAGTCTAATTTTGTTATTTTGAAAGTCCACTGTCGCTTTAATTAAAAAAAAAAAAAAAAAAAAAAAAGCCCAAAATTTCTCTAGAAATATTTGTATTCTTGAGAGTTTACTCGCACAATCTGTGCATAAGATGAAGTGAGAGAAATGGGTTGTTGTCCAATCGGTTGATTATTTTAGTATTATTATTATTATAGGTTCTACTCAAAATAAGTATTATTTGTTAAAGATAAAATCCTTTAACAGTTCAGTAAAATTTTTTAAATATGGCTTGGGGATTAACTGTATATTATGAGCAAATTGAATCGAATTGTATTGATCAACTACGGATGATATTTAAAGGTAAACATCAAGTTTTGTGGCGGAAACCGACGATTCCATTAAGTATAAGGATTCTACTCAGACTTTCAGAAAGCAGAAATGAATTATATCATAAGCTTAAGACTCAAAGCTCAGATATGAGTTATGTATATTTAAAAAATATAACTAACAAGTTTTAGAAAAACATCATAAAATAAAGCTACTTTTCTACAATTAAGGCTTGCGGATAAATCTGACTTAATGTGATTGTTTGAAATATATTAAATAGCATAAAGTAATTCGTAATGGTAAATAACAATTAAAACCATAAAACTTATTTATTTATTTAGCGTCTTAATATTCCATTAGTTTCCAGACAATAAGAGTAAAAAATAAATAAATAATGTATTTGATTTAGTTTGTACAGTATAGCCGCGATTATTCGAGCTCCAATCAATCAAGTTTCTGTTTAACCGAGGTAGTCCCGAAACGGGCACACCCCAGAGAAGGTCTGGGTATTGACTTATGCAGTGCATATTTTAAAATACAAAATAGGTGGCACTAGTGCCACGCAGTGAAAAAAAAGTGCCACGTAGTGATAATCAGTGCCACCTAGTGCCATCCAGTCCCAGTCTTTACTCACATACAGTGAGAGACGTAAGCGAAACTTTATTTTATTATTTAAGTTTTAAGTGGGTTTAATCAAAGTACTAACGAAAGGTTAATCACTTTGACCCCATTTCTACATTTTGAAATTTCTTTTTTTTATTACTTACCTACCGTTTTTTCTAATGATTTTCTCTCTCGGTGCGTTAGAATGACAAGGTTCTAACTGACATAACTACTAATTTCAGAAAAATGATGTTAAAATTTAATTTGTCCATAGTTTCATTTTATTGTTAAGACACACAGACATAATACATCTATATATTATGAAAACATTTTCAAAGATTGTACAAGATGAAATAAAAGATATAGCATAAAGAAAAGGAAAAAAGGGGAAAAAATTGAAAAAAGAGAATTCAAATGATAAATACTTTAAATCAAATTATGCACTCAAAATACATGAAAGAAGTTTTTGAATTTCACTTTCAACTGAAGGTAAGACAGATTACCAGAAAATAACTAAGTGAATCTTACTAATATAATGATGCATTAGGACAAATTACATAAGTTAGATGACTAAAAAAATTAATTGTGATAAAAATCTTAATTGTGAATTAAATCAATAGGTTTCTTGCCAGTGTCAAAAGTATTATTTTAAAACTGGCCCGATCTCTTTGTGATCATTTGTTCTTCAGATATTATGTACACAGAGTATCACTCTAACTCACCAACAGACACCCAACAGACGGGCACTGTATCAGGTTTCTTATTTTTATATTCCTAACACTCCAAAACGTGTAAAAAAAAAAAAAAAAAAAATCAAAACGTTGAAGTTAAAAATTTTCACTAATGCCTAAGTACTCCAACCTATAGTATGAAGGGGAACTAATCTAATTGAATACTTATTATTATTATTATTATTATTTACTGGATTCGTATACGTGTTAACTATTTAAAAATGGTGGTTAGGTGTTTTACGCGAAAAGAAGGGAATTTAAGAAATATGTATACGTGTGTGTATAATAGGTTTTGTTTGTAGCCTTAGTGCCACCCAGTGAAAATCTCTTAAAATATACTCTGGACTAATGGCATAGATCACTTTGACGAATTTTACTATACATCACACTATTTTATAATTTATGTATGTATGTACAGTTGGTAACAAAAGTGTCCGAACACTAGCGAAAATTCCTATGTAAAAAAAAGTACACTTCATACGGTTTTGTTCAATAAATCATTATCGAATCATGTTCTTAGACTGACTAAGAACAGGATTCGACAAGGATTTATTTATGAAAACCGCATGAAGTGTACTTTTTTTACATAGGAATTTTTGCTAGTATTCGGACACTTCTGTTACCGACTGTACTGTAATGCATTGTGAACTGAACTACATTTAAATATATAATATGCATTTTGTTTTATTTCTTTCACTACGTTTTCATCCATTTTAAACTTTGCCGTATGTTTCCCTTTCGATTTACGACAGTTCGATTATCCAAAGTACCCTCGGTCCACATTACCTCGGATAAGCGCGGCTCTACTGTAGATGATAAAAATATATTAGAATAATATTTAATTAAAATGAAAAGAAAACAATAATAATAAAACTATTTAAAATGAGATGTATGTTTAAAAATTTCTTTAAAAAAAAAAAAAAAAAAAAAAAAAAGGTCGTAATAATATAAATAAATTATAAATACTTAAAATAAATAAATCCTTCAAAATATTATTTTTGTCCCCTTACTAAATGGTAAAGTTTGGATTGATGATTATTGGCCGTATGCAAAATTCAACCACTTACATTGCTAAAGAATATTTTTAATTATTTACAATGTAAATGAAGCATTTCTTAAAAATTATGAACTGTAATTGGTTTTGATTTTTGTCTTTTTTTTATATATCTATTATGTATTAAGTTAATTTTTTTCTGTGAATAAAAACATTTTATTAAATTAAAAATTATAATTTACATTAATTTACATTATACATAATTTACATTAATATATATCTATTTATCATAAATTCGTACCTTTAACTACAAAACGTTTTTACAATCTTTTTTGTATGCAAGAAAAGCGTCCCAAAAAGATTACTTGAAAGGACAGCATAATTATACCATCGGGAGAAATTGCTGTACTTTCTTTCTAAAGTGAAACTAAATTTAAAATATCTTTCTCTAAATCCCCAAAGATAAGAAATAAATTAATACATTTCATTATTATTTAACATTTTTTTTTTCTTTTGAAAATTCACTTTTGTATTAATTAAAAGAAAAATAAAAAAATATTTAACACAAAGTAGTAAATATCAAATGCAAATAAAAGAATATAAAATCAATTTTATGTATATATTTACATGCATGGATTAATATTAAAATTACATTTTCGCTCCCAGTAAATGTTCCAAAATTTTATATAATGCAATTAATTTCTTTAATTTAACTATAATACTAAAAACTGATTCAAAATATATTTAATAATTAATTTTTAATTTTTTTTTCCAATATTTTTACAAAAATTTTTCATTATTTTCATTCACATTACAATGCAAAGTCTGGTTTTTAATATAATTTTATTAAATTAGGTTGTGTTTTAAAATTTCTAGTAATTAACATTGTATAAAGAAAGCTGCACCTAATTAATTTTATGTAAAAGTAAATTCGTTTTCGCCCAGCACCTATCCAATTGGCCTAAAATTGTAAAGAAGTATTAACAAAATAAAAGTAGTGTGAAAAGGAGTACGTTGTGAAAATGTCTTAGGCTCTCACACTTAAATTACTTAATTTTAACACATTAGAGTAACTTCATCAGTAGGTTATTCATTTCTTAAAAATACACATAAAGAAAATTAAATTTAAGCTTAAATTGCAAATTATTTTTTATTTATTAATTCAAAATGCAAATTATATGCACATTTTTTTTTTTTTTTTTTTTTTTTCACTATAGATTACACTATAGAATATATCCTCTGGTATAACTAATGACATTATCTCATATATATAGAAGGATTAACGAATCCATAAATTAATCAAATTAATAATTATCTAAAATAAATAATAACTTTAAACTATTAAATATGAAAAATCAAGGGATAAGATAAGGGATCAACAGTCCACCCTATTCAAAACATTTCCTCTTTATTAACCGACTTCAAAAAAGAAGGAAGGTTCTCAATTCAAACAGTATGTTTTTTTTTGTTGTTGTTGTTTGTTTGTTTGTTAGCTCATAACTTCTCAACGGTTGCTCCGATTTTGATACTTTCTGTTTTG
Source organism: Salticus scenicus (assembly GCA_963930645.1). Lineage (NCBI taxonomy): Eukaryota > Metazoa > Arthropoda > Arachnida > Araneae > Salticidae > Salticus > Salticus scenicus. Next base: position 106,118,705 of record OZ005651.1, read on the forward strand.
TTGAAAAGGTCTTGGTCTGAAATAGGTCCCATTGTAATATCTTTACGATCTAAAGAAAATACAGGGTTCCCAAAAAACCAGTCCCAACTCTTTTAACTGCTAAACGGCTCCAGCTATAGTGATAAAAATGGTATGTAAGTATAGAAAAGTGGCCATGCAGTACAAAGTTAAACCGCTTGCAGCGCCACCTGGTGGAAAATAGCGGAGTTAGTGCCCCTATCTCGAAAACGGTTTTAGAGAAAAAGGGAATTACAAAGTTGAAGAGTATCACCGATTTAGTACAAAAAGATAGTTTAGACATTCATGCTAGCGTTCCTAACTCGGAAACGGTTCAAGACAGTGGAAAAAGGTGAATTATAAAATTGCAGAGCATCATCGATTTAGTACGAAAGGATAGTTTAGACATTGATGCTAGAAATACAATGCTAAAAACGTGCATTTGATTGTTCGCAATTTCTTACATTAGGCACACTTGAGCTACATTGCACACGTTGTAGCGTAGCTGGTGAGACATACGCTATACAGTTCAAAATACGGTTACTTGATACTTTTTGTTTTTTTTGTAAAGATCTTGGTCTGAAGTAGGTCCCATTGTAATATCTTTACAATCTAAAGAAAATAAAGCGTCATCTGGTGAAAAACAGCGGAAATAGCGCTCCTATCTCAAAAACGGTTCAAGATGGGAGAAAAGTTAATTGCGAAGTTCTAGAGCATCATCGATTTACTACGAAAAGGCAGTTTTTAGACATTATTGCTAAAATAGAACGCTTAAAACGTGCAGTTGTTTGTTCGCAATTTCCTACACTGTGCACACTTGAACTACATTGCACACTTTGCAGCGTAGCGGATGACACGTATACTCTGTGGTTCAATGTACTGTTACTGTAAGTGGTCATATCGATTAGCGCAAAGTCGTTTTCAACCAACTTTAGAAAAGAGGGTGTTCTTAATTCGAGCTATGTGTTGTTGTTGGTGTTTGTAAGCTTATAACTTCGTAAGAGATGTTTTAATTAACGGACTTCAAAAAGGAGGAGGTTCCCAATTCAGAGTATGTTTTTTTGTTTTTGTTTGTTAGCCCATAAGTTCTGAACGGATGATCCGATTTTGATACTTTTTGTTTTATTGTAAAGGTCTTGGTCTGAAATATGTCCCATATTAATATCATTACGATCAAAAGAAAATACAGGGTGCCCAAAAAAGTCAGTCCCGACTCTTTTAACTGCTGAATAGCTGCAGCTATAGTCATAAAAGTGGTATGTAGTATAGAAAAATGGACATGTGCTACGCGATTCAACCGCCTAGAGCGCCACCTGGTGTAAAACAGTGGCGTTAGCTTTCCTATCTCGGAAACGGTTCAAGACAAGGGGAAAAAGTGAATTATAAAATTGCAGAGCATCATCGATTTAGTACGAAAAGATAGTTTCGACATTAATGCTAAAAACAGAACGCTTAAAACGTTCATTTGTTTGTTCACAATTTCCTATTTTGTTCACACTTGAACGACATTGCATATGTTGTAGAGTAGCGGGTGACATTTATGCTATGTAAAATTTAAAGTATGGTTATTGTAAGCGGTCACATCGATTAACGCATAGACGTTTTAAACCGACTTCATAAAGGAAGAGGTTCTTAATACAAACTATGTTTCTCATTGTTGTTGTTGAAATTTGTTAGCTTATAACTTCATAAGAGATGATTTAATTTTAATATATATATGTATTGTTGTCGAAATGATCTTGGCCTGAAATAGGTTTCATTATGATTTCATTAAGATATAAACAAATTACAGGATACTCACAAAAGTCTGTTCTCACTCTAACTTCTGAACGCATGCAGCTACATTGGTAAAAGCAGTATGTAAGTATCGATGTTGAAACTTCTGTCCGTCTGCTGCAATGCATATTTTGCTTTTTGTTTGAACTTTACGCTGCGTAATTTCCAGATCAGCGGGTGACACGTATTCACTGTAAATTTCAATATAGATACCTAACAGAACTTTTGGTTACGAATACAGCGCATCCGTTCTTTACATTTCTAAAGACTTTTTAATTTAACGTATGTTCATTCAATAGATAGTATTTTTCTCATATCCGATAAAGGCAAGGAAATTGACACAACTTAAAAATGCAGCATTTGAGAAAAACCAACTTAAAAATAATTTGACTAGCATAAAACTGACACAACTGTCTCTCGAGTGAATAACTTTCTAGATGGAGATTTAACTTTTTAGTTCACACTGGGTGCATTTCACGTATTTTTCAGTGACATAAACATTTCTTTGAGTTATGTCACTTTTCTTGGTAGTTGTGATTTGTGAAACTGCCGTCGAATATCTTCTGATGTTCTGCTATATGAATAAGTTTTCACTGAAAAGAGAAAAATAAAATCTTTTTGTAAAAAAATAGAACCGACTCCAAAAATCAACTGCTATTAAAACAACTTTAAAAAAAGTGGTATGAAATGAAACTGTAAATTGCGCCTAAAAATATAAAATAATTTCCCTCGCCAAACAACCTATAACACGACAATTAATCATAACTTTTGAAGTCGACGCAGAATTAAATAAAAATTGATACCTTTACTCAGTACAAAAATCAAATGCTATTCAAAATACACATCTCGCATTGTAACCTGTACAACGCAGTCGAAAACTACTTTGATTCAAGAAAACAAATAAGATTTCGTAATCAGCAAAAGTTGTCGAAGATGCTGGTATCTGACGTTCTTGGTGAAAGAAAAATCGCAAAATTATCTGGCAAACAAATTTAATTTCTTTGGGATATCATGATTTTTTGATAAGGTATATTAAGAGAGTAATCAAGAATATAAACAATACTTCGTACAATATATATTATCAAAACATACACCTTGCGTGTATATTTTTGCATTACGTTTTGATCGGCAAATCCAAAAGCCACCAAGGATGATAGTTATCAATGTTATACCATATTTGCAAAGGAAACTCTAACTTCGAAGAAACATACATACTGCATTGTGAAGAATGTTCATTGTTCTATGTAGGTGCTACTGATGAACCAATTGTATACAGTAATAAAATAATAAAGGAAACATGAAAATAGATCATTCGAGACAATAGCATTTGTTGCTACCGATGTAAAAACAATCCTTTAAAATTTAATTAAGTTTTATTTAATTTTGCGCCGACTTCAAAAGTTATGATTAATTGTAGTGTTATAGGTTGTTTGGCGAAGGAAATTATTCTATACTTTTAGGCGCAATTTACAGTTTCATTTCATACCATTTTTTTTTTTAAAGTTGTTTTAATAGTAGTTGCTTTTTGGAGTCGGTTCTATTTTTTACAAAAAGATTTTATTTAAAATCAATTTCACTGACCAAGTAAATAATTTTTAGTTTGTAATCATTCTTCATCTCAATAGTTTGTCATCTCAGTTTGGTAGACACCTGAAATAAGGCAAGCTGGCATCTCCTTCAAAGAAGGATGCGAGTACATTCTTTAAAAAAAAAAAAAATTGCAGCATTGTAGCCAAACGTACTCATAGATCCTGTGAAGCTTTTTTTTTTTTTTTTTTTTTTTTTTAACGGACAAGATTTTTTTAGATCATCTCATGGTTCAATTCCGCAATAAAACCTTTGTGGGTTTTTTTTAGGGCATTTTATTTTATTTTATTTATTTTATTTTTCGGTTAAGGACTTTATTATCAACTGTTATTGCAGTGGGGTGTTTTATTCCTTGATTGAATAGTCCTCTAGAATAATCTAGACCATGTTGTAATATATACATATATATGTGTGTCTCTCTGAGTGTGTGTTTATTTCCTTGCTATTTTGGGAAAAAGTTGGGATATGGAGTAGAATCAAAAGAAAGTTTTGTGCAGTCACATTCTCCTCTTGGAAAATAAGCCTTCATAAAATTTCCCATAAATTTACATGAAAGCCAGCTATAAACGTCTATTGTACCTATGTCTTATTCCAGCGTTTAGATGGCCATTTTTGAACTTTGAATTGATGCCTAATAAAAGCTGAATATTTAATAGTTGTACTTTTAAATACAACAAGCATCAATAAAGTAAAAATCTTTATATAATTATAAGTTTAATATTTTCTAAACACCAATAAAAAAATGTTCAAATTTAATCTGGAATTTACGAATAAGTTAGCGAAATGCACCTTTATTGTATTTCAAAATATAAAACCATATGCAGGGTGAATAAAGCATCTATAATGTTAAAAGAAAAGGGGTTAAGAAGAGACATGTGGAGCATAAAACACCATAGCAACCCTGTCCAACCTCCTACTGTTTTCGAGGTAAGGCAGAGTAAAAAAAAAAAAAAAAATCTTTCCTCCTCCCCCCCCCCCCAGATGTTTAGAGATTACGATAAATTCCAGAAATAAGTACATATTAAAAGAAATATTTAACTCCTTAACGTTTACTACATATTTTCTTAAAATTGCTAATCTAACTTTAAATATGACTATTAGATTCAAATCTGATCATAAATATGTTTTAAAAAAACTGAAATTCTATTTATCGAGAAATTTTTGGTTTGAAACATCTGTATGCTAACCTAATTAAATTCAAATAATAATTACTTTAATTAATAGAAGACTTTGTGGGTAAACACTATAAAGAATAAAAACATGCAGCAGTTGGTCCAGATCAAAATAATTTCACGGCTCTTTATCGGGTGAAAAAGCTAGACAGAACTAATTACATTATCAAAGCAGTATGGTGCGCGCGTACCTACTAGAAATTTAAAGTGACTTTTGCATATGGCCTCTTTTGAGTCATCATTTGTTAAATTTCAGAGTAGTGCTGCTATCTATGAGATAGAGAAGGAACAAAAGTTTAAAGACAGATTAAAGAAGGAAATAATATTGAAAAATTGTTTCATAAAAAATGTTAAATATTTGGTTTCAGTGCGAAACCAATGAACATTAAAGTTTAAGATGATACTATTTACATCAGATTATCTGACATTAGCACACTGAAACATTGGCAAAGTTCAAAATCGATTTGTCGCCAAATTTTGTAAACAGAAATTCACCAAACATCCCCTTATCTATAATCAGTCGAATTAACTAAAAACTAACCCATTCCGCAAGCTACTAAATGAACCTACAATAAACGATATCGGTGCACTAGCTAAAATAATAATAATAATCATCATCATCATCATTTGTTTACAATGCATTTACAATGCATTCCAGAAATCGGCTTTTATCAAAATATGTGAAATGAAAAGGGTATAGTTTAATCTCATCTCAAATTTTAACTGTTTTCCATTTGATATTTTGACAAGTGCAAGGAAAAAAAAAATTAAAGCCAAATAAAATGTAGCACTTTCTGTAAGTTTTTAACAGCATTGAAAAAAAAAATATCCCAAAGAAATATGAAAAACTCGTATTCAATGTCTATTTTTAAAACAAATTTGGTATCTGACAGATAATTATGTGATACTCACAGCCACTATTCAGTTTGGTTGCCCATACTCCTGATACATGATTGAGCCCACATACGAACTGAAGGCACAGTGACTTTTAGCGAAAGCTATCTTTTATCATTTTGAACACCTCATCTAGCCGGCTGCTTAAAATTTTAAAAATGGTAAGTACTGTACTATAAACATATTTCTTTAAAAAAAAACAAATAAGGAAATTCAATGAAGTGAAATCTAGCGATCTGTATAAGACAATCCATACAGGACAATCCTCTCTATGGACAATCCATTTTTGATACTGCACACTCTCAATCAGGTAGTCACGAAGAGTAATCGAAGACTATGAAGTGGTTTCATTGTATTAAAAAATGGTTTTACCTCATTGGGGTGCAGCAATTACATCGAGAAATACGGGCAGATCATGTTTCAAAAACTCTAAATATGTAGTGCATGTTAGATTACTTTAAGACATCTGGGTCTATTAATCGTTAGTGAATCACTCCAACCCAAACATTTAAACTGAATCATGTCTAAAACGATACGTTTCACGTTATAAGGATTTTTCTTGAATATAATGATGCCAGCTGTTAAAATTTAAAATATCTTTACTTTATAAACTATACTCTCTCTTTCTTGACTCTCCAAAAACAAACACTAAAATAACTCATACAAAATGCATATCAACATATTCCTCGTTTGTAAAATGGGCATAAATGTTTAAAGGGTAAGTATGACAACATGATTCCTTTATTGACTTATAATAAAACTCAATTCAGAAATTTAAAAAAAAAAAAAATTGTTAAAATTGTAATAATTTAAGAGGAAAGAAAAAATACAACTGAATTAAAAACACCTTAGATAATGTCAAGCAATACAGGAAAACACAAGAAATTAGAAACATATAGAAATGACGACAGATCAAAAAAAAAAAAAAAATTATCACATCTGTGACAAAGTCAGAAAATACTAATCCAATAAGAGCATCAAACGTAAAAGAAGCTAAATGTATGATGGCCTTTTAATTCTATTACCGGTTTTTGTGCTCGCGAGAAGGCTGTGCGAGCAGAAAGTTTGTAAGACATCCGCGTATTAGGGAATGCTCATATGTAGATAGTAGCAAATACACAAATAGTAACGATCTAACTACCGTATTGTTTATAGAAAATTCATCTGATGTCTACTTTGAGAAATGCAGATTTTAGTAATTTAATGCAAAGAAAACGCTGAATTACTTCTGAAATATATCGATGTGATTCATTGAAGGCTCATTAGAAAGCTCGCGTATAATGGACAAGTGTCAAGTAAATTTAATCAATTATAGAAACAGGCGAGTTTGTCTAATTGCCGGTTACAAAATTTGACAACAATTTGATTTTGAACTTTGACAATATTTTAGTGCATACAATTTACAGTTAGTTTTAGATACCCTAATGTAAACTGTATCATTTTACAAGGTTTTTATTTTATTTCACAATATGCGTTTGCGTTACATGTAGATCTTTCGGAAATTTAAAAAAATAGTGGGTTTTGAAAAAATACATTTATATATATATATATATTTGTTATAACTGTGAAACATTTGAAAAAATGACAGGGCTGGCATTTTTTTTTTTTTTTTTTTTTTTTTTTAAGTATTTTTGTAAAGTACTTTGATTTAATAAGAATAAAATTACTCTTAAAAAAAAAAGCAAAACAAAGGTGCGTAGTAACACTAACATAGTAACACATTAAAATTTTGGCAACTCTTTCACTTTCAACGATGAAGTTGAAGGTGGTAGATTCGATTCCGCGTTATTGAAGGAGGTTAAAATCAAATTAAGTTACTTTTTTTTTTTTTCAAATTTTCCTAATTAGAATAATAAATAATTCAAGTATTTTCCTTTAATAGATTCTCTGGGAAAATGTTTCTTACATAGTAAGGAGAATGAGTAACATTATAAAGTCTTATTATAAAACTTTTGTTTTAGTCTGAGCTTAAGTTCTATCACATAATATAAATTTACATTTACTTATAAATAATATTAATTATATAGTCACACAGAATCGGTTAATGTAAATTAACATTGACTTTCCCTTTAAATGAGTAACCGAGAGGCTGATTTCTAAAATAATGTAGCTTAATTATGAACTGTTGTAGAAAAATATTCTAAATAATTAATATTGATTTCATTAACAACCTTGTACATTCCGATAAATTTACAAATAATATATTGCGCATTTAATGCTTTATCTAAAATGTATAATTTTTGTATAGATATACTTTTGCAATAATCTTAATTTTAACACAATTATAGCCAAGAGTCTCACAAAATCTTCCGTATTCATTGGAATTCAATTTAGGCAAGAATGATTCATTTGAAAATCTCCGAAGACAAATATTCCGTACTCACGGAAGATTCACATTACTTCTAATCATTTGACCGCTGTCAGCTAGATCGGCCCCCAGAGGTTGCCACTGTTTGCTTATTACAGCAGACTTCCATTACACAAGAACAGCTAGACTTCATTTATTTCTATGAATTGTCAGTATAAAGCTTCTAAAAATAATCCTTTGCAACTATACAATGATAACAGAAGTCAGTAATATTTCAAGTGTTGAAGCAAAACAAAAGTTAATAATAATATTATTATTTTTTTTAAACGTATAAATTCTTAACTATTCTTGTACATATTGTGAAAAGTCTAGCTCCTTAGAGCATACATTTTGAGAAATGCAATGCAATGCTTTGCTGTTTTTGTTGTTTTATTTGAGATATTTGACATGAATAACGTCTTACCTTAACAATTTAGATAAAACATGTAACGGTTGATTAGAAAGTACAGTAGGTAATGTTTATTCTGATCATGTTTATTCGGAACTTCTTGATAAAAATAAACGATGCAAAATAAGCGCCCAAACCTTACGACATTTTATATTTTAAAAAATAATATGTAAAAAATTACAATTATGCAACAATCGGTTCTAATTTCGAAAAAAAAATGCCCATGTACAGTTTTCAAATAAGAAAACAATATATGAATTATTTATAATCACAACGTTTTTTAATGCTATCAGTACGATGTTGCAGCTTTTAATAATGTATCCAGATGTATTTCCTTTTCGGCATTAGCAAAACCATTTTTCTCTTCCTCATAACTAACCAGAAAACATTCAAAAGGCGTCGTCTTCAAAAAGTATTGAAAAAAATATATGTGATTCTGCTCTTCCTAAACACCAGAAAGTGAAAAAAATATCTACTGAAATGAATTACAGCGACCACAAAATATTATCAAAATTAAGCATATTTGGCGATTTCACATTGTTAGGCTATTGATTTTGAGTACTTGGCGGAGAAACAAAACACGGTTCTGTTCGTACACGGCAATCTTGGTGCTAGCGAAATGCACGCCTAAGAGCGCTTTCACACTGACCGACACGACAGCGACTAAATCGGCTGATAAATAATGCAACGATTGGAACAATATCGTGTCGGATAGTACACAGCTTTCACACTACACCGATATCGTTCCTTCAAAACGGGGATTTTCCTTTTCATTCCATTCCGAGATTGCGTTGTGCTAGCACGTATTCAAATATAGCTCCTCCTTATATCAAATTGCGGTTGTCATATTTATCATATCGCATCGCCGTAGAAAAAAAATAAATAAATAAAAGGGGTGGTGGACGAAATTCACTGACTGTATGCATGATATAAAATCAAGATACGTGGAAGATGATTTTTAAATGCCTTTTGGAAAACTACAAAACATCCTGCGAAATATTTTAATTATCTTTACATTAGTGAAGGAACTTTTATTGATAATTTAAGTTTTTAATCAAAAATAACAAGACGAATATATTAAAGACAACAAAAAATTAATATTTTACTTTTTTATTTTATTTTTTTTAATTTAATTTCATGGTAATGTTTAATAAATGAGACATCAAACCCCAAAAATGAGTTAAATTCACGCAATTTTATCAACTTAATCAATTTATAATTTAAAAAAATGACACTTGGTGCATTTGAATTACAGAAATACAACTTTTCTATTTTAAATGCAAAATATATTTGTTAAATAAATTAATTAGAAAAAGATTTGCACATTTTCATATTGTTAACAAACACATAAAATGTATTTATTAAATCCCATTTTTTTAAGAAGCATTGATCCTTAAGAAGCATTGATCCTTTTTAAGAAGCATGAAAAAAAAAGGGGGGGGGGCACTGTATGTTTCAAGGTAAAACATTAAATTTTTAAAAATTTCATTAATAATTAACCTACATTTTCATGATTGTCAAACCTAGATTTTTTTTTTTTTTTTTTAATATAAATACAATTGATTTACTATTTTTAAACCACGCTCTTGTTTTATTTATAAGAGCTATTTTTTAAAAATAGGATGAAGATTGGGTGAAAATATGTTTTCCTTTTAATTAATTAATTATTTTTTTTTTCTAGTTGTTTCTTATAATTCTGATAAAGCTTTATATACACACTTACCTCTAAATAAGGGACAGCTTTGGGACCAGGTACTTTTCCTTATACAGAGGTGTCCCTCATTCAGAGGTTGCATTTCTTAATAAGCTATTTTTGGAAAGTAGGATGAAGATTGGGTGAAAATATCTTTTTTTTTTTTTACTTATTTTTTTTTCCTAGTTGTTTCTTATAATTCTGATAAAGCTTCCTATACACACTTTACCTCTAAATAAAGGACAGCTTTGGGACCAGGTACTTTTCCTTTATATAGAGGTGTCCCTCATTCAGAGGTTGCATTTCTAAATAAACTTAATTGTTATTAATCAATCGTTTTTACATAATATTTAGTGCCTTAAAAAGTGTATTTTATTTTATATTATAATTTATCAATATAAAATTGACAACAAACTCTGCTATTTTGGCAATTTATATAATAATTTAAATACTTTTAAGTATGCTTACCAAAAAATACAGACATGTTATAGAATAACATCTTTAGAAAAAAAGTTATTTTATTTGAAACAAACAGTAAATAAAAATCTTTTTTTTTCTCTCTCTTTCAATCTTTTTCTTTTCTTCCCCCATAGTAATGATTTTCAAATAAACTTTTAATGTAGCATTGAGAAAATGGGTAAAATACTAAAACCAGCTAACAAAACTGAAAAAAAAAAAAAAGAGATTAATCAATTAAAATTTCACCTCTTCTGAAAATTGTAAATTCTCATTTTGAGATAAATCTAGCGTTTGCTTGTAAGCCCCCCTCCCCTTTTTTTTTTCTTGTATTTCACTGCAACTTTGAATTTCAGAAGATTTATATCCAATGTCTATTATACATACAATTCTCATTTCTTTTCACAAATGATCTCATACTTTTAGCACTTTCAATAACCTTTATCACCCCTCCTTTCCCCCTATTGTTTAAGTGACACCCATCAAAGAGATTAATATAAATCTGCTTCATTCTTTATCTCAAATCTGAATTCTTTAAAAAATGACTAGTTTTTTAAACTGGAAAAGTTTCTAAAACTATCTTCTTCAGATAATAAAAGAATTTTCCTCAGATATGAAAATTTTAATCTTTAAAAAAGTTGCCTTTTATTAGTAGTATCCCATAATTAGAGATTCCTTAGAGGAGGTATGAGTAAAATTTATCAGCTGTGTTTTCAAAACATTTCAATGGATAACAATTTAATTAGTATTCAATCATTTTATTGCTTTTAATAATAATAATAAGAAAAAGAGAAAGCTGTAAAATTACAACTGGTGAAAAATCAGCCCCCCCCCCTCCCATTAAAAATATTTGGAAGGAGTTTACTTGTAAATCATTGCTCATAGTTATTGATCAGTAATAAGAAATCAACATTTTTAGTTACTTCATATTTTCCTGTTTGTTTATATATTTTTTAGAAGAGCTTCAATGGATAACAAATAAATTGTCAAAAAATAGTACAAAAAGTGACTTTATTATTTTTATGACAAACCAAAGGATAAAAATATAATTTACATGTGATAATCCTATTTTATTTTATATATGTATGTATAGATACGAACGATTGTATGGGGAGCTTGGTTGTTCGACGACAGCCGATGTCGGCTTATCGGGACGACAAATACGTCCTCAAATCGGTGGGTGTGAAAGCACGTGGTATATAGCACTGTATTTTGCCTGCACGGATGTCGGCTATCGCCAATCGAATACGTTTTATCGGTGTCGTGTCGGCAAGTGTGAAAGCGCTCTAACAGTGCTCAAATATGCTTAATTTTGATAATTTTTTGTGCTCGCTGTAATTCATTTCAGCCGATAATTTTTTCACTTACTGGCGTTTTATGAGGAGTAGAATCACATATATTTTTTTTCAATATTTTTTGAAGACGAGACACATTTTGAATGTTTCCTTGTAAGTTCTTCACAGGAATCTTTTTTTACTTCCTTACTCAAAGTATAAGGAAGTATAGTAATCCCGAGTTGCGAAATGGATTTTGTATTTCGCATAGATCAAAAACGAATGATCGTAGAATTTTGCAAATTTATATGTGTGACTGTTATGATGGTTTTAATACGAGCTCCTGTTTCAGAGATATCAACGACTTTACAGGAATTTTCATGACGTCTGTATGTATGTGTGTGTATCTCGCATAATTCAAAAACGGTTGGAAGTTGAACGTTTTAATTTGGTATATAGGTTTTTTATAACATCTAGTTGTGCACCTCCCCTTTTTGACTTTCTGTGAAATTCCGTTTTGGAAATATTTAGAAAAATTATATTCATAATGACCAAAAATACAAAGGTTTTGGGCATTAATATGACTTACCACCATAGAGATTTTTAAAAAATCTAATAATAGAGCCAGTAAGGATATTGTTATAAAAGTTAAAAACTTTTCTGCGTGTAGAAAGTTATGCTTAAAAACACAAGCAGGTTCTAGTCGACGAATGCATTTTATTTAAGGAACATTCAGCCCGTAGATAGTGCCTGCAATGATATTGTTATGAAAATTGTCGGCGTTTTTACGTCTAGAGAGCATAGGCAGGTTCTAGTCGAAGAATGCACTTCATTTAATAAATATTCAGCTTGTACACCCCGCGACAAAAAGATAGGAACAAAGGGTTTTTTCTTTGATTTTTCATAAAATAACGTTATCTAAATTGTGCTTATCATTTATTATTATTATAAAATAACACTATTCCTGGACTAAATTTTGTTTTAAGACTAATTTAGAAAAGTTTTAAGACTAAAATTTTTCTAATTTAAGACTACACTCCGCGACAAAAAGATTGGAACAAAGGTTTTTTTTTTTTTTTTTTTTTTTCATAAAATAACATTATCTAAATTCTTCTGATCATTTATTATCATAACAAAATATTATCATATCAAAAACATATTAAATATTTGAATCTTATTCAAAATATTCATATTCAAAATAATCATATTCAAAAATTTAAGAAAAATTTTAGTCTTAAAAATTTCTAAATTAGTCTTAAAACAAAAATTAGTCCAGGAATAGTGTTATTTTATAATAATAACTAGCAGGCTATGCCCGCTTCGCTGGTCACTATTTTTAAATGAATCACTATAGTTAATGAATTCTCAAAATTCCTCAATTTTTATCATGCGAAAAAAAAAGAGAAAAATGTGATTGGAAAAAATGTTGCAACGGGTCCCCACTGCCCTTGGCAGCGCAGGCAATTGTGCGCTGCGCGCGCACATTTACGTGCAGCACTCTTAATGAATCCCTATATTATCGTAAGGGAAAAACATAAAAAAAAATCTCCCATCAGTGGAATAATCGGTTCAGGCCACCACTGCCTGCGGCAGTGCACACAGGCGCGCAATGCTCGCATGCTCCTTCACCTACCGTTCCCGCCCCTCCTAATTATTTTAGACTTTAAAAAATACTCGCAGTCGTTCTTTCGGGCTTTTAAACCTAATAATACTAATTTCCAGCATTTTATCTGAATTTCTTTATTTTTATCCCTGCGCCCGATCCCTTCCCGCCCTTCGTAATAATTCTGTACTTTCGAAAATATCCGCAATCGATTTTTAAGTATCAAAAACCTCTATGTACCAATTTTGAACGACCTAACTGCATTTTTATTTTTTGCCCCTCCGCCCCCTCCTCCCGCTCCTCCTAATAACTTTACAAATTCGAAAATATCCGCAATCGATTTGTAGGTATCAAAAACCTTTATGTACCAATTTTGAACGGTCTAACTCTATTTTTATTTTTTGCCCTTCCGCTCGCCCCCCCCCCCCCCACACCGACCACACACACACCTTTCTGACCCTCATAATATCTTTACACTTTCAAAAAAAACCTCATTTGACTTGCAGGTCTCTAAAACCTATCTGTGCCAATTTTGAAAGGTCTAACTATATTTCTACTTTTTTACCCCATAGCCTCACTTCCCCGCCCCACCTGGGACGAATTTCTAAAATTAAAGAAATTAGTTTTTATGTATTTATGGGAGCTATATTTTAGAGCAAAAGTATCTTACACATATATTTTTTTTGTTTGTTTGCAATATAAAGAATTATTTCAAATCACGTTTTGTCCCCTCTCCTTCCCTCTTGGGGGCTGAATTGCGAAAATTCCAGAAAATAGTTTTAGGCATTTGTATTAGCTATATATTAGGGCAAAAATTTCACATATATCTGTTTTTCTGTTTGAGATATATAGGAGTATGTGAAACCACGTTTTGCGCATGTGAAATCACGTTTTGCCCCCTTTCCCCCCTTGAGGATCGAACTTCTAAAATTCCAGAAATTGGTTTTTAGATAATAAAATTAGCTATATTTTAAAGCAAAAATTTTACGGATATCTGTTTTTTTTCTTTGAGATATGAAGGTTTTTGTGAAATCACATTTTGCCCCCTACACCCCCTTGGGGGGCGAATTTCGCAAAATCGCTTCTTAGGGGGTGCTTACACTATATGTTCTATAATCTGACCCAGTTTCGAGTCAGTGGCTCCAGTAAAATTTGCTGTGCGCTGATGAGTCAATGAGTGAGTGAGTGATTGGAAGTACTCTTTTATATGTATAGATAAATGATAAGCATAATTTAGATAACGTTATTTTATGAAAAATCAAAGAAAAAAACCCTTTGTTCCTATCTTTTTGTCGCGGGGTGTAGATAGATTCCGTAGTGTTATTGTTATGAATGTTGTCAACATTTTAGCGTGCAGAAATCAATTCTTTAAGACAGAAGCAGGTTCTAGTCGACAAATGCACTTCATTTAATGAATATTCAGCCCGTTGATTGAGTTTGTAATGATAATGATAAAAAAGGTTGTCAACATGTTAGCGTGTAGAAAGTAATTCTTAAAGACAGAAGCAGGTTCTAGTCGGCAAATTTACTTTATTTAATGACTATTCGGCGCTTAGATAGAGTCCTTAATGATATTTCTTATGGAAGTTTTTGACATTTTTGTGTGCAGAAAGTAATTCTTAAAGACATATGCAGTTTCTAGTCGATAAATGCACTTCATTTAATGAATATTTAGCCCGTAGATAGAGCCTGTAATAGTATTGATAAAAAACGTTGACGACAAATATTCTTGAAACAATTGACTGAAATGGTCGTTTTTACTACAGAAATCAAATAACATTGTTAAATACATTACACAGCATAAATTTCGCTAAATCAGGAACAACTGAATATTTCGAAGTCATAGTGGAATTTGAATTCATCGAGAGTTTTGTCAGTGGTTTATAGAATTTTCAAGGTAGTTAGTTCTGTGTGAGAAATCGATGCATCATTACAAATTTTCCAGAACTAGACTCCTTTTTAGGTTAGAGCTTCCAATTTTCGTGAATACCGTACTGCCACTTTTCGTCACATTTGAATGCCTAATTTGAGGTTAAGTCAAGGAAATAAAAGAACTTTCATCTGTTTCCACTTTTACTACGCTTAGAAAGTAGCACATAAAGATATAAGAACGTTCTAGTCTACAATCATCAACAATCACCCTTCTTCTTCTTTTATTTATTTATTTATTTATTTATATTTTTTTTTTTGTAGTTCTTGTGAGTCATTTATAGGACTTTCGAAGAATTTAGTTCTGCGCTGTAAGCCAACGAATTTTTCCGGAAAACTCCAGACCATTGTTCTTATTGAAATTAGAGCTTCCAAACTTTGGTAAACCTAAACTACAAATTTTTGCCAAATTCGGTCAACAACTCGCTAAATTCGACGCTGAATCGCCAAATTCAATGTCAAGACCAAAGATCAACTTTGGCTACTAACTTGGCGGCTTGGCGAGATTAGCGACAAAATTTTGCGGCAAATATTGTGTCAGGATAGTCAGAAATGCTTTCTCAATTTTAACTGAGTTGTTTAACTTAATTGTTTTGGTGAAATTTATCGTTTCTCGCCACTAATTTTTGCCAAAGAGAACAAAACTGGGCCATCCGCACTCGAATGATTTTCATTGAACTCTAAGCTGAGCATTTGCCAATGAGAGATTCTGTAATAAGTCGTGGAGTACTAGTCCTGAAAAAACAACTATTTTTGTCTTGGATGTATATATAATCGTATTATCGTGCCTTTTTTTTTTTTGGAGTAGCAGTTTTTTTCCTTGTTTTTATTTTAAGGAATGTTCGTGGACTGGAACGTGCCTATTTATTTAAGAATCGTTCACTCCACACAAAATTGTCAATATTTTCATAACAATTATAACAATATTCCTATGGTTATATAAGGAAGTCATGTAGGGTTCACATTAGAGTTTTACTTTCTTCTATATGCATGTATAGAGAAAGTATTGGATTGATGAAAATTTTCGAACTCCAGTTTTCGATGGATTTACACGTTCTGGGATGTCCTGAACACGATTCGACTGTTTTTAGAAAATGTCAGTCTGTCTGTCTTTGTGTCTGTGTGTATCACAAATTTTGTGGACACTGTACCTCACGAACCAATAAACGAAATTTAACCAAACTTGGTATTTAGTTGAACCCAGATATAAACTGGTGCTAATTAGATTTGGGGATCATTCGCTCAACAGGTGGCGCTGTGATCCCATTTTTTTTCTAAAATTATGGCAGTGTAAGGCAAAATTTCGTATAAATGTACATTATGAGAGATATTTTTAATGTGTAATTTTAAAATTAAAATGAATGATTGATAATAGAGTAGTAAACTAGGAAAAAAAGTTCGTGTATGAGGAAGCGTCGTTACCCCCCCCCCCCCCCTCCCTCCCGATGGGTGTAAATTTTCAACATGTGTATCTTTCGAAAGATCTCGTCAATTTCCTTTAAAATGAATAGTTGAATCATAGATCTGTAGTAATTTAAAACAAAGTTATTGATTTTTTTTTCATTTTTTAACGAAAAAAAAAAAAAATCGTATTTCATTTGATATTGGCAAAAAATTGACTTTCTTTCGGCATTTAGCGATATAATTCTGTCAGATAAAAATCGTCTGCATTTATAATGGAAAATAATTTAATAATTTATTAAATGATTTGTATTTCATGCGTTTTGTGTAAAATTACATAGAAGAAAATCTTGTGGTGGCCACATCATACTAGTTTAATGTTATACTTGGTTTTAAAGGAGACTAGCACATGCCTCTATCTGTTGCCAGAGCTAACATTTAAAACTCTACATTCCCAAATATGATTGGACACATTAAATGTTAGACGTTTTGGCAGAAAAATACTTGACTTATTATTCAACAATTTCGTGTGCATATCTAATGTATTTTATTTAAAATTTTGCACCAAAAATAAAATAGGGATCAGTAACGTATAAAAGAAAAACAGAATGTTTGGAAAGCTTGTAATGCTTTTTAGCTGTAGCAGGTAATTATGAGGCTTCTTTTAATTATCTGTATTAATTTGTATGACAATGATAAATAGCACGTATATTTATAGAAATATGATGTTTATATACCAGGTGTCTCATAAGTCAGTAGACATATTAAAAATTCATAAAAATTGAAGCAGTTGCTTGAATTGAACGTGGTTTGAGACAAAGTAATTTTCGTGAAGAAGGATTTGTTCTAGTTAAAAAAAAATAAGTTAATTTTTTCAATGATAGAGGGATCTCGCTACTCAGACACGTAACGGGAAATAGGCAAATCAAATCAGAGTTCTATAAACTGCACGGGTTTACTATTAATAGCTCATTTTTTATTTTCCCTTCTACTTGTGCATACATAAAGTTTTAATTGGATTGCTGGCTAAGTAGATAAAAGGTTATTAGTGAAGATATTTTACCTCAGCTAAGAATCACCGACTGAAGTTGCAGTTAGCAGTGTTGTAACTCGTATGCAAACTGTAATTTGTAGTGCTGTCGGATACATAGGATAGGAATTATAGCTTGCATGCAAGTAAATGTAGTTATTCGTGGAAATGTGTGACTTATTCACATACAGCGCCCTCTATCGACGAAAATTTTAGCTATTATTTTTTTCTTTACCAAAATAAATCTTCTTTCATGAGAATAACTTTTTCGCAAATCACGTTTTATTGTACAAATTCCTTCAATATTTTATGAATTTTTGAAATGTTTTCAGATTTATGAGACAGCAGATATATATATATCTTTTTTTTTTTTTTTTTTTAATGCAAATACTGCAAAATCATTTTTAGAAAACTTGACATACTACAAATACACTAGACACAACATACTGCAATCAGAGTATAAAGAAAATAAACATCCGTTGAAAATATAAGCACTTTTTGTTAGTGAATACCGTAAAAATAAAAAATTAAAATTAACTTTGATAGAAATAACTGTATTTTAGTTCCTTCCTCTATTAAAAAAAGAAAAAAACATTAAGGGGTTTTACCAAAAATTTTATTTTAGTTCAGTCGATGGCAAAATAATGTAAGTGCGTTGTAAATAAATATAGATAAATCCCCTATCGCCCCCCCCCCCTCTTTTTTGAGACAGAGAGGAAGGCAGGCACTGAAATTCTGTTCATTCTACATGTGAATTAAATTTTAGATATTTTACATAAGCATTTTGACCAACTATCTATGCCAATAAAAATTTCCTAAAAATTTCTTTATTGATTAGGATAAAGGTATTTTGTGATCTACTTTCCAATGTTTTATTCACATTTTCTTCTTCTCTTGCTTGTCTTGTAAAAATAACTTTATTTGGATAATTTTGTAAGTGATGAATCTGGTTGTCATTTAATATCATGTATTAGCCTTTTTTTTTTTTTTTTCTTTTTGGCACTTACGACTTTATTGTGTTTTTTCTTGCGAGGCTTTATGACATTGCAACGAACCCATAAAAATATGAAATTATTGAAAGGGAAATTTTGAATTTTAATTGAAAATTGAATGGGTAATTAGAACATCTGACAACATTTAAAATTATATTTCTTTTGTTCTAATAATTATATTGCTAAGAAGTAGGAAATATTATTTCTATTCTCCCGAAAGTGTATGAACCAGTACGGTGAAAATATTAATTTTCGCGTGTGGATAGTCAAATTGCCATGTTCCCTACAGTGAAAAGCATTGAAATAGAATTACCGGAGGTGACTTCGATGAACTTGAGAGACCATTTAGCGACTTGGAGATTGTTTTGGGAACTTGGTCAAAAATTTCTCATTCCAGAAATCCTTATACCGAAGCCCAACGACTAACTTTTAAGTAACTAGCTGGGAAGTTCTAAAATGTTTGTGAGATTCTCTACACCCATACATCTTAGCGATCTATTTGAAGGGAAGCTCATGAGAGTTCCACTAGTTCATAGTTCTTTTAAAAGCCATTGACGTAGGCCTGAATTTCAAAAACTATTTTGGTGAATTTCTGACGTATTTAGTTTTAATTCTTTTGTTACGCTGTGATACATCGTGTAAAAAAAAAAAAAAAAAAAAAAAAAAAAAAAAAAAATCGGCTTTTGGACGTTTCGAAATTTTTTGGAATTTTCTTGATTCAAATGCTGTGATAACTCGAAAACTGTTAAAATCGACTCTCTGACTGCACAAATAATTTATTTTTTTATTCTATCTTCATTGAATTTATCAGTACGAAGTAAATGTGATAACCCTAATATGGGGCTATTTCCATACACAAAAAATTGACAGTAGAGCAAATCTAAGTTAATGCAGAAATATATCGAGTCTTATTATTTATTTTTCTCTGTATATATATATATATATATATACATATATATGCAAGGAAATTCTCGGAGAACTGTTAATACTAGCTTAAACACCAAGGAAAGAAAAACAAAGTAAATGGACGCTATTTCCAATTATCATAATTATGAGATATTCTACTCAACAGCATTCTATATCTTGAATAATATTGATGAAAAAGCATAAAATAAAATTATGGAAAAGCATTAATTTTTTTTCTTTTTTTTTTTTTATATCTTTATTTAATAGTTGATAAAAAAGAAATCGTTTAATATGGAAAAAACATTCTTAATTTTAATATTTTTCGTATTGTGTATGGAGATGCACACACTGGCCAATTAATTAAAAACTTTATTTTTAATTTGGACGTCCTTTCGCACATTGGACATCCTTTTGCACGGATATGCTCTCGTGAGGGCAACGATTGCACTAGCTTCTGGGGTGCATTTATGTCCAAAGATCACCATGCATAGGCTACACAGACTTTAAAATTCCGTAAATTGGATGGGGGAGGAGATTGCTTTCGGATGCACCTTTACTACCTAAAAATCACAGCATAAACTGCATCATAACACACAGTATAAGCTGTTTTCACTAGCAGGGGCTCCTAACACTTCAACACATCAATTGATCTTGGACGTCTAGAATGCAATCTGTTTATAGCCTTGTATATTTCCAGAAAATTCTCGGTATTTTGGGAAATATTCGATTTAGACCTTCGATAATCGCTATATAGATAATAAATATTTCCTCGTCAAAGTCGCCAAAAAATTCGCAATGGGGCAATAACCTCAGCAACATGGCGCCTAAATCGTCGCCTAGACCATTTCTGTTCTGGTAAAGCTTTTTAACCCTTTCATTCCCAATTTTTTCAATCCATAAAACAATAAATCTTATATTTAGTCATAAATTTATTTCAAAGATAATATATATAAATATATTTTTTAAATAGGAGTAATAGCAGAGTACGAATTAATATAGCTAACAAAGCAACTGAGAGGTGTTTATTTATGTTTAATATAACCACTGATGCTATATAATATTATAACTTTTCAATCAACAAAAATATCAAAATTTTGGAAGAAATACATATTGCAATTAGTTGAAACACAAATTATAAACATTAAAAAATAAAATAAAAAATATTTCAAACAGTTAATTTACTTAAATTGCCCAAAACAGGAAACTGATTCCGATATTATTATCAGTAAAGAGTAAAATATACTTTCATTTATCAACAAGGATAGTGAAATCATCTAAAATAGTATATATTTTTCGGTGGAAAAATGTATATAGATTCATTTTAATCAGCGGGAGTGTTAGATGGTAAGAAAGAAAATCTGAAATGTTATGATTCCAATTGCCATCACGGGGAATGAAAGGTTAATGGTTTTTAAAGGAAAATGAGCAATTTCGATGCCGTAACAAGGCTGAAACGTTGAAAATTACATTTTATAAACTGACTAAGCCTTCATAAATAAAATTACATAAAAATAATGACTATTATTTACAAATTCATAACAATATTAACAAAATGTTTTTCCGCAATGCTTTTAAGTATTCACTTTGAAAAGAATAGAACTGTTTTATTTTTAAACACTGACGTATAATTTTTAACTCCATTCTTAATATTTGTACAATTTTTATTTATTAACATTCTATCATAATTTAAATTAAAATGATATGTGAATGCGTGCAGAATTTACAGGATGATGTATCGGATAACTTATATCGAAGATATGAGAACATAATTATGGATTATCTTTATAAAAAAAATGCAGCGATATTTAATTTTCTGGCATTAAAAATAAAATTATTGATATGTTATATTTACCTGAAAATATCATAGAAAATTATTCATCAAACTTATAACAACTTTTCAAAAAATATAAGAATATCCCTTGAGAGAATTCAAGGATGATCTTGACTTAGAGATACGTGACATAACTTAAAATTTCAAGAGCAGAATTTAT
This sequence comes from Salticus scenicus, assembly GCA_963930645.1. Lineage (NCBI taxonomy): Eukaryota > Metazoa > Arthropoda > Arachnida > Araneae > Salticidae > Salticus > Salticus scenicus. The sequence goes on from OZ005651.1 coordinate 106,140,162, forward strand.
CGAGGAACTTCATTTTAAGATCGATCAGTGTTGTTTAGTAATCTACCAATCTTGTTTGCCATTATAATTCTGTTATAAAATTATTTAAAATTAAATAATAAGCATTCTTCATACTACAAAATCTATTATTTGTTAAATGTTTGAGAAATCCGAAAGAGAAGCTTTTAACTAACTACTAATCTCAACCAAAAGTATTTAAGAAACTGCAGAAATTATAAAAATTATAAATAAAATTTTCTATTACATATTTATTTTTGCATTGCTAATGCATAAATTTTATTGAGTTATTGTTAATACTCAAAATAAGGAAATCTGAAAACAGACAATTCCGGATTTAACTGCTATTATTCAGAATCCTTAAATTGACGTCCATATGCAAATTTATCCAAACCAATATCCCATTTGAGCTTTGTAATTTACTATTGCTAGATAGTCTTGTAAGAACACCCACATTGTAGGGGAAGAAATCAATTCAGGTGTCACCGGTGCCAGGGTATCTAATTCTCCGATCCGACTGTCATAGCGACCGTCTTTAAATAACGACAGTCGTCAAATCAAAAGTCGAAATGTGACGTCACGTGATCAAAATAACGACTGCCACAGTCGGTTGGTTGGTTGGAGGATTAAGGCCGATTGACTCCTAATGTGTCCTAGGCCTATAGGGGGAATGCCCTCCGTGGGGGTCTTTCTAAGGGGTCCTAGCCCGTATTTACGCGAGTTTCGGAGGAAACCACGGAAAACTCCGAACGGCTAGGTCGATGAGCGCGACCTGGGATCGAACCCGGCACCTCCCATCTACCAGCTTTGAGCGCAGAACCGCTCGGCCGCTGGTGGGCCTGCCACAGTCGGAATTGAGGTATAGTCTGGTCGGAGAATAGATGCCGGCAATTGAACCCTGATCAGTTCGACTAGAAAAGATTAGTCGCCATGTTATATTGTGTGAAAATATCTTATATTATTTATAAGCGTCTGTGGTAGGACTTTTTCGATTGACTACAGATTAATTTTCATGTATTTGGCCTAAATATTTTCAGGGTGTTGGAATTTTGAATAGGTTTAGAGTTAGCTGAGAAAATAGTGAAAAGAAAGATAATTTCCTAAATATTTCAGGCCTAAAGATTTGGCCTAAATATTTTCATGTATTTGGCCTAATAATTTTCATTATTTTTCATATGTTGGCCTGTTTTGGCCAACACCAGAAAGAACATCTTACATGCTTTTTTTTTTTTTTTTTTTTTCCGTTTATAGTTTAATATTTTTCGTTTATAGTATCTAATTTAGATTAAAATAATCTATCTATAATTTTTTGCTGATTAATATTCTATTGAATTTTCTAACAAAATTCATTATTTAAGAATATCATTTAAGAAAATTCGTTATTTAAGAAATCCCTAACTTATTTCAGATACTTTTTCATATGTTACACGAAAATCGAATTAATAAATATTTTAATTCTGTTGTTCAATGTATCATGTGCTGTAAAATTCTTATTAAATAGTATATATTACAGATAACATAAAATGTCAAATATAATTCCTGCTATGAAAGCAAAAATCACATTAATCTTCAAAGCTCTGTGATTCTAAAATCTGTAAAATTTTGACAGATTGATTTTTTTTTTTTTTTTTTTTTTTTTTTTAAGGAAAATCCCTGCCATTGATTAATAAATTTGTCCAATTTCGCAGTTATTTTAGGATTTTCATTACGTAAAATACAAACAATTATCTTTTTAGTAAGTATATCCTAACTGAAAAACTGTGTAAATATTATGGTTCATTTTCATAGTAAGAAATAGCTACTTCAATAAATCAAATATTTAATTTTTGAATTACAAATTTTATATCATATTAAGTTAACAGAGGTGTTTAACTTTACAATCTTATAATATATAAATAACAAATTATGATAACTGAATTAATTAACGTAAGCTAAATATTGAGATTCATTTCGGAATTAATGTTAATTGTATTACTGCTATTAAAATTTTTTTGGAATACATTTGAATTGTTGGAAGTGAATTTAACACATTGTTTTAATAAATATGCATTGATTTTGCTTTATTATCTTTTATTCTTGTTATTTATTGTTTTAAAGTAAATTAAAATTATTATTATTTATATGTATATATTAACACGAATAATTTTATTTGTATACTAAAATGTACTTCTAAATAACAATAAATAATGCTTTTATAAATTTTATGTTTACGAATTTAGTACTAAAAAGAGGGTAGAATTTTTAAAGAAACTGTTATTTGGATCCCAAGATAGAGTCTACTTGGAATCCCGACATATCGTCGGAAAAGGTGGAAATTAGCTTCAGGATTAAATTCTCCACATTAGCCAAATATGGGCTTCTATTCGATATAAAGTAATAAAGCCCTCCCTTTGCGCAAGAATTGAAGGGACACTCGGCAGTTGCGGCGAGCATTGTCGAACCACCTTGGTTCCTCCCCTGGCCCGACGTCGCAACGCGGGAAGCAGCCCGTATGAATGCATATGCTTGTTTAAATGAATAATTCTAATTATTATGTGTTATATATATATATATATATATATATATATATATATTTGCAGTATATTATGTGTTTCTATTGTTTTCCCCCGTCTTTTTTTAATTCTAGTTATGTGTAAGCTTTTATGTATCGTTTTTTAAATTTTAAGTTCCCCTTATTTTATTTTCTCCTTGATTTATTGTATGTTTATTACATAGTTTATGTTAGTGTTATATTATGTTCGTTCCATTTGGAACGGAGGGTATGGCGGTGTCTGTGACGCGTTAAAATGAGCTGCACCGTCAAGTGCCTGATACGTTCATTAGCAGTAGGTCGGTCTTCCAGCAGGGGCACCATCCCCCGTGGTGGATCAAAATTGAGATGTCCCTTTTTTCTTCTCATTTCGGTAACTCCTGTGCATAACACGTTTTTGATTCAGTCGTTAATCACCTGCCTTTTTTATACGTTTGTACCTCCTTCCTTTCGACTAGTAATTTACCGTTAAAAACTACCTTTTACGGCTCCCCTGCCCATTTCCCTTTTCTCAAATTATCTTTCTTTTCACTATTTTCTCAGCTAACTCTAAACCTATTCAAAATTCCAACACCCTGGCGCTGTAACATCGTCAAGGTTGTGTCCATTGTACTCGACTGCCTACGTGAGGTCCATGGAGCCACACTGTCTGCAGACTCATAAGAACGGACGTTTCATGCGGCTTTTCACCCTCCTAGTTTCAAAGTTGCCGCGATTTCACGGTTGATTTTGATGTTGCCACCTTGCGCACCCCAAGCGAGGGTGGTACCCCACCTTTCTGGCGCCAAAGAATCACCAATGAACTGTTGACCTGGGTGTGAACCTGGATATTCCACATGACTAAAGACTGTCTGATTGGTGGTTGTCGTGTGGGAAAATGGTCCCCCCCCCCTTTTGGATATCATCAAGATTTTTGGAAGAACTGAAAATTCAGATAATAAATCTGGAGACTTGGATTATGACTGTGTAGAGAACGGTCGTTCTCCGGAATTTTTGTAAATGTTACACATGCTAGGGTTCACAGGTATCTGTGATGCATGTTGTATGTTTTACCTGCATAAAAAAAAAAAAAAAATGTTAAAACGTAGTATTAATAAAGTTTGTTAAGTTTGCACAAAAGTATTTTTTTTTTCTTTTTTACTAAAATGATGTGTTAGATGTTTAACAAAAGTGCAAATGTCATCGGCCCCTTTTACTGACTATATCACAGCGCGTACTCTGTGCACTTGGAAATACGGTTGTGCTGGTCGAGCGACGTATCCAAGAAAACCTCTGAAAAGTGAAATCACATTGAAGAAGTCCTATGTATAAAATAGAAGTCTACAGTTAGAATTTTTGACCTAGTTCCTCCGGACACAGCTCATTGCTATGGGATGCTCAAGTAACTCGTAGAGCAGTGTGTTATCATACATTTCAAAGTTTCATTCAAGTCCTTTGAATGAAAGGTTTCGAGATTAACCTTCAAATATGAAACTCAATTCTAAAATTCGTGGATTAACGGCTGAGGGACTCCCGAATGCTTCAATTGTGGATTATACTGTATACACCGACATTTCTGGAATTGCTCGACTTTATTTTTTGAATAATGTAAAGTACTGATTTCTATATTAAGGATAATTCGAAATGTAAATTTATATTGTCGAATTCATTATAATACTTAAAGTTAAGCTCCTGTTTTTTAAGAAAGATTTTTTTTATCAGACATAAATAAAATAAATATTGTACAATGTTTTCAACTAAAAGTTTTTTTTTTCCATTTTTTAGAGGGGAAAAAAAAAAGTAAAATCTCTCCTTGTACTATAAAATATAGAACAGGTTTTACAGAGGTAAGTAGCTGATACAAAAAAAAGGGGGGGGGGAACCCTGATTCGAATGAAGATAAAAACATAGTCTGACGATAACAGATTTTAAAATTGTGTTCAAGAATTAAGGGAATTTACAGATTCAAATATTTATCCGTAATTACGTCAGTCTGAAACTTAACTGAAACATTATCAAGTCCAGGGTCTGAAGCGGTCCTCATTTTTACCGGCATTTTATTATTTTATCACCACTATTTAAAAAAAAAAAAAAAAAAAAAAAAAAAAAAAAAAAAACTTGACGTTTTTAATGCTATAATATTATTGTAAAAATTATTGTTCAGAAATAAAGGTCACAAAATAATAACGTGCGCGTAAAAAATGGGAACGCAGCAGCCTTTGCAAGAAGCCTCTCCACTTATCGTCCCCAGAAGCCAGAGTCAATGTTATTCTATGGAGAATTTCGCCCCATTATAACTTTTTAACTAATATATATTTTAAATTCCGTTTTCACATTCAGAAACTTCACAACTATTAAACAATTCATCGCTTTTTAAAAAATACTTTTTAAAGTTTTTAATATTTTATTTTGAGGTTGTAAAAGGCGAAATTTCACAATGTGAAATTTTTCATTTTTGAACTTAAAAATGAAATCTTAAAAATAAAAAAAATCAATTTTTAGGAAGCGGTAAATTGTTTAATAGTTTTGAATTTTCGGAAAGTGGAAACGGAATTTAAAAATTTGTATTAGTTAACGAATTATAATGGGGCAAAATTTCCCATAGAATAACATTGGCTTCGGCTTTCGGAGACGATAGGTAGAGAGTCCCCTTAACTCAAATCTTTCTCAAAATTGCTTACGTTGTAGATTGTGTCATTTAAAAATTTACATTTAGGGGAAATAAAATACAAAACTAATATATATATATATATATATACACTTTATCGAAATACTTACTTCGGTATTTTTATAAGCACTTTCAACAGGTAATGCGTCATAACATCGCTGGAAAAAACATCGCGCGTCAAAACATAGACATCAAAACATAGACATCGAAACATCGCCGCGAAAACATCGCCGTGCCAAAAACATCGCTGACAGAAACATCACCAAAGCATAAGTTTTATTTCTACTTATAATAAAAAATATCTATTTTTTTTGTGTGTATTCGGTCGCTTTATGAACAAACGAATGCCAGCAAAAATATTTTTAAAAAATTACACAGAGGTTTTGGCCCCTTCATGATGCACCTCGGAGCTTGATTTTCGAATTTTTTACTACAGTTATAAAAAATTATTACAATATGAAATTTGACTTCGTTTTATGTTTTTCCGGCGATGTTATGACGCAGTACCTCTTGCTAATTCCCTCTTGCAGATGATTCTCTTTCAATAACAGACATCTTGTCTGGAATAAAATATAATTACATTTTATTCTTTAAGGTATTGGGGTAAAATTAAGAACGCCGTAAATCGCATAGAATTGTTCCTATTTTTTCAAAAATTTTTAAATCTGGCTATTTCTATGATTTGACCAAACGCTGTAAAAATCAAGTTTCTAAGTTAAAAATTACAGATATTACAACTTAAATATTTAATTTTGAAGTTTTTTCGTAGCCATTCTTTCTAAATACCAGTCAGTAAATCGAAATTTTATATTACTGAACTTAACAGTAACTTAAAAAAGAAAAAAAATATATATATGGAGACAAATGAAAACTCTGATTTATTTATTTTGTAATTTTTGTTTTTATGATTGCCAGCTATAATTTGTTGCATATTTTTTATTTAAAGCATAATGCCTTACAGTTAACTGTAATTGACCGCTTATTTTAGAATTTTATGGATTTTTTACTTTTATCTCCATGCATAGGAAGAAAGTATAGGATTGGTAAAAACTTTCGATTTCTGATTTCGATGAATTAACATGTTTTGAGATGTCAAGAACAAGATTCGGCTAAATGTAGAAAATATGTGTCTGTATGTTTTAGTTAAACATTGTGGATACTGTATCTCCCAAAATAATGGTCAGAATTTATCCGAATTTAATATTTGGTAGGAAGTTAAATTGGTGCTGATTATTTTTTCAGATATATCACGCAACAGGGGGCGCAGCCATGCTGAGGAACAGCTATAGCTCAGCTTCTATAGTGTAGATAGCTTAGTGAATAAATTGCATAGTGTGTAAGATAGTATGCAATTATAGTGTGTAAGATAGTAAATTGCATAGTGTGTAATTCATTTAATTTGGGGGCATATCGACTGACAGGTGACGCTATCCCGTTTCAAGACACGCATATTAAAACGGTATATCTTAACTTTTATAGTAAATAAATACACAACACTTGGTATTTGAGATGAATATTATGAAAAACTATGGTGATTCAATTTGACTACAATAATGGACGATAGATGATACGACTGTGCTGTAATATTTCTTGTTTACGAGAAAACTATAATTCTGCTTCTATGATATATAAACGTGCCAAACATAGTGTATTAAATATATATTATGAAAAAATATGCTTACTGGATTTTGGTATATATCTGCCGGAAGATGGCGCTACTATCAATATCTGCGATTTTTCAGTTGCCTATATATCTCAGCATCTATTGGTGAAAATTGTACCAAATTGTTTATGTAAAATGTTAATTGTGAGAAGCTATGCTAATTAAATCTTTATGCATGTTAAACGTAATTGACGCTTTTATATAAAATGGTACAGAATAAGTTTTGAGATGGCCATACTTACTATATTATGTATATATATATTTAAATAATAAATTTTGTTCGTAGAAATTCTCGTATTCTAGTTTTTGATAATTTTACACATTTTGAAATTTCTGAAAATGATTCACTAATTTTTAGATATATGTCTATGGTGTTTATAATATGATAGCAAACTTTGTATCTCCAGAATTAAAACACGAAATTTTAACGAAGCTTGGTATTTGGTTGGACAGTGACATAATTGGTGCTGATTGGCTTTGAGCTATATCGCCTTATACTTAGCGTTGTTCTGCTTCCATTTTCTTCATTTAAAGAAAGGCTATATCTCAGCTTCTATGGTATACAAACGCAACAAACTTAGTATATGAGATAAATATTATGTAAAACTATATTGATTCAATTTCTGTGCATATCGGCCGTCAGGAGGCGATGCTGTGCTGCAAATTAATTCCGTTTATGAGAAGGCAATATTTCAGTATCTATAATATTTAAATGCACCACATTTCGTATGTGAGGCGAATTATACGAAAAACTATGCTGATTCAGATTAAGTGTTTATTGCTGCAGGTTGCGCCGCTACACTTCAATTTAATTTCGTTTGCAGAAAGGGTATATCTCAGTTTCTATATTATATAAACGCACGAAATTGGTATGTGATACATAAATTATTCAAATTTGCCGATACATTTTGGGTATATGTCGCCCAACAGGTGGTGCTGCTTTAATTTCTGCAAATTTCCAAACGGTTATAACTCAGCAACTGTTTGTAAATATTGCACTAAATTTCATAGACAAAATGTTAATAGCGAGAAAAGTAACAGCAGCGCCACCTTTCGGCCAACATGCACCCAAATTCAATCAGCGTAATTTTTCGTAATATATATCTCAAATACAAGTTTTGTCCTTTTATATAACATAAAATATAATTGAATAGAAAATAATGCAGCATATCAACGCCATCTGACGACCGATGTGCACCCAAATTCAACCAGTTTAGTTTTGCATATACATCTCACATATCAAGTTTGGTGCACTTATATATCATAGAAGTTTAGATTTGCCTTCTCGTAAAAGATATTAAGTTACAACATAGAAGCGCCACTTATCGGCCAATATGTATTCAAATTTAATTTGTGTAGTTTTATACAACATCCATTCCACATGTTAAATTTAAGGCATTTATATGCTATATAAGCTGAAATATACATTTTTAAAAGTAAGGAAATCATAACTTAACCGCGCCACCTTTTGGGCGATATACCCTAAAAGATAGTCAGCATCAATTTAAGACAAGGGTATTACTAAATATCAAGTTTACTTAAATTCCGTCCATTGGTTCGTGCGATACAGCGTCTATAAAATTTTTTAATAAACACACAGACAAACATGTATTTTTTTAAATGGTCAAAACATGTTCAGGAAATCTAAAAACGTATAAATCCATTGAAAAACGAACATCGAAAATTTTCATAAATCCAATATTTTCTTTTTTAGCGTACAGAAGAAACTGAGGAAAATGTGTTAGAAATAGTTTTTGCATGACATCAAATCATCACACATTAATTTTCAATCTTTAGATCCATGTTGGGAAAAAAAAAAGAGTTTAGAAAATTCCATTTCAATGTCAAGTCAAATCAGTATAAAAATTTTTGCTTCGCTATGTTTTTGCAGACGATGTTATTGTCATAAAGACGTTTTGACAAGCGATGTTTTGACGGGCGATGTTTTTCCCGGCGATGTTTTGACGTAGACCCCTTTCAACTTGTTTAATTTTACATTTTAAAATAGTATTTATTTGAAAATGTGTATCAGCAGTTGTTTAAAAAACTCAAGTTTAAAAACCTCTTTAATCTAAATTAAACAATTCTTAGCTATAACTCTCGAGAGAAAAATGCGAGTTATTAATATGGTTATTTAAATTTTTGTGAAAAGTTGAAAATTTTATCCAAATAAATCCAACTTTTACTCATATAGATATATACCTATACACATGCTCAACATAGGACATAATCGCACATTATACTGGGTATACTCTACATAAAAAAAGTAGTTAGAATAATTTATTTTATTTATTTTAATTTATACATTTATTTTATTTATTTATTCATTGAAACAAGAAAAATATTTTATTTTTACAAAACTTATTTTTAAGGAAAAGGTTTTTCAAATAATTTGACAAAAATTATCAGTGTAAAAAGTTAAACTTAAATAGAAAAAAAAAATCACTTTTTGAAGTTCTGTTAAAAAAAAAAAGAAAAAAAAAAAAAAAGAAAAGAAAAGTGTAAAGACAGTAATGATACAACGAATACATTTCTTTTTGGCAAAATACGTCTCATACGCTATTCAATGCTATTCGTAGTTCAGAGAGACATTCAAATTGTCTACCATCACTAAGACATTTAACGAACAAGTATTGCCGAGATATTTTCCACTATATCCGAAACAAAACTCTTCACAGAAATTGGTAAAATTTGCTCCTTATTTCAATGCATCAAATTTGACTCAATTGGCGATGTGAACGGATGTTCTATCTTGTTGACACATTCACTGTTCTCCTAAATCGGAACTATAAGAGAGAAGCTGAGAATATAACAATTTGATATTTCTGCCTACCTTAAATACTTCTGCATACCTTGAATAATTTTGTCTACTTTGAATATGTCTGTCTGCTACTAACAGAGATCAATCTGATACTTTCAACATATTCAGTTGTTAGCCAGGCCATAAAACTTCCTCTTTCTATTTGTCGTATTGAATACAAAATTCTTTATTTTTTGTGGTCCTTTTTACTCACGATTAATCAGAGTTGTCAATATTTCTAATTTATTGCAAAGCATTGTTAATGCATTTTTTTCATACCACTTTAAAAAAAAATAAGTTTTCCTTATTTAACCGTAGTTATATATTGAAGAAAATTATACAAAAAGTATACTATGAAGAAAAGGCGGCTACTTACAATGCTTCGGAATAAATTAGATAAATTACCAGTTGTAGTTAAACGGTTATTGATGTTCGTTTGTTTTTCTTGAATGATGTCACCACTTTCGAAAAATGAATTCATCAGAATTTTTTCCAATGTTGTAAACTATTTGCCTTAAGAAACGATTAATACTTGAATGAAAACTTTTACAAAGCTTCGCCGGTCATTTTCAGTTAATGAGCAGCTTTTCTTTCTCATACGGCTTTATTTTTTATGCCTGTTAGTCTTCTTTGCCTTTTCAGACGTGACTGCGTTTTTGATGAAATTATCTCTAACACCTTTACCACCCTTTTTATATAGAAAAATCAGGCTTTTTTGAAAACCATTAAAAGTTATTTTCTAGGTATCCTGAAAAAAAAAAAATACTACACCCTATTTTTTAACTTGGTATGTTGTTTATTTATTCATGTGTGTGGGTCAAATCTAAGAAATGAATTCTCACCCACTTCCTATCATCCGATTGATCTGAAATTTTTAATACGTGTATAACTCCGATGACAATATAAGATCAGGCTATAACAGACGTTGGGAGGCCCAGAACTTCTGAGTCACTAAATCTTGTTAAAAAATTCATTTCGAATTTTACCCACTTCTTATCATCCGATTGAACTCTAATTTTGCATACATGTATCTCTCCGGTGACAATACATGGTCAAATAGTAACGGACTTATGTTTGGAGATCAGGAGGTACTGGGCCACCAACATCAAGTTCAAAATTTTTTTTCTAATTTTAACCCACTTCCTGTCGCCCAACTGAATGACATTTTGCATACTTGTGTATCCGACGATGATACATGTACAGTAACGGACTCAGGTGGGGCCTTAAAGCTTAAGCCCCCAACTAAAATTCAAAATTTGTTTTCGAATTGTAACCCACTTTCTAACATCTGATTGAACAGAAGTTTTGCATACATATTTATTAACACATCCGCTGAAGTGAAGATTTTAGTACATTTTTTAAATAAAAACGTGTCTTTTAAACTGTTAATCTATGCATTATTAATAAAATGTGTTTTGTTTTCAATAAACGACATTAAAGAAAATTTGATCTTTAATGATTTCCATATACACAATCCATGAAATGAAGAGTTATTATAGACATCCTTCTACTTTTAGGGCACACCGAAAATAATCAATACTAATATTTCTCAGTAGTGTGCTTTTAACTTTTACATGAAAGGAAACAGAACATTATCAGCAAAATCTGGATACTTTTTTATATCCAGAATAAATATATGGAACATTATGTACAATGCCCAAGTTCTCTTCAATTTTTTTATACGCTGAAAATTTTATTTCGTTTCTAACATTTTATTTTATTAGGTTTTATATGTGTTTTTCTTTTATGTGCATTTATGTATACATCTGTATCATTATTTTTGCTATTAACTCATGTACTATTTTTTTTATTTTTAATGAAATTATAATTAGCAAAGTAAATAAAATACTTTGATATCTGATTACAATTTAGATATTGCTATATACTTGCGTAAAAGCCTTTGTAACGAGACTTAGTTTTTAACTTTTGAATCTAGAAGTAATTTTAAGAGATTAAATCAACTTTTCTATTAAACTTGGCATGGAATGTTTAAGAAAATATATCACGTGACTTAGTTATATTGAATATCGATATGAGAGCTTTCGATATTGATTTTAGAAGTGTTTACCTTCGTTCCGGCACAAGAATTTTCAAGTATAGTATTGATAGCTATCGCATTCAAGACATTGTTTCGTAAACCATCAAAAGGTTTACAAAATAATTGCCTGGAGAATATTATTCGTTTCGGTTAATATAAAGCACGCTTTAAATAATAATAAAATTAGTGAAAATACAACATCAAGATAATTACTATTTTTAATGACAATCGATTTTGAAAAAAAAAAAAAAAAAAAAAAAAAGAAGAAGGAGAAGAAGAAACATGCATTTCATAATAATCATTAGTCTTTTATTATTTTAAAATTTAGATGCTGACCATTACTTTCTCTTTTGGTATTATCTTTCTTTGGTATAACTTTCATACAAATTATAGTTATACTAAGAAAATTGTGGTATAACATTATAAAGGGTTTTTTATTGGTTATTCTTTTTTGTTTTATTCATTCTCGTTATTTCTTCTTTATTGAAAAGAAATTGTTAATGATATTATTTTTTTTTTTTCGAATTTAATTTTGATATACTTTTAATTATAAACTATCTGCCAATAAGTATTTGGACACTTTCGAATTTAGATGTTTTGTCAAATATCTAGAAAGGCTCCTTAGGAATCATCTTGAAACTTTGGTATTGTTACGATCATGTTATACCTCATATATTTCAGCGAAAGCTATGGCCTGAAGAGCAAAAAGGGACCAGTAAAAAATTAAACGAAAGTCAAAATGTTCTGGATCACCTTGTAAAAAGTAATGCGTTAAATGAGTTTTGGCTGTAGCATGTCATTTTGAGGACTTTTCTCGTTATCTGTATAAATACAGTGGTGGACATAATTATAAGACACGTATCTAATTTGACAAATAATGAAAGAAAAGATTCAGAACTTAAAAGTGTTTTAAGAAATACGTCAAAAACATAAATTTATTCTATTATCATATATAATTATTTTATAATAATGATAGTTTCACACAATTTAATGAAAAATTTTAAAAACATAATGGACAAAATTATAAGACACCAACCGATTTTTCCAAATACAGTGGTCAACATAATTGGCAGACACTAATGGTCTAAAAGAAAATCCTCTAACATGGTTATTCAATATTTGGTGGAGCCGCCATTGTTTTTTATAACATGAAAGATGCGATTCAGCATCGAATCTATCAATTCTAACAAAATATCGCAACACAGTTCTTTCCAAGCACATTTTATAGTATTCTTTAGGTCTTCGACACATATAGGCCTCGCATTTCGGTAAACTGCACGAGTTAAGATCCCCACAAGTTTTCGATGGGATTTAAATCTGGGGAGCGAGAAGGCCATGGGAGAACATTGATAGTGGCTCTGAAAGCCACTTTTTTGTTTCGTGTGATGCATGAATCGGCGCGTTATCGTGCTGGAAAGCGTAGTTTTTGCCACAAAGAAGTTCACCGTACATGACTATTTGATCTTTAAGAAGATTCTTATACTTTTCGGAATTCATTCTTGAATGCACAAAAAATCAATTTTATATTTTCTAACCACATTATATTCATAAAGTGTTTATATATGTAATATGTATGTTATATATGTTATATATGTATAGTGTTTATAATATATGTAATAGCGGGTAATGGAAATCGTGTGGTTCTTACACATCAGATTTTTTTTATTAGTAGTAATATTTGTATTGATAGTATTATACACAAACTTTAAATTGTGTTCCCTTTTAAACTGCAAAAACACTTCTAATATTTTGGATAATATGATAAAATAAGAATTTCTAAATGTTTCGATTATACACTGTTATAAATTATAGACGTATTCTTCAACAAATATAAGAAATTATTAAACATTTTTTTTTTTTTTTTTTTTTTTTTTAATAAATGGCAATCACATTTTTATTACGTAAAGTAAAGGAACGTTAAAGAAAACAGTTATTTAACTAGCAATCTTAAAACATTTGCTTATAATATGTTCTTATTTGAGAGATAAAATACTCACATGACATTGAGAATTTTTGTCAAATCATAAAGGAGAACTGAAAACTTTTCGATTTTATTCAAAAGCGTTAATTTAGCTACTCATGTGAATATTTTCCCTCCATATCACATTTGTAGTTCATAGGAATTTCGCCTGTTTTTTATTGTAATCAAAATGTAAATTCTCATTTATGAAATCCAAAGTATTTCTTTCAGAATAACATACAGCTCTTTTTCCATCTGCCAAGTAATTACTTCATTCCACGTATCACAGCATCATTTATATATCAAGCCAAAAATCTTTTGGGAGATCATTAATAGCATAGTAGCAACTGATTACCTGTTTGTTTGAGGTCTAGATCTATCCATAATCGCTAAATAATTGGAATCATATAATCCTCCAATTTATCACTAAAGATAAATCGCTTTATTTAACAGTACAAAATACAATCAGATTTAAACCTCGAAATTGACAAAGTGAATAATTTACATTACATATATCATCATATATATTTTCCGGTTTATATATTTTAATAAAAAATGCATAAGTTAAAAAGCTTATTATATTTTTGTAAAGTATTCGAAGAGTTAAAGTTATACCTAAAAATATTTTTCTTTTTCTTTTTTTTGCCAAAAATTTAACATTCTAAAGTCTTTTGTTATTTAAATGAAAAAAATTCTGTTTATCCGTTAGTTAAATTTTTTAATCCACACTTGGTAGTTTTAAATTAGCTTAAATTTTAAAGTTAAAAAGTGTCAATTTAAATTATAAAAGAAGCACCTTTTGATAAACATTTCTTTTTCTTCATTGACTTCAACGTCTGAGAAAAAAAATTAGCCATAATACATTCAAATAACGCAAAGTGTTCATAAATGATGATATTTGCATTTACAAAATATATTTGAATATATATACAACTGATTTTTACATAAACTTTTTTTTTTTTTTTTTTTTTTTTGTATTTAAACCTTTTTAAAAACTTAATATTCAGTAAATAAATTATAAATACATAGCAAAATGTTCCGTAAAAAAAGGGACTTACCAGTAGCTAAGAGGTTCTTCTCTCGAAGCTTGGTAACATGAAGTGCCGGTTCGATGCCAGGGGTCCAGGTCACTCTCATCAACCTAACCGTTAAAAGTTTTCTGTGGTTCTCTCCTAAAGTCGCGTCAATATGGGCTAGTACCCTTTTGAAAGACCTCCCCCTCCCGCCCATGGAGGACAACTTTCCAAAAGCCAAGTCCCTAGTGTAGACAATCCGTCTTAACTCAAACACCAGCACACCAACACCGTAAAAGAAAATGATTTAAATAACATTATTAATTATTTTACCAATAAAAAATATTGTTTGTTCATGTTCTAGGCCAATAGCTAATTCGTATCTGCTAATTTATTTAAAGGGTATAGTGAAAAACTATTCAAAAAATATTGAAATTGATCAACTTTAAGGCTATTCAATTCGAAACAGTAATGTTTGTAAAAGTTAATTTAACTTCTCACACGATTCCTGGGAATTTTAATAAAATATTCTGTGACATGAAAATCAATAGATAATGAAGGAATTTTCCTGATGAAAAAAAAAAAAAAAAAAAATGGTAGAAGTGATGTACTGTATGTACTGAAACAAAATGATAAGGATATTGTAGGAATGTGATTTTTTTAATTCAGAAAATACAAATACAAGAAAAACAATAATACGTTGGTTTCCTTTAGCCTTGATGGGAACTGTTATGCGTCCAGGTACTGATTCGTAGAATTAGTGGACGTCTTCCTGCGCGAATGCTTGCCATACATTTTCACAGTGTTAAGTTAGATAGGCACTGTCCCCAGACGCTTAGAAATGACTATTCATCATAGCCCAAAAGGATTCTATTGGGAGATATCTGGCAATCAGCCGGCCACGTAAGTGTTTAAGAAGCAAAAAAGCATGCCATTAGTACAGTCAAATAAGGAAAAATAGGTGAAAAATTTATAAAGTTTTAAAACTTTCGGATAATACTTATGAGAGGTCTAATAATGCAAAGCAAAAAAGTTCCCCATCCTAGGGAAGGGGGTGGGCTTCCCCACCTGCCCACTCTCCCCCCCCCCCCCCCAAAAAAAAAAAGTCATATAATTCATTGAACTAAAGAAAAAAATAGGAAATTAATTTATAAGATTTTGGAATTTTGGTATAACATTTCTGAGAGATCCAATAAGGCAAAACAAAAAAGTCCCCTCCCCCCCCCCCAAAAAAAAAAGAAATTAAATAATAATAATAATCGTATAAATCACTGAATTGAAAAAAAAAAAAGTAGGTAATTAGTTTATGAAGTTTTGGAAATTTGGTATAATGTTCCTGAGAGGTCTAATAATGGAAAACAAAGTTTTCTAGCAACTTACCCCTTTCTCCCCTCCCCCTAAAAAATTATTCAATTTATTGAAATTTAAAAAGTGGGAAAATAATTTATTGAGTTTTGAAATTTTGGTATCCTTGACGGGTCTAACAGAGGATAACAAAAAAAAAAATAAAAATAAAAAAAAAATGGTAACCATGGAGTGTTAGTCCCCCCCCCCCTTCTACCCCACAAAGAAAAAAAATAGTTCAATTTCTTGAAATTAAGAAAAATAGGAAAATAGTTTATTACTTTTGAAATTTTACGAAAATTCTCTTGAGGTGCCTAATAATGGAAAACAAAAAAGTTTCCCGACCTGGTCTGAGAGTTTTCCCCCTAAAAAAAATCATATAATTCGTTGAAATTAAGAAAAATTTGGAAATAATTTGGAGTTTTGGAACTTAGGGACAAATTTTTTGATTGCTCTAATAATAGGAAACGAAAAGTTCATCATTCTCTGGTGTGGGAGCTTCTCTGCCTCCCCCCCCCCCTTTCACCCCATAATCGTAGAATTCATTGAAAGCAAAAATATTAATAGAAATAATTTATATAATTTTGAAATTTTTAGGATATTACGCTTGGAAGTTCTCAATGGAAAAAAGAAAGTCTTCCTTATTCCCCGAAACCGAATAGTTCCTTCAGATTAGAAAAAAATAAATAAATACATTAAGACCCCGCTTAACGCGGGGGATACGTTCCATCAAAGTAGAGCGTAATGTGAAACAGCGGGTGCACAATTTCAGGGAATCCCCGAACTGCTGCGAGCAATTTCGGGGAATCCACAGGGGAAATAAAAGAGCGCTAAACCGAAACAGCGCTAAATGAAACAGCGTTAAGCGGGGTCCTATTGTAATTAGAATGAAATATACAGATTTGAAACTTTCGGAAACAACTCATATGGGGTATCTTAATGGAAAACAAAACAAGTCCAAAAACACCTTAGAAATTTTCCGTGAGTGTTCCATTTTTTTTTTTTTAATTTATGCAAAATTAAACTACTATTACAAAAAAAAAAAAAAAAAAAAAAAAAAAAAAAAAGTTTTTCGAAAAATGCTGAAAAGAAAAATGTCCTTTGCACTATGTATAAACAAACAATTATTTTGCCTCTTATTTTAAGTTTTAAAAAAAAGTAAATTGAAAACTTCAAATGATAATAATGAACTTTTGGTAATAACTGGGTAAAATAAATAGAAGCTTAGTAAAATACAGGTAACACAATTTTAATGTATGTCAATAAGCTTATTACTTACAAATAACCATCTGAACATAGAATAAAAAATAATCAAGTTCATCATGAATGTCATCTTCAACCTTTTCTACCATGTCAATCGCTCCCTATTGCTCGTGACAGTGGTTACACATTACTGTGCACAATAAGTCTGCTTTAACACATTTTGACTTTCTTCCATAACCTTGCGTACAACCAAATGAAACCAAATTTAGTATCTTCTCTGGAGCAGGTGCTTATCTTAGATATGTAGGAGAAAGGTAGGAATTAGGTACTTTCCACCCCCAGGTCTTTGGATCCAAGCGATATCACAACTACATCTGTACTTATTGGTAAACCGTATGAGAATAGAGAAATGCAGCAGCAGTGGTAGGTGGCAAGTAAGAAAAGACGACAGCATTGCATGTCTGACCTACTAGTTCATTAAAACATTAAAATCTGAGGTCGTTCAATTTTTTCATTTCAGAAGTTGTACATCTACTTTTTAAAAACTTTACTGTACATTGCAATTATAAATTCTTCACCAGTTATTTTAGATGAGTAACGAGTCGAACATTGACCATTGAACACTTTGGGTTCATCATAGAGATAGTGAGATCGGTTAAATGATTGAGCCATTTGAACTTTCCTTTTTCCAAACATGGCGTCGCAACCGCTCCTTGCATGAAGAAATGGGATTGAATCCCAGCAATTGTTGGTAACAGAGGAACTTTGCAAGCCCTTATTGGAACTATAAAATCTTTTTTTGAGATTTCCCTTCCCTTCTTTCGCGAGTAGAATGCCCATCTCTTCTTGGGCGAAACCTATCAGTAAAACAGTAAGGTCAACATCTTGTCCAACAACAACTTGCTTGTTTAAGTGAGAGGCATCAATTGCTTTTCTAACCCTTTGTTGCATGGTGTCCACTGTAGTGGACAAAAGTTTAAATTTTTTTCCTTTCACACAAATGGTTTTACAGATTTGGTTTCAATGTTTATTCTTTCTGTATTATTTAAGCTTTCAACTGTTGTTCATAGATACCAGCATAATATAAAATTACAGATTGCATTGCTAATTTGAAAATAGCGTCAACCTCTACTTCCAAGTCAGTATGATTTCTCATTGTAAACTTTGTATTTAAGTGCTAACCTTTTTCATTTTGACATTTTGCATTTTGAAATAATAATTTTAGGCATTGTAGAATATGTTTGAATAGAACACTTATTTTCAGATGCTATTTTTCATGAAAATTGAAGTATTTTTCTTTTTGTCAACTACAATGCACGTTATGAACATAAACTAATGTAGGACTGTTTTCGTTTGTCCATTGTAGTGGTACAAAAGGGTATTATTTCATTTTATAGATGTTACCGTGATAAATTCTTGGCTTCTTTGCATAGCTGTCATACCACAATGTTCTATGCAACTAGGATTTTTCAAGATGTCCATTGCCAAAAGGACTAATACACGCAGTATCAAGAGTAATTGATGAACAAGATACAGAAAGACTTATGTAAACAAGGGCCAATGTCAATGAAAAAACCTACAAAAAAGATGTCAGTCAAAGCAAGCTCTGTCCTCTACGATGGAGTGGATCATTTTGCTAGACAAATATCAAATAGTGCTCAAAGATGTAAGATGAAGTTATGCTCAAGAAAATATACATAATCATGTGTAAAATGCAAAGTTTATTTGTGTATCGATGAAAAAAGTTACTGCTTTTATTATTTTCATCACCACTTCTACTTTAGCTATCCAGTCTCTATATGCATACTGTCCACTACAGTGGACAAACTGTAACTTTTAAAATAAACAAAATTTTGATGAAACAATTTTTTTCCCTGATTTCTGGGGTAATTTTAAATAGAAAAAACACAATAATTTCCTTTAAAGTTTCCCAGGTGATTAATATGCAACAAAGGGTTAACATTGAACACATCTGCATCATCATTTTGCTATCCTTGCTTCGATACCAGCACTCGTTGGAATAATCTCTGAGCAAGCTGCGAAATAAATCTTTCTTTGTTATTCAAACTGCTGAGAAATGTGGACTGAGTTTCAACAAGACTTGTCTTATCAGTGAATAAAATATCCCGTGATTTCGCTTTATTAGTCGTCTTTGAAGTTTTTTTCTTTCTTTTTTTTTTTTTTTTTTTTTTTTCTTTAAAAGAACTTTCAGAGTAGCAATCAAAAATTACAGCAGCATTAAACTTGTAGTGTCGTCGAATGAAAGAGATTTACGTTTCATAAACATTACCAAATATTCCTTTACTCGGCTTCATGACACGTTGGATGAATTACCCTCCATCTATCACAAAAACAAGAACAAACAAACAAAAACTCTCACCTTTTATATTAATAATCTTACGAACTCGATTAGTCCCCCCATCCCTTCTTCTTTATCTGAAGGAGCTATACAAGTTTGGGGGGAAAGCGAAGCGAGGGTATCCTTGCTTCGATACCAGCACTCGTTGGTATAATCTCTGAGCAAGCTGCGAAATAAATCTTTCTTTGTTATTCAAACTGCTGAGAAATGTGGACTGAGTTTCAACAAGACTTGTCTTATCAGTGAATAAAATATCCCGTGATTTCGCTTCATTAGTCGTCTTTGAAGTTTTTTTTTTTTTTTTTTTTTTTTTAAAGAACTTTCAGAGTAGCCATCAAATATTACAGCAGCATTAAACTTGTAGTGTCGTCGAATGAAAGAGATTTACGTTTCATAAACATTACCAAATATTCCTTTACTCGGCTTCATGACACGTTGGATGAATTACCCTCCATCTATCACAAAAACAAGAACAAACAAACAAAAACTCTCACCTTTTATATTAATAATCTTACGAACTCGATTAGTCCCCCCCCCCCTTTTTTCTTTATCTGAAGGAGCTATACAATTTTGGGGGGAAAGCGAAGCGAGGGAGGGGGATTTTCTTCCTTTTCCATTACTAGACTATTCATGAATGTTATCCTAAAATTTCAAACATTTATAAAATTATTTTCTGACTTTTCTTAATCTGAAAGAGCCATAAGGTTTGGAGGTAAACTAGGGGGGATGCTTCGGGAGGGAAAATTCGCCCAGGGAAGGGGACTTTTTTGTTTTACATTACTAGAGCCGTCAAGAGTATTATTTCAAATTTTCAAAACTTTACAAATATTTACTCCTATATTATGTTCCTTTATAGTCCCTCAATTTTCGTAATCTGAAGGAGCTATACAATTGCGGGTGGGGGGAAGAAAGGACGTGCCTCCTCAGGCAGAGGGAATTTTTTTTCTTTTCCATTTCAAGACTATTCATGAATGTTATCCTAAAATTCCAAACATATATAAATTATTTCCCCCGTTTTTCTTAATCTGAAAAAAGCTGTATTTTTTTTGGGGGGGGGGAGGAGGGGGTGAAGGGTGAAGGAGGAAACTTACCCCAGGAAGAGTGTACTGTTTTGTTTTACATTACTAGAGCCCTCAAGAATATTATTTCAATTTTTCAAAACTTTACAAATATTCACTCCTATATTATGTTTCTTTATAGTCAATCGTTTTTCGTAATCTGAAGGAGCTATACAATTGGAGGGGAGGAAATGAGGGGAGTGTCTCTTGAGGGAGAGGGGATTATTTTTCTTTTCCATTTCTAGACTATTCATGAATGTTGTCCTAAAATTTCAAACATTTATAATTTATTTTCTCTGTTTTTCTTAATCTGAAAGAGCTATATTGTTTGGAGGGAAAATGGGGTACATTTTACATTACTAGACCTTCAAGAGCATTATTTCAAATTTTCAAAGCAATATACATATTTACTCCTATAATGCATTCCTTTATATTCCCTCATTTTTTTGTAATCTGAAATAGCTATTCAGTTTGGAGGTAAAGGGGGGGGGGGGGTTGTCTCCCCAGGAAGGGGGGATTTTTTTTTTTTTCATTACCAGACTATTCATGAATCTTATCCCAAAAATTCAAGCGTTTATAAATTATTATCTCTGTTTTTCTTAATCTGAAAGAGTTATATGGTCTAAAGGGGAAAAGGAGGGAATGGGGAAAGCTCCCCCCCCCCCCAGGAAGGGGGAACTTTTTTGTTTCGCATTACTAGAGCCCCCAGGAATGTCATTCCAAAGTTTCAAAACTTTATAAATTTTTTCCCTCATTTGGTGTTTTTTGGTCTTATTTGACTGTACTACATGGAATGTCGGGCATTATCCTGTTGGAATGTAAATTCATTGATTTGTGAATAGACGGAAACACAACGGAGCGTAGAAAATCTTCGGCGTATGAGTGCTGTAAGTGTATCTGGATGACAACCATAAAAGTCCGAATATTATATTAAAGGACGAGCTATAACATATGTCCCGCTTGTTGGAGAGGGGGAGGGGGTTGACGGATAACAGACTCGTGAATATCCTACTATTGTCCTGAATGTATCCAGCACATCATTACTGGTTACCGGAGTTCAATTGAAGTTTTGATTCGTCACTGAAAACTATTTTGCTCAACATGTGAGCCGATCGAGTGCACAGGCGCCACCACAAATACGCCTGGTGATGAGCAACATTGAGAGGGTGTCAGTGCTATGTCCTCCGTGGCCTAAACCCTCGTTAGCTGAGCCGCTTATCAATGTTTATTGCACTAACTGGTGTCTCACTTACATGTCGGATCATTGATAAGGACGCATCAGGTACTGTGAACATTGGCTAAACGGATCACTTTGTTCTCGCGTTCTGTTGATGACCTCGAAAAATCGATACCATCTTCAAACTCTATAGTCTATATATCCATAGTTTACCCCTTTTTGCTAACATCGTTCAATGGAAGCATTGTTTTGACCCAAATGAGGAGTGAAAGTCAAATCTGACCATCTTTTTTCCTTCAATTAAATTGCATCTCCCCTCTTTATTATAAATATTTCATCGTACTTTTCGTAAATCCGTATGCGACGTATTAGTACAATTTGCGTAAATCGACTGAACCATATTTGCATGGAGTTTTGCTCTAACATTGAAATAACCTATGTTTTATACACGAGATGAATATTTTTTAGCAATGTGCTAGAGATCCAGGTAGTCAGTCGCTGGCTGCCAAAAGTTAATCACCTGCATACTTTATTGCAATGCACGAACATATGCAATTTTGTCTTTCTGACATAATTCGTATTTTGTGCGTCGATTTTTTAAGTCATAAAGTGTATATATAGATTTTTCATGCTCGAACTCTGCCAAGTTAAAAGAAAAGAGATTTTTTTATACTTCAGAACATGTCTAGTTATGGTCATCAAACTTAAAACATTTTCTTTAGGAGAGTCCATTAACATAGACCTTCAATAAGAAGAAAAATTGTTAAAAATTTTAAATATTTAACAGAAAATATTTATTACTGAAATGAAAAAATAAAATAAGAATTCTATAGTGAAGAATATTTTTTTCGGAAAACTTTACGTTTATTTATAAAAATATTACAATTCGTTTACTGTAGTTACAACGCTCAGTTTATGTTGCCTATAAAAACACTTTGAAGCAAATATCTAATTTCGTTTATCTCATTTACAAAGAATTTAACCATTATATGGGATGATATACTGAAACTCTTTATTTCTCATTAAAACATAAACTGATACTTATTACGTGAACAGTAGAAATAGAGAATTTTTTAAAACTTATTTTTATGTTTGCATTACGTAATCCATATATTATCAGAAAGATGATGTTTAAAATTGTGCTGAAAAAAAACATAAAAACGCATGTGAATAGTTAATTTTGCTATTATCTGGTTTTATCTATTTATTTATTTATCAATTTTACGAGTAACGGAATGTTTTATGTAACCCACCTTATATATTTTTTAAGAAATAAATTTGGTTTTTATATTTGATAGTTAAGTCTTTACAATATTAAATGTTGCAAATATTTTTTTAAAGCATAAAATTTTCACTAATATTCTCCATATATATTAAATAATATTGCAATGTATTCCATATCTATAAGTACTTTAAGGAATTATTCATCTAACCTTAAAGGTGAGTGTGATCCCCTGGCCTTCTTCTTTTATGTAGTATGTCTACTTTTAATTATATGTTTCTCTGCTTTCCTACTGGCTATTTCTACAATTATCGTCCTCTCTTCGTTTTCTTTACTAATTCAGTTTCTACTCTTCGAGGGAAACATGCATCTGAAGCCCTATGCATCTGATAAAGCAAAACTAATTCTTGAAATACACATTTTTCTTATTAACTTTTATAGCTATTTAAGAAATATTTCCCTCGTATTATTGACTGCATATTTTTCATATGAAATTTATAAAGTAATGAAATAGAACTACTTACAGGTACAGTCGGTAACAAAAGTATCCGAACTCTAGCAAAAATTCCTATATAAAAAAAGTAGAGTTAATACTGTTTTGTTAAATAAATCCTTGTCGAATCCTGTTCTTAGTCAGTCTAAGAACATGATTCGACAAGGATTTATTTAACAAAACAGTATTAACTCTACTTTTTTATATAGGAATTTTTGCTAGTGTTCGGATATTTTTGTTACCGACTGTAAAAGTATTCAATATTTGTACATACAAAATTTATATTGAATCACATACTATTGAATAGAGCAATTAAATTAATTATTAGAATAAAAACACAAAATATTATTATTTTTTTTTATAACAGAACATGAATTATGATTAAAAAAAAATAACTTTTGCTGTACCGTTTACATATTATGTTCTAAAAATATATATGCAAAGAAAGAATTGAGAAACTCTATGAAACTCGGCATGCGCATCAAGTTTAAATAGGTTATCAGATGGTCAATATAAGAGCAAGTTATCGTTTTATTGACGTGAAACAATATGAGGAATGTTCTCATCAAGAGATGGTCAAACCACCCATAGTTTCAACGTATCGAGATAAACTTTAGAAATGGAGCCTATAAAATAGTCATTGTCCCGCGGTTGTAAATCCTGCCACAAATGTGTCAATTGCTGAATGAGTTCGAAATTATTCCAAGACGGCTGAAACACCGAACTTAACACGTCTCCAAAATATATTACTTGCAAAAGATCTAGAAATATTTAGACATTAATACGTGGTAAATATTGTTATAAATAACAACGGGATCAATATCTAGCTGATCGTTATTCCACTCTAAGTAGAACCTGGCCAAGACGATACAACAAGCTATAACCACCGTCAGTAAATGTCATCGACGTATCTATGAACAATGAGATTTTCTCGTTGCACGACTAAATATGACTAGATATTTTAAAAGATTGCTTCCCATACTGTCACAATAAAGGTGATGGCTGCATGCTTCTTTATAATGAATGTTAGATTTTAGTGCTCACATTTCTTCTACCCAGATGACATTCCTTCATTCGAAAGCTATTTAGTTTGATTGTGAGCGGCATCATTTCAGAAGACTCTGATTATGGAAATGTAGTGGTTGGTTGGTTGTTTTTAGCTTCGCACTACGATATGTAGATGTGCCATCATAATGATCGTCAATTCCTGAACTGAATCTCAGCAAATCATCTCCGAACGGTATTACCAGATAACACTGTATCCCTACTAGTTGACAGATGACGTTGAATTACTGTAAGAGCCTTTATAAGCGTAGACTTCTATTATCTTATTATTACACTGTTCTGTCACACTTTGGCGGCGTGTAGATGTACTGAGTCAATTTGACAATTTTTTGTAGCTTTGTTTTTTAAAGTGCTTCCTCCAGCACCAGTCAAGTACCATATTAATTTGCAGAACATTCCAGCCGATCTCTCTGTTCATTCAAACCGATTTTTTTTGTGATATGTGTTGCGACGTCGGATACGTCTGTATAGAGGAAATTGGTCAAAGTCGTGTATTGAGCCTATCAATATAATTGTAATTGTATATCACTGATTGTTCTCGACATTTTAAATCATATTTCAATCGCTGTTAATATCTTTTTTACACTTATGCCTTTAGAATGCTCAATAATGCAGCAGGACTGATCGTTTGCGTAAATCGCAAAACCACGTTTGCATTCCAAGTTTCGCCATTGTAGCTCAATTCTTTCTGTGTGTATATTTATTTCCAACAAATTGTATTTTAAGAAAGTTAAAAAATTAACATTATTACATCATTTATATAGATTATTATGCTAAATAAGCATTTTTTTATAATTTTCGTCAAATTTAATGTTTTTAATTATATTTTATTATTTTTTTAGGTGCATACATGTTTAATTTTGTTACTGCACAATTCAGTGTTTTGTAGGGTTATAATTTTATCAATTTTAAGCCAATATTTACTTCATCAAAATTCCAAAATATCGCTAAAAATTATTCATTCTTTATTAGTACAACAATATTTATATTTTATATTTGAAAACAATTTATTCGTCTGAAATACTAGCAAAATAAGTAAAATTTTCTATTCCATTTTGTAAAACATGACATGAAACGTTTAAGATAGAAAAGTTTGTACATAATTAATGTAACACATTAATTAAAAAGGAATAATTGTAAACTTTGTGTAATCACAGATATGTAAAGGTATCAACATTTCTAATTTATTTTAGAGCATTGTTAGTACCCGCCCTTTCTTCACACTACTTTTTTCAAGAGTAATTTTCTTCTTATTTAATAATTACATCATAGCCTCCTACACTAGATGCCTGTCGTGTTACTCGGAAACTTGGCAACAATTCAAACGGTAGACAGCGCCACCTAGTACAGATTGCGCGACTTTTTTATTCAACTGTCACTAATAATTTTAAGAAGTGATATATGATCCACGTTTCTTCGATTCTATTCGCCTTTTATGTATATCAAATCCCACTTTTAAAAATTTTGGTGGCTGTTGAATGAAAAAGTCGCGCAATCTGTACCAGGTGGCGCTGTCTACCGCTTGAACTGTTGCCAAGTTTCCGAGCTACGCGAGAGTTATCTAGTTTAGGAGGCTATGTTTACATACTGGAGAAAATTATTCTATAAAAATGTACTGTGAAAAAAAAGCGGGACAAACATTGCTTTCGGAGCCTTGCTAAGACACGCCTCTAAAGGAACCCAACAATTTTTGTCCAGTAATGTTTTCTAATTATATGTAGTTACAGTCGGCAGCAAAAGTATCCGAGCAGTAGCAATAATCCCTGTCTAAAAAAAGTACATTTAATTCTGCTTTGTTAAATAAATCCTTGTCCTAAGAACATGATTCGACAAGGATTTATTTAACAAAACAGTATTAAGTGTACTTTTTTGACATCGGAATTATTGAGTAATGCTCGGACACTTTTGCTGTCGACTGTACGATTATATTAGAAGAATATTACTCTTTAAAGAAAAGGCTGTGTTGAAAGAAAAAGTAGTTACTAACAATAAGCAGGTGAAATCGAAAATTTTGACACATATGTAATAATAGAAAATATAGTTAAAATTTAAATATTGTTTTGAAGATAGTTACTTCCTAACTATAAGAATTTCGAAAAAATAAACAGCAGTTTTATCTTACCGTGCACTTTTTACAGATTATATACCTTTTTCTTTTTCTTTTTAAATTTCAGAAAATACATGAATAGCTAGAAATGATTTATTGTTAAAAAAATTTAAGCTTAAATAGTTTTCCTGGAAAAAGCTGTTTGCTTAATACAATAATATGAATTTCATTTTTTAAATTTTTAGTAGATCAAAAGATGTTTTAAGTGTTTTTATTTCTATTTTAGCAATTGAAGAGCTTGGTGGACGAACGTGTTATGCAATAATTTAGTAAAACAACAATAAACAGGTAATGGAATAACCCAAAAACATGTACATAACAATTTCCTAACTATGATAAATGCGATATTAGAAGACATTGAAACACCAATAAATATTTGATATATTAAAGAGACCATAATAACAGGGTTCCCACAAGCGACTTCTTTTTTTATTATTTTCGCTGATGGACCATCTTTCGTGGTGAATATCAGACCATCGCCAAATGCCCATTGCGCAGCACTAGTGCGACGTTAAACCCAAGCAACCAACCAACTTTTATTATTTTCGTACCATTATTTCCATAATTTAAAATTTATAATAAATTTATGGAATCAAAGTGCAGATTTACCTGCATAAATGTATAATAAACTTTATTTTTCGGAAATAGTTGTACGCAAAGAATATAAAAAAAAGTCGCCTCTGGCTGCCCTGTAATAAATTTTTCCATTTAGGATTTTTTTTTTTCCAAAAACGTCACTTAACATATCAATCCACTACGCTCTTCAATGTCAATTTTGTAACAAGTAATAATATTAACAAGCTACAGTGTTGCCAACTTGTTTTTATTACTTGTTTTATCTTATAAGGGACTATTTTTATTTAACAACCACCACTAATTTTGAAGAATGTTGTTTGATTTATATAAAGTTGCATACTTGCCAACCATCTCATTAATAACCGTACAATTGTTAACGCCCCCTGAAAAATCGCCCCTTTTCTCACACCACTATATTTTTAGAGTTATTCTCTCCAAATGTTTTTACCATTAAATAAGACTAAAATTACCCTAAAAAATTATTGGTGTGAGAAAAAAGACGGGTACTAGAAATTCTACGGTTCATAATGAGATGGTTGGCAAGTATAAAGTTGATTAGACAGATATACAATTAGACAAACGTTACAATTAAAAATTAGTGGTGGATATTGAATATAAAAGTCCCTACGAATTGGCAGCACTGACAAGCTACACGCGTTATGTTACAATTTAAATCGTGTTGTTTAATGATTTTTAGAAATGTTAAATTTTTTCTCTAGTAAATAAATTTTAAGAGCATTTAATTATATACTGTGATTTTTTTTTTTTACTTTATTTTATTATCGCAAAGTATCTGGAAATAACACTGCTCTGCGTGAAAATTGCCTCCAACAACATTTTTGCAAATTCTTATGTAAAATGACCTCCTGAATCCGAATATGACGCCCATTTTGCCCACCGTCTTTTTTAGGGACGGCCCCCTATTTTTATCACTTTTCGGTAATTTTATGGCTATAACTTTGATTTGGGGGGGGGAGAATATTTTAACTGTTAAATATCTTCTGAGGGGCTACAGAGTTGGAAATTTCTAAAATATGGACATTTGCGGCAAGGGAAAAATTTAGGGGGAAGGGAGGGGTTGCCACTGAAATTATGTATTACATTTTTTATATTTTTTAATCTATTATTAATGTTATGTATTAAAAATTATATATATATTTTTGTTTTTATGTGTTAAATTAATTGTTTTTCATTCTCCAAATCAAATTCATGGCCATAAAATTACAAAACAGTGATAAAAAATCGGGGGAGGGTGTTTCGAGAACACGGTGAGTGACTAGGGAAAGTGGGAGTCATATTCGGATTCAGGAGGTCATTTTACATAAGAATCAGCAAAAATGTTATCGGGGCTCGATTATTTTTTTTTCTTTCAGCGCAGTGTACTTATTAATATGAATACATAATGTGAAAAACATTGGTTATTGGAAGAGGATAATGGCTTTGACGAATGAAAGGATTTATTCATTTTAGTGACTAAGGAAAGTGATTTTTATCTAGTATATTTGTAAATATATTTTACATTGTATTAAAATCACATCATTGACTTTAATGTGAAAACTTAAACTAAATACTTGCATTTCTTTTTTTAATTATAATAAAAATAAAGCAATGTGTTGCATTTCATTGCAACATAAATTAATTTTGTAATTAATTATACATTTAGCAGTTAATATTGCTCGTCAGGTAATATTTTGTCAATTTTGAAAAGCAATGAAATATTTTGAGTCAAACAAATAGTAAACTAGTTGGCATAGGTGGACTCTGCTCAGTTCCCCATCATATTTATGTTCTCAGAAATTTCTAGTGCGAGACATATTCTAATCATGTTAAAAGAAATGAATTTGACCAAAGCTTGATACAGTGACAGAATGAAATCTCCGCCTAATAGGCTATCCACCGTTCACTTCGATATATTTATCTTATTCTAATCTATTAATTTATTTTATCGGGGTCAATTCCGTTGTTTAGTTTTCATGCTACTATTTTCAATGCAATAATCTTCTAAATTCATATTTATATGAAACATTTACAATTTCGCTATGTTGATAAAATCGTAAATTACGAATAATTTACGAAATTTTCCTAGTAGAATATTTGTATTCAATCATGTTCAAACAAATATCATAAACGTAATTTTGAAGTTGTCTAATGTATTTAGGATCCTCAAAATGGAAGTTTATGCTCAATTTTGCCTTATTCTGACAAAGTAAGTCGTAAATTTCAAATAACTTACGAATTTTTTAAATTGGAAAAATCATAGTCTATGATATTCATGCCAGTATCCTGAATAATATTTTGAAAGTGGTCTGACATCTTTACGATGAAAATATCCCTCAAGATTGACGTTTATGTGAAATTTTCTCTATTCTGCCATGTTAAGAAATTCGTAAATTTCCAATAACTTACGAAATCTTTATATTGGAAAATTCATAGTCATTAATATTCATGCCAGTGTCCTAAATAATATTTCAAAAGAAGCCTGACATATTTACGATGAAAATATCTCTCAAAATTGACGTTTATGTGAAATTTTGCCCTATACTGCCATGTTAAGAAATTCGTAAATTTCCAATAACTTGCGAAATTTTCAAAGTAGCATATTTATAGTTACCGATGTTCATTCCGGCATCAAAACGGATATTTTAAAACTGGTCTGACATTTTTACAGTAAAAAGTTTCCATTTAATGCACGTTTAAGTGAATTTTTGTCCTATTCTCCCATGTTAAGAAAATCGTAAATTTCTAATAACTTACGAAGTTTTTAAATTGGAATGTTGCAAAGGAATAGGGTTCTTGCCAGTGTCGAAAGTAATATTTTAAAACTGATCTGACCTCTCTGCGACAATTTGTTCTTGAGATATCGTGTACACAGACTAACAAACTAACGGACTAACACACTAATACACTAACCCACTAACAGACTAACAGACACCCTACAGACAGACACCATAGAAATTTTGTCATTTTCGGATTTCTCACACCTGAAAACGTGTAGAAAAGTCAAAAAACCGAGGTCGAAAATTTTCACGATTACCTAAGTTCCCCATACCTATAGTATGATGGGGAACTAAAAATTTCTAAAATACAAAACTTATATAAAAAAGAGGAAAATATGATCATTTTCTTCTTATTTATTATATATATATATATTATTTCATATCAAACTTGCTTGTTTCATTACTCTATCAACTGTCGCATCCCACTCCTTTCAGTAATTGCTATCGCATCAGTTATTTAGCAATCTAGAAACTTAATGGCAGACCATTACAAGCTAGCAGACTCGCCAACTAACTGATTGTTTAGACTCCAAGTCCATTCATAATTGATCCAATAAGGCTTGAAACATTGAGAGAATCCCCTTTTCTTGATTTTCATTTTCTTTTATTTTTACCCACCTGCAGCGATTTTGTTGCCGGGTTGCCACTGAAATAGCTTATACGAAATGGCCTATCAAAAGGCATTTTGGAATCAGAGGTAGAAAAAGTCACTTTCCCCAACTTTTATTAAATATTGACTTCGTTCTCTGTTGACAGTTCATTAATAAAAGTATGTGCAAAGGATTTTCGGCATTCTGACGTGACTATACTTTTGCAAAGATAAAAAGTCAGTGTTAGCACTTTGTATATACTTATTTGAAAAAATTAATTTAAATACGTTAAGAAATAGATAAATTAATAGTAAAAAAAAAAAAAAAAAAAAAAAAAAAAAAAAAAAACAGTAATATTATTCGTAAAAATTCCGACGCTGATCTAATTAAATAATAATAATATTTAATTAATTACACTAATAAGGATGGCAGGAGGATGAACCCACTAATAAGGAAGTTAGATTTAGATTTTAGTGATATTGTAGTTAAAATTTACCGGACAATAGATTCCCATCATACATTCTCACCATACGTTCCAACTAGTTTTCTCAAAAATCCTCTATGGTTCTCTCTCCCTATCCCCTCTGGTTTCTAACAACACAGTTAAAACAGTTAGCTTTCTGTATTATTATTTTCATTGCAAGAGAAGGTTTTCATATATTACTAAGTTGTCATATCAATTTCTATCAACACATTTTTTTTTCTTTTTAGTTGAGAGCAGGTTGTTAGCGAAAACTATTTTACATGCAATTACAACCTGTCAGATAGATTTCTCACCTTAAAAATTCTTTATAGAAGTAATCAATACTTTTATTATTATTATTATTATTATTATTATTATTATTGTCTTTTTTTTAAAAAAATCAACAAAAATCCTGTTAGTGGGAATCTTCTTTTACCCAAGTGATTCAGAAAATTAGAGAGGATTCTTTTATTGCTTAAACCCTAAAATAAGCCCTTAACACTAACTGTTAAGGGCTTACTAACTGTTTCATTATTAAATGTATCAATTATTATGGAAGAAACTAATAAACATACGCATTTTCATATTATTCATATATTTGAAACAGGTTATAAAACTTAATAAATACGCATATACATCTTTAAATTACTAAAAATGCGTATTTATAGCGAGTGAGAAGTAGAAAACATGCTAATTCATATTCAAAAATTTAAAATTAAACCCATAACCGCCTCTTTACATCTATGATTTTCATGAAACACGAAATACTTCTTTTGCATTTATAAACACGGCATTTCTCAAGAGACTTGCATCAGTTTAACTTGCATACCTAAACGTAAAGAGAAGATAAAACCACGGGGGCCGATGCGTGAAATCTACACTTGAAAAAAGTTTACGTTCTAAAAGATAACTGAAGAGCGCGTGGCGTTTTTCTCTACTCATCCCTGCCTGTGACACGGGATATATTTAAATGAGAAGCCGACGGCGTAACAATTCAGAAAAATACTACTTGGATACATTTTTGCTGTGTCCTAATCGATAATGTTGTAAAATGCTGGGTCACTTGGGGAACCATTACCTCTCTATTTTCCCCTTTTCCAAGCGTTAATGAGCGAGGAAATATTCTTTTACTTCTTGTATTTAACTGTGGAAGGCTGACAGCTTTATCAGTAGAGTATTTTAAGCCAATAAATGCACAGTAAGTATATTTAAGTATTTTTCTAAAAGTATTTAAGTGAATTTACTGTTAAGGGACTTAAAAACTGTTTTCATCAAGACCTCAGCTTAATTAGTTAAGTAGCATGTCTGTAAATATATAAAATACTTAGCTAAGATTGTTTATAAGAGGTGTGTTTATTTTTAAGCCAAAGACGCAGCATTCCTGAAAAGAGGTGTTTAGTATAAAGAATAAAATTTATCTAAGGAAAAGAATGGATTTATTTTCTCCTTTAAAATCATTAAATGCACCTTTAAAATTATAGCTCTATTAAGTTTTAATAGCTTATTATTTTTTTTATTCGATTGATAAATTAAATTAATTATTTCTAGCAGATAATTTTGAAGGACACGTTTTAAAAGGAGTTTATGTTTCGCATTGGAAAATGGGCGTTTTCAAATGTTTGCTCTTAAGTAACAGAACTACATATTACCGAGAACAATACCAAATTCTCGGTTTCCCCTTCTTCAGCAATTTGTGCTCGTTTTTATGCTTTACCTACAGTTCATAAAAATAATTTCCCCCCAGACCTATTGTTTCGAATATTGGTACTGCTACTTATCCCCTCTCTAAATTTTTAGCTTCTATTTTTTCTCCTTTATGCTGCACTATAGTCATACTATAAAAAATTCCTATGATTTTGTTAAGAAGTTAAATAATCTGAATCCTGTAAACTGCTCAATGTTATCTCTTAATGTGAAGTATTTATTTACTAATGTCCCCACTGAAGGTGTGCTTAATTGTTTAGAAAAAAGGTTACGCGAATTTCATTATTCTGACATTGAAATAAAAGAATTTGTTAATCTAACTAAACTCTGTGTTTCCCAAACTACTTTTGAATTTAATAACAAATTTTATAAACAGTGTGATGGTTTAAGTATGGGTAATCCTTTATCTCCTATTCTTGCCGATATCTATATGCATTATTTTGTGGAAAAATTATTAAAGATGTTAAATTTAAAATGCTGGTTACGTTACGTAGATGACACTTTCATTCTTGTTGAAAATCCGTTTGATGTTTTTGCCATTCTTAATATTGCTAATGCTATTGTTCCCCATATTCAGTTTGCCTTCGAGTTAGAAAATTGTAATCAACTTCTCTTTCTTGATGTTTTAGTTACTAAGTGCGATTCCTCTTTTAAAACCTCTGTGTACAGAAAACCTTTCTCTGTTTCTAACCCTCCCCATGCTCTCTCTAATCATCCGGCTAAACAAAAAATTGGCACCTTTTACACTTACGTGTATCGTGCCCTTAAAATTTGTTCTGATACTTCTTCTCTTAAAGAAGAACTCAATTATTTAAAGTCTGTTGCTATTAAAAGAGGTTTTAAAGCCTCTATAATTGATAAAGCTCTCAAAAAGTTCAGTAGGCTAACTTATAATTCTACTCTTTCCATTGATGATAAAATTAAACCTGATAATCTTGTTGTTTTGCCTTTTTATCCCCCCTTATGTTTTAAATTAGCCAAAGTTTTGAAGCATTTCACTTTTCACGTTATTTTTAAACCTGTCAATAAATTTCAATTCCCTTCAACTAAATCCCCTGTTCCCGAGTTTCATAAGTGGGGTATCTATAATGTCCTTTGTAATAATTCTGATTTATCTTATATTGGTCAAACTAAAAGAAATCTTGAATGCCGTTTACGTGAACATTCTCGGTATGTTGTTAATCAAGAAACTTTTAAATCTTCTATTGCGAAGCACAGTTGGGAATTTGATCATAGTTTTAATTTTAAGAGTGCCAAAATTATCTTTCATGCCAAACGCATTTCCGAACTGGATTTTTTGGAAAATTTAGCTACTTACCTTAATCGTGATAAAATTGTCAAAGAAAAATCTGATTCCACTTTGCTGTCTACAGCCTGGAAAAATTGTTTAATTCAATTAAATAATTTCCTTCATTATGTTTATAACATAATAATAGTTATAATAAAATAATTCTAATTAAAAAATAAATAAATAAATAAATTTTATTAAATTTACTTATTAGTATAATATTAATTAAAAAATAATAATAATAATTGATTATTTCTTCCCTCTCCCCCCCCCTTTTTGTGTGTGTGTGTATGTGTGTTCCTCTCTGGTTGGTTCTGCATGATGCTTGATTGTTGGTGTTGCTCCCCCCTCTGGATTTTGCCCTTTTTTCAGTCTTGCTTTTGCCTCCAAGGCAGTAGCACGTGTTTTTTTTGCACCTGATGAAGAAAGGCTACGTCCTTTCAAAACCGGTTGTGCTGGATTAAAATTTATGGTGTGTGAAGAAGTTTTAAAATATTTATACATATTCTTTTTCACCGACAATTATAATATTTCAGTGATTTTTATCAATGAAGATTTTTTAATAGATTTTGATATATCGCTTAGGTTTACTTTGATTTCCATATAAAAATTAATTTAACAAAAATTCATATCCATTTTTATAATTTTTATACATCTACAAGGAATGCGTCTACAAGGCCTTCAAGAACAACGACGTTATCAAGTAAAGAAATAAACTATAATTATATGTTTTAAATATTATTTTATATAATAGAGGTACTATGTATTTTTAATAAATGCATGAATGTGTTTTAGGAAGTCTATAAACATTTTAGTGTATTTTAAGCAATACTTTTGTAGAAGCAAAGTGTTTATCACATTTGAAGTTAAGTTTGTATATATCAATGTGAATTTGAAAAGCAAACCACTAATTCAAAATGCTAAATTTTCTATATATTAATTCTATTCTTTAATTTTTTAAGAGCATAATATTGGGAAAAATGAAAGAAAGAAAATAAAAGAAATCTCTTTTGGAAAATTTTAACAGAATTTTAAAAGCCTGTATTCGTTTAAAAAAATTAAATAAAATAATCTTTTATTCATCTAAATTAACTTAAGTTGAATAATTTTTACTTTTTGTTCCCATTTTAATGCAAACTATTCTTGATAGATTCACTAATTATCGAAACGATTAAAGCCATTTGCTTATTGGAATATTTTTTTCTCTTAATAAAGTTATGCTTAGCAATCGGATATAATTTTTTGGAGATTTAAAACCTGATAGAATGATTTTTGATCCTCCAAAACACTTAACTCTTGGTTCTTATCAAAATAGTTAAAACCGTCTGATAACTTGAAAATAAGTCTTGTTGATTTAAAAAAAAAAAAAAAAAAGTGTGTCGATTTTAGAAAAAGTTTGTTACTTCCGTACTTTTACACTTAGAAAGAGGGAAATCTGGTGTGTATCAAACATACGACTTCTGCTCACTATTACGCACATTTTGGAGATAATGTGTCCAGAATATAGAAAACTGACCTAAAAAATTAAACAGCTAACAATTTTCCTCTAAGAAAAAACTGAGACATGTGTAAAGACATATAAAACAGAGTTTGCATAGCGAGTAAAAAAAAAAAAAATCGGTAGAGTCGTTTTTTGAAACACTTATTTAAAAGATTTGAAACTGACGTACTCAATCAGGATAGGTAATATAAGTGTTAATTGTCCTGTAATAACCACGCAATTCATGCGAAAGGATGCCTATCAATTTCCCTGAACTAACCAACTATTACGACAGGACATCTAATATGGTGTTTATATAGCAACTTGGAAGAAAATCGTTAGAGCTGTCTTTGAGATACGAATTTACGGTCCTACTTCCGGTTTCATATATCCCACTACCGGGTTCTAATTTTCATCAAAAGTTTAAAAAAACATTTGTACACCAGACGTAACTCAATACTGAAGTATTGTCGTTCTACTTTTATTAGTTTCGGAGATATGATACTCAGAGGATTTCCCCCACCAGCACCATCGCATACACACATATTGACCAATTGCCAAAAACAACTTTTTCGGACTAAGGAGAGTTTAAAACATATAAATCAGGTGAAAACTCGATATCGAATTTTTGGGCGGAATGCAGTACTCCCATTACCTACGATAGTAGGGTATAAAAAAAAATGGGGGGATTATTTAAAGTGTGAGCTATTAAAGAAAGAAGGATAAAAACATAGGGAAGAAAAGAAAAGAAAAATGTCAAACGAAAGAAGGAAAACATCTAGAAAATACCAAAAAATATCCGGATAAACTTAACAAGCAAAAAAATACCTCGGACTTTAGAAAATATTAAAAGTGAGGGAGCTAATTGCCGGTTGTCGAATGCAAAATTTTACAAAATTTCCCAAAAGCCAAACAAAAACCTCGTCTAAATTCAAGTTGATAAACATCCAGATTCATTCATGGTCAAGTAGTCGATAAATTAAGAGACACCGCCAAATTACTGTTAAAAGTTAAAATGGTAAACCAGCATTTTACATTTAAAATTTTTATAAATCCAGAAAATTCAAATAAAAAATCAGGATATCATGTCTCATTGAAAATTAAAAGACAGAATTGAAAAGGTAAAAAACTATGGATAAAATTCTGTCTATGACAGATTTTAATTTAGTACGACAGGACTACTTATATTTGCATTTTAACACCCTTTCAAAAAAAAAAAAAAATCTGAAAACACTAGTCTAAATAATCAGGCAATATTCAGCATATTTGGCTCTGTGGTCAGAGTACACAACAACGAACCCGTAGGTTATGAGTTCGATCCTCACCGATGGGAAGTGAAGAATATATATATATAAGTTTTTACGGATTTCACAAAACATTTAAGATAGAGAAAAAAATTAAATGGTAAAATTGGATATTAGCAGGCATTTTCGTAGTAGAACCCCATAAATTGGTAACGACGCAAAATGCCAGATTGAAAGAAATATTCCTGTCGTACTAATAAATGTTAAAAGAAATAAACATATGACACTAAATATCAAAAGGAGACTTTGAGCTAGGTAAATAAACACAACAAATATCTTCTATGTCTTGAGCGTTAAAGAAATAGCATATAGCTGTTTCAGTAGCATTTAGCCTACCGCCATAAAGAAACCGTCAGTTAGCATACAAAGCATAAAAAAACGAAAGGAAAGTGCTCCTACTTATAAGAAAGAAATTGGAATATCCGAGTATTTAATCAACCAATAGAATTAGTTAGAATGAGTGAAATTAATCAATGAGGAATTGAGAAACACTAGTCGTGAAAAATCAGAAAAAACTAAGAAAGTGTGGGTTGTATGTAAAATGTCCAACAATTAGACAAAAGGGGGTACAACTAAATCTCAGTTAACAACGTACTTAATTCCTATAGATGTAAAAGACTTCAAAGGAATCGAGTTCAAGTGTAGATTTAACCATGCAAATTATTGTAGCTGCATCAAATTTAAAATTATAGTTTTTCTCCCAACAATGCTTAGAAATGGTTGATTTGTTGGTATCTTGTTTCTGGAAGTAACTAATGCGTTCTTTTAAGCGGAAATTAAGACTGCGTTTAGCTTGACCAATATACAATAAACCACACTGGCAAGAAATACTACAAATCCCCCAAAGAGTTACGCATATTTACAGGATCTTTTAACTGAGAAAGGGTGAATTTATTGGAAGGCGAAAAAATTATTTTATATTTATACTGTTTGAGAACTTGAGCTATAGTATCACTTATATTTAGGAAAATGGAGTAAAACAATATTAATATTAGACGAGACCGATTAAAGAGATGAAGTGCGAGGGAGCTGTACTTTTTGAAAAGGTTTCTATATAAAATCCTTTGTAAAAAAATAGAACCGACTACAAAAATGCCTACTATTTAAACAACTAAAAATAAAAGAAAATTGCCATAAAAGGGAACTGTGAATTGCGCCTAAAAGTATAAAATAATTCCCTTCGCCAAAAAACCTATAAACACTACAATTAAATATAACTTTTGAAAACGGCGCAAAATAAAATAAAATTTAATTCATTTTTAAAGATTTGTTTTTACGCCGGGAGCTTCAAATGCTGTTGCCTCGAATGATCCATTTTCATGTTTCCTTTATTATTTTATCACAGGATACATTTGGACCATTAGAAAAATCTACACAGAACAGTGAATATTTTTCGCAATTCGGTACTCATGTTTCTACGAAGTTACTAGAGTTTTCTTTTCAAATTTGGTATAACTTAGATAACAACATCCTTGGCGGCTTTTGGATTTGTCGATCAAAACGGAATGCAAAAATATACACCCGAGGAGTATATTTTTATAATATATATTGTACGAAGTATTATTTCTTATTCTTAATTATTATCTTAATATAACTTATTAAAATAACCATGATTTATCAAAGGAATTAAATATGTTTACTGATATAATTTGGCGATTTGTTTTTGACTAAGGACGTCAGACATCAGCAACTACGCCAACTTTTGAAGTTTACGAAATTTTATTCGTTTATTATTACACAGCCAAAGTAATTTTTGGCTGTGTTTTGCAGATGCTAAATTTAGATGTATATTTTGAATAGAAATTAATTTTTGTATTGAATAAAAGTATCAATTTTTATTTAATTTTGCGCCGACTTCAAAAGTTATGTTTAATTGTAGTGTTTAGGTTGTTTGGCGAAGGAAATTATTTTATACTTTTAGGCGCAAATTACAGTTCCCTTTTATGCCAATTTTCTTTTATTTTTAGTTGTTTGAATAGTAGACATTTTTGGAGTCGGTTCTATTTTTTTACAAAAATATTTTATTTTTTTCTTTTCAGTGAAAATTTATTCACATAGCAGAACATCAGAAGATGTTCGATGGCGGTTTCACAAGTCACAACCCAAAAGAAAAGTGACACAACTCAAAAATTGGTAATTTCGAGTTTATGTCACTGAAAAATATATGATATGCCCACAATGGGAACAAAAAACGTTACATCTTCATCTAGAAAATTATCCACTCGAGAGACAGTTGTGTCAGTTTTATTCTAGTCAATGCCTTATCTTTAAGTTGATTTTTCTTATATACTGCATTTTTAAGTTGTGTCACTTTTCTTGCCTTTATCGGATTTGAGAAAAACTATCTATTGAATGACCACACATTAAATTAAAAAGTCTTTAGAAAGGTAAAGAATGGATACGCTGTATTCGTAACTAAAAATTCGGTTAGGCATGTATTGGACTTTACAGTGAATATGTGTCACCCACTACGCTAGAATGTGTGAAGCGTACAGTTCAAACAAAGATCAAAATATACATTGCAGCTGACAGACAGAAGTTTCAACTCCGAAATAAAGGTTTTTTGATTTGTTTACAGTGTAGAAAACTGCAAACAAACAGATGCACATTTAAGCATTCCGTTTTTAACATTTATGTCTACAAAGTGTCTTTTCATGTTAAATCAATGATGCTGTGTAACTTTGTAATTTACCTTTTATCTTATACCTTGTACAATTTTCGAGATAAAAACGCTAACTCTGCTATCCTTCCACCAGTTGGCGCTGTAAGCGGTGACATGTCGTAGCGCATGGCCACTTTACTATACTTACATATTACTTTTACGAATGCAGAGGCAGCCGTTCAGTAGTTAGAGTGTGAAAGGACTTTTGTGAATATACCCTGTAATTTGTTTAGATATTAATGAAATCATGGTGAGACTTATTTCAGATCTAGATCTTTACGACAACAAAAAAAGTTTTAAAATTAAAGTATTTCTTACGTAGTTATAAGCTAACAAACCTCAACAAGAACAAAAAAATAATCATGGTTTCAATTGAGAACCTCCTGTTTTATGCAGTCAGTTTAAAACTTCTATACGTTAATCGATCAGACCGCTTACAATAACCATACTTTGAATTTTACATAGCATAAATGTTACCTGCTACGCTACAACGTATGCAATGTCGTTAAAGTGTGCACAAAATAGGGAATTTTTAAGAAACAAATGCACGTTTTAAGTGTTTTATTTTTAGCATTAATGTCTACAAACTGTATTTTCGTACTAAATCGATGATGTTCTCTAACTTTGTAATCCACTTTACCCCCTATCTTGAACCATTTTCGAGATAGGAACACTAAGTCCGCTGTTTTCCACCAGATGGCACTGTAAGCGGTTGAATCGCTTAGCGCATGATCCCTTTACTATACCTACATACCACTGTAGCTGCAGCCGTTCAGCAGTTAAAAGAATCAGGATTGACTTTTTTGGG
Source organism: Salticus scenicus (assembly GCA_963930645.1). Taxonomy (NCBI): domain Eukaryota; kingdom Metazoa; phylum Arthropoda; class Arachnida; order Araneae; family Salticidae; genus Salticus; species Salticus scenicus. Next base: position 106,180,490 of record OZ005651.1, read on the forward strand.
TACCCTGTATTTTCTTTTTATCGTAAAGATATAACAATGGGACCTATTTCAGACCAAGACCTTTGCAATAAAAGAAATAGTATCAAAATCGGAGCATCCGTTCAGAAGTTATGACCTAACATAAAAAAAAAAAAAAAAAAAACCTACGGTTTGAATGCTTGAATTGAGAACCTCCTCCTTTTTGAAGTCGGTTAAAAATGATAGGGTTATTACCACTGTCATTTGCAGTGGCTTGCTTTCAGATATGATTTCAGAGCTTAGTAAAACAGAATCGAAAGAAATATTAAGGGCACGATCAACAAAAGTATGAAAAACTGCCATTGCTAGGTAGGTGGATGACATGAACGCGCATAGGGAGGTAAAGAGACTGCAAAATTTTTACGATAGACTGTAGTGCAGAAGTGCTTTTCAGTGCGAGAGACAAGGATGAGCCATTATTTTCTATTTGATATGTGAATTGGATATTGCTGTGTATGGGGTTTATAGTTCGTGAGACGTGGTCAATATTGTTAAGAGATATGTCGATAAGCGTGAAAGTGTCATCAACGTTATGGGTCCAGAAAGTGAAAAAAAAAATTCTTAAACATCGTACTTTTAAAATAAAGCATGTAAATGCCAGTGAGAATTGGTGAGAGAGAGGAACCCATGGTTAAACTTTCAGATTGACGATAGAGGATTTTCTTTAAAACAATACCATTGACTACCTCCAGTGTGAATTACAGAATTTTTCTCTCAAGTACTTAATTTCCCCAGGCCATTAGTTTTCAGTTTCTTTCTTCGTTCAGTAGTTTTCAAGCAGGAGTGTCATCTCGATTTCTCCCCCCTCCTCTTTTATTTTATTTATTTATTTAATTTTGTATGATTGTACCTCCTTTCTTTCGGCTAATAATTTCCCGTGCACAACTACCTTTTGCGGTTTCCCTGCCCATTTCCTTCCTCTCAAATTGATTTTTCCCGCTTTTTTTTTTCAGCTAGCTGTGCACTTAAATCAAAATTACGACACCCAGGCACGTGCTCTGTGCGCTTCTTTTAGCGCGTTCTTAAAAATGCGGTTGTGCTGGTTGAGCAACGTGTTCAAGAAAAACTCTGAAAATTGAAATCACATTGACGAAGTTCCACCTATAAAGTCTACAGTTAGAAATCATAACCAAAATCCTCCGGTCAGAGCTCAGTTTTATAGTATGCTCAAGTAGCTCAAAGAGTGGTTTATCATCATGCGGTGATCTGGCGTTATTCACCCCTTTGGACGGTATATCAAATCCGTTAAACCTGGCCTAGTCCAGGTAGGTAAGGGCCGTCCATAGGTTTCCAAGATTTCAATCTAATGAAACTATATATATATATATATATATAGTAACATTTAAAAAGATAACAGATTTCTAAAGCCAAAAACACATAGATTTATTCATAAGTATGCTTACAAATTATTTTGAAAGTAAATTATTTATACTATTTCCTTATCTAATTAAAAATCATGGTTTATCAAGAATCAAAAATCATTATTTTATAATATGTAATAATATTTAAGCCTAATATACGAAAAAATTATAGAAAATTATTTTACAAATAAACCTAATTTATATAGTGTATCACACATTTATAATTTATTTACAAGACGCATCTGTAAAGTTATTTTTAGGACTAAGCTACTATTCTTGAACATCATACACAATTAGTGCAAATATAATTTTCAAAATGTATACATGAAAGTGTTTCAATTAAGTTTATATATTTTCAAAACATAAAAAAAAAAAATAGTTACTGGAAGTTCAAAATGAAATAGATACAGAAACTGCAAAAACTAAAAGTAAGTTATAAAAAATATTTAAGTTATACAGTGAATAGTGAATTATATTGAAAATTATTAAGTAATATTGAATTTATACAGTGTATAACTTCAAAACTGATTTGATTTTTTTTAATAACCTAATATATAATTGAATTATATATAGACCACTTTTTCTTTTTTTACTTTACACTAGCATAAAAAAATAAATATTGTATTTAACTTAACCATACTGTAAATATTAAAAATAATGATGATAATAATATTGCATCTTTTATGTGAAACCATGTAAATGTATTTACGAAACATAAAAAAATAATTATTTTTTATTTTATAATATTATAATTACGAAATGTATTAGTCTTTAATACCATTATTTTTATTACCATAAAATTACAATCTAGTAAAATAACAAAAACGTTTTACATTTTTCTATAAGTGAAGCAAATTAGTACGAGTAAAACAATGTAGGTTAAAATATTTCCTTTAAAATTAGTGACGTACTTTTCAAAATAACTTATATATATTTTTTTTTCGTTACATATATAATGTATTCTGAAGTCTTTTTAAATCATAGAAATGTCGTATAAATCCTATATATTTAACAATATCATTTGGAAGATATTCAAATTGAATGCAGATATTTGATTTATGAAAGGTACATTTTCTTATCTTTCCAAAAAGTTTCCTTTGTAGCAATTACCGTCTTTATTTAACCTGTACCAGTGGTTCATTACCTACATAATTTCCTTCATCCTTTTTTCATCAAGAGCCCTTTTCCGTGACTCAGAAAAAAAAAAAAAAAAAAAAAAAAAAAAGGAAATGGTCAGCATTTGGGTTTCCGGTGAAGTGATCCAACGGCTACCGCATACAATTAGTCTTTGAGCATATAACATTTTTTATGGTTTTTAAACTGGATTCACGTGCGTGCGATGGTATCGTGCAAAGTTATAGGTGGAGTCTCATTTCAACAGATACTATAGTTTTAAGTGTTTTTTTGGTGAAGGAATTTATCAAAATAGAAGAGCTCCTGGTGTTAATCATGTAGTACTGGGATATCAATCCAAACTTTCATTAAAAGAAAATTGTTAGTATTGTCAAAAGAAACTCCGCCTGCACTAATTTGAAGCAAATTGAAAATTAAGCTTTGATTATCATCAAACCTTTATTTATTTATTTATTTATTTATTTATTTATTTTTCAAACAAATTTCAAATCAATGTTCAAAGAAATGTATTTCAAATAAATTTCAATTCCGTATGCGTTTACTTATTTGTTAAACGCGTGTGTATTCCATAGGTGCCAAGTCTCCTGTTTTTGAAGAGAGACTTCAAACCGGAAAATTTTTACAGCTGTTTTCGGTAATATTAACCGTCGAAAATATATGTAGCATTTTCCATTTAAAAATACTGGTGTCAATTTTGATTTAAAAGTTAAAAATGTTGGCAGCTCTGGTATTCAGATCCTTGTTTGTGTGGATATATAAAATTGTATACTGTATTTTTTCGCGTAAATAAATGCATAAATTCATGCGTGTAATTTATCTATTGTAAATAGATTACGTAATAGACAATATTCAGGAAAACTCAAAATCTAGAGTAGGTATAAATTTGTAAGATATTTGGGTAAAACATCATCATTGCAACATGAATAGTTCGCGTCACTGAAACGGAGGAGCTACATATCTAGAACTCCATGGTATTATCTGTTTTGGGCGGAAAAACCTCTCCATTTTGGTTGTTTGAAAGTAGCAACGATTTTCGGCGCCATAGTTAAATCAGTGTAAACAGATAAGTACGTATTTGTTCGTGAAGGGAAGTCGTGAATCGTTGCCTGCATATACAGTCGGTAATAAAGTGTCTGAACACTAGCAAAAATTCCTATGTAAAAAAAGTACAATTCATACGGTTTCGTTAAATAAATCCTTATCGAATCATGTTCTTACACTGACTAAGAACAGGATTCTACAAGGATTTATTTAACGAAACCGTATGAATTGTACTTTTTTTACATAGGAAATTTTGTTAGTGTTCGGACACTTTTGTTACCGACTGTATATTATGATTTATAATGTGCATTTAAAAAAGACAAGATTTGAGAAAAATTCTATGCGGATTATTCAACAGTTATTACATACGTATACATATGAAATGTTTACATTTAGTTTAGATCATCTACGCATGTTAGATTTTTTTTTTTTTTTCTTATATAAGAGGTGAGTGATAAAATATTTTCTTCAACGTCTTTATTTATTATAGAGAAAACTATAAAATAAGATAGTGAACCAAATTAACAAGTTTGTAAACTCAAATAGATAGATTTTCTGACCCATTTTGGGTTATAAACAGAACTTTCCAATTTGGAACATTGCTTTACCCAAATATCTTACAAATGTTTACCTATTTTAGAAAAAAAAATTACAGTGTATATTACAGGCAAAAACATAATGTAATGTTCTATATTATCAAAAGAAACAAACAGGAAAATTTCTATATATACCCCTACATATACGTATACAAAAATAGTTTTAAATAACTTAAGCATTACGTTATAACTGATTGCATGTTCATTGGACAAAACTTAAGGGCAAACTCAATGATTTTTCGATCGTACAATAACTTGTTAAAAATTTAAAGCATAAGATGAATTTATACACTAAATTTCTCCATTAATGTATCAAATACTAAGCACTACTGGAAAGAATAATTCTATGAAAATAATTAGAGGTTACATATTTATGAAATAAAAAGTTCAGTTCCATCAAAATTCTACTGAATTGTTATGTGTAAATGTTATAAATATCTGAAGAAATATCTGGAGGCCAATTGTTTGCACGAGGTACCTATGCCTGGGGTGAATAATCTTCGTGGGGGTCTTTTTAAGAAATCCTAACTTGTATTTATACAAGTTTCAGATAAAAGCACGGAAATTTCTGAACGGTTAGGTAGGTGGACGAGAGAAATCTAGAGGTGTCTCCAAAGCTTATTTTATCAACTATTTATTAAGTATAATGATTAACTATTTTTAATGATGTGTTAATTTGTTACTTAATATATAATTATCTAATTTATACTCATAGATTTTTTTTTTTTTTTTTTTTTTAAACACTGCACTTTTTAAGTGAACTTTTCTAACTTTTATTTAGAATCACATTATAGTCTTCAAAGGATTTTTCTTTCTTTTTAAGAATCTTTACAACTATACAATTGAATGGTTAACTTAATATCGACTTAATATTTAAATGTGTGTTTATTCTAGTTACGGTTGATATATAGTACCATATTCAACAGATTGTTAATGTACAAAAATCCCACACTATTTTTATCAAAACAGCTATCATACTTTTACATATATGAATTTGTAATCAATAAAGTACATTGTGTAATTATTTGTGTGGAAAGGTTTTGAAATGAACCATATTATCTGAAAGCTCTCTTATTGTTATATTTAAAATTATTATAAAATTAAAAAAATTATGGTCATGTCTTTGCTATAAAGTAGATATGTTAAAATTGATTTTGTCTAAAAATCTTCTTTATGAAAACGTTTTGCGCGTATGTATATTATTTAAGCACTAAATTTGTAAAACTTCATTACAAATGCTTATTATTCATTCCTGATCCTGATCCTGATGCTAATAAAATTCTGCTTAGAAAGCAGTATATATAGTCTCCATTTATGTATGATATATGACTTAATTTCAAAAACATTTCCTTACACAATATAAGGAGAAAATAGCCAGCTTCTTATATTCGTAGAGTAACAGAACAAAACTAGGAGACAGAACAAGTGTAGAGTAACAGAATAAGAGAACACAAGTATGGTGGTTAAAAATAAGAACTATACAGCTGCAATTGACAACAAATCTGTATCAAAATATCACAAATCTTTGCAGATGCCTTTTTTGGATTTAGCTCTCAAATTCGAACTTTCCTATCTTTAGAAAATAAAGAATCAATGACCATATTATGAAGGCTAAATTTAGATACCATACTTTCTTAAAATAAATGATTTTAGGGAATGATCTAGGTGTTAATTCTAGGAAAATAAGAAATTTCTTTCAACACGGCATCAGTTTAAATTGCCTTAATGTATATATATATTGCCGTAATGAATAAGTCCGAAAGTTGCTTCATATTTAAATCAACTTGAGGTATCAGCATATAATCAATATTTGCCTTTTTTCAACACTTTCCAACAAGGTTGAAAAGTGTTTATGACTTGGGTTTGTCTGTCTGTCTGTCCGTCTGTCTGTGTGGGCTGTAACTCCCGTAAATATTTCTGGAATTTCTTGAAACTGATATATGTTATTCAAGTTCGCTATCGGATGTTCCCTATTGAAAATGGAGTTTATACCTCTACCGGTTTGTATACAGGGACCCCCGAAAATATTTCAAAGCATTGTGTTCTATGAGAGGCATTTGTACAAACCATATCTTCATACCCTTACTGTACAAAAATCTTAATGAAATTGAAATATGTTATACAAGTTCACTATCGGATGTTCCCTGTTGAAAATGGGGTTTATACCTCTACTCGTTTGTATACAGGGACCCACGAAAATATTTCAAAGCATTGTGTTCTATGAGAGGCATTTGTATAAACCATATTTGCATACCCTTACTCTACAAACATTTTAATGAAATTGAAATATGTTATACAAGTTCACTATCGGATGTTCCCTGTTGAAAATGGAGTTTATACCTCTACAGGTTTGTGTACAGGGACCCCCGAAAATATTTCAAAGCATTGTGTTCTATGAGAGGCATTTCTATAAACCATATTTTCATAACCTTACTGTACACAAATCTTAATGAAATTGAAATATGTTATTCAAGTTCACTATCGGATGTTTCCTGTATAAAATGGAGTAAATACAACTGCTGATTTGTGTACAGGGACACACAAAAGTATTTCAAAGCATTGTGTTCTATAAGAGGCATTTCTATAAACCATATTTTCATACCCTTACTGTACAATATCTTCATGAAACTGAAATATGTTTTTTAAGTTCACTATTGGATGTTTCCTATATAAAATAGATTACATACCACCACTAGTTTAAGGACAGGGACACTCAAAAGTACTCTAAAGCATTGCGTTCTTTGTGAGATATTTCTATAAATCAAATTTTCATACCCTTACTGTACACAAATCTTAATGAATTTGATATATGTTATTTAAGTTCTCTATCGGAGGTTTCCTGTGTAAAATGGAGTAAATACCACCACTGATTTGTGTACAGGGACACACAAAAGTATTCCAAAGCATTGAGTTTTATGAGAGATATTTCTATAAACTAAATTTTAATAACTTTACTTTGCACGAATAGTTATCAAATTGAAATATGTTATTTATAAGCACAAAAGAAAATGCTTTGCATAGAATATAGCATGATTAGCATTAGATTTATAGGGTGAAACAAAAATAATCAGTTATATAAAGAGCTATTAATAAATATTCGCTAAAATTGTACTTTCGTTTACATTAAGCGTTTTTAACTCTTTCTAACATTTTTAACGCTTCCCAACAAGGTTAGAAAGTGTTAATGACTTCGGTTTGTCTGTCTGTCTGTCCGATTTTCCGTCTGTGTGTCCGCGAATTTCTTGAAACTGATATATGTTATTCACGTTCACTATCGGATGTTCCCTATTGAAATTGGAGTTTATACCTTTACTGGTTTGTATACAGGGACACCCGAAAGTATTTCAAAGCATTGCGTTCTATGAGATGTATTTCTATAAATCATATTTTCATACCTTTAGTTTACACATATCTTGATGAAATTGAAATATGTTATTCAAGATCACTATTGGATGTTTCCTGTATAAAATTGATTAAATACCATCACTGTTTTATATACAAGGACACTCAAAAGTATTCTAAAGCACTGCTTTCTATGACAGATATTTCTATAAATCAAATTTTAATAACTTTATTTTCCATGGAGTTTTAGGAAATTGAAATTTGTTATTTATATGCACAAAAGAATGCTTTACATAGAATATAGCATGATTAGCATTAAATTTACAGGGTGACAAAAAAATATTCTGTTATATTAAGAGCTATTAATAAAAATTTGCTAGAATTGTACTTTCGTTTACATTAACCTTTTTTAACACTTTCTAACATTTTTTAAGTGTGAATATGATACCAATTTGTTTATCTGTCCGTCTGTCAGTCTTCCCGCGCTCTAACTCCCGTAAATATTTACGGAATTTTTTGAAACTGATATATGTTATTCAAGTTCACTATCGGATGTTCCCTATTGAAAATGGAGTTTATACCTTTACTGGTTTGTGTACAGGGACACCCGAAAGTATTTAAAAGAATTGTGTTCTATGAGAGGTATTTCTATAAACCATATTTTCATACCTTTACTGTACATTATCTTCATGAAATTGAAATATGTTTTTTAAGTTCACTATTGGATGTTTCCTATATAAAATAGATTACATACCACCACTAGTTTATGTACAGGGACACTCAAAAGTACTCCAAAGCATTGCGTTCTTTGTGAGATATTTCTATAAATCAAATGTTAATAACTTTACATTCCACGAAGTTTCAGGAAATTGAAATATGTTATTTATATGCACAAAAGAATGCTTTGCATAGAATATAGCATGGTTATCATTAGATTTACAGGGTGACACAAAAATATTCAGTTATATTAAGAACTATTAATAAAAAATTCCTAGAATTGTACTTTCGTTTACATTAAGCGTTTTTGACACTTTCTATCATTTTTTTAGTGTGAATATAATTTCAATTTGTGTATCTGTCTGACTGTTCTTCTGTCCGTCTGTCTGTCTCTCTGTCTGTTTTTCTCTGCTCTAATTCCCGTAAATATTTATGAAATTTCTTCAAACCGATATATTTTATTCAATTCACTATCGGATGTTCCCTATTGAAAATGGAGTGAATACCTCTTCTGGTTTGTGTATAGGGACACCCAAAAGTATTTGAAAGCATTGTGTTCTATGAGAGGAGTTTCTATAAACCATATTTTAATAATTTTAATGTATAGAAACTTTAATGAAATTTTGATATGTTATTCAATTCCCTATCGGATGTTTCCTATGTAAAATAGAGTACATTTCTAACTGGTTTGTGTACAGGGGCACTTGAAAGTATTCCAAAGCATTGTGTTGTATGAGAGTTATTTTTATAAACCAAATTTTAATAATTTTATTTTCCACAAAGCTTAATGCAATTGAAATATATTATTTGTATGCACAAAAGAGTGCCTTCTATTAGTATGGTTAGCATTAGATTTACAGGGCCACACAAAAATAATCATTTACATTAAGAGCTATTAATAAAAATTTGTTGGAATAGCACTTTTGTTTACATGAGCGTTTTAACACTTTCTTATAATTTTAGTGGGAATATTGTGCATCTGTCTGTCCGATTGTCTACCTTTCTATCTGTTTGTCTCCGGCTCCTATCATCCGTGAATACTTTGAGAAATTTTTAAAAATGATACACTCAAGTTCCCTATGGAATGTTCCCTATTTAAAATGTCATTAATAGGTCCTGTACAACTAGTTTGTTTACAGAGACAATAACAACAATAAAAAAAAGCCAATATATTACGTTTTAGGACAGAATTTTTTAAAAGATATATTTAAAAATCTTTCTACTATAAAAATCATAAAAAAATTGACATGTATTATTAATATTCTAAAATATTGTTTTGTATAGAATATGATATGATTAACTTTCAGATTTACAGGGCTACTGTAAAATATTCAGAGAGATTAAAAGCTGTAATTTTAATCTAACGGCTTCATCTTCTTTTTCGTTAAGCCTTTTTAACACTTTCCGAAATGCCTAAGAGCAATTTTAAAATCAATTATTCTATCTGTATATATTTCAGTCTTTCTGTCTGTTGTGTGGTAACGCAGACAAATAGCATTAAAATGTATTCGATACAACAATTGCGTATAGTTGGAAAGTGTTACTAATCAATGCGTACTGCATGATTTTTCTTTCTTGCTTTTCTATTCCTTAATAATTTACTGGTTAAAACGACGTATGTATAGTGTAATTTTGTGGTGTCTTCTATTTATCTTATCTTAAATTATAAATTAGGATTTAATGCCTTAGACATTTACAAATTATATGTATGAATATATATATATACACACTCTAAGGAAAAAAAAAAAAAGAAAAAGGAAAGACGCTCCAAGAAAGAATTGTACGAATGAGATGAAAATCGGTATATGTGATACACATGCACAGACAAACAAATTATTACAATTTCAGAAAAAATGGATGATTTATTTAAACGGAAGAGTTTCACAAAGTGCGCAAGTCACTAATGCGTTGGTCCACCTCTGGCCCTTATGCAAACAGTTATTCGGCTTGACATTAACTGATATAGTTGACGGATTTCCTCCTTCGGGATATCGTGCCAAATTCTGTCTAATTACGCATTAGACTGACCAAATCACAAGATGGTTTCAGGGCCCTTTTCACAATGCTCCAAACGTTCTCAATGGGGAAGAAATTTGGTAACCTTGCTGGCTAAAGTAGTGTTGGATAAGCACGAATACAAGCATTAAAAAGTATTGCCATACGCGAAGGAGCATTATCATGCTAAAATGTAAGATCAGGATCTCGTGATATGAAGGGTAACACAACAGAGCGTAGAATATCATCGACGAACCGCTGTGCTGTAAGAGTGCCGCGGTTGACAACCAAAGGGATCCTGTTATGAAATGAAATGACTCCCCGGACCATCACTTTTGGTTGTCGGTCAATGGTAGTCGGCGTAAGGGACACTGTGAGCTCAGCCCCCTTTCTATGAGCCGCTTGTTAATTGTCCTTGCGGTCACTGAAGCACCAGTTGCACGTATGATCCATGATAATGATGAATCGCTAAATTGCTTTTTATGCTAAAAAATTGCTCTGAGAGCTTAAAAATGCGCCATTAGTGAACACAAAAAATACAGTCGGAGGCACCCTTTTTGTACCAGTAGTGGACACTTTTGAAATTTTTAAGAAACGAAATAAAAAGCAAACTAACTGAAAATGTATATTTAATTAACGAAAAAAATTTCTGAAACATGCCTATGGTTATAGAATAAAAAATATATATATATTTGTATCAGAAATTGAACACACATTGCCTACGAAATATTTAATGATTTAAATTGGCACATTTAAGTTACAGTGCTTCAAAAAATATTTTATTTCAATTGATTCTTAATTCTTTTCTGCAGCATTTTCGAAGTGACAAAAATTAGTTCACTTTTCTTGTTGTAATGAAATCAGGGTCAGCTTAGAATTAACCTAAAGCATTAGAAGTTACTGATACTAATTTGTCTGATTAACTGTTTTTATATTATGAATCCTACGATAGTTGACTACCTAGCAGCAAATCCTGGGTAACTCTTTAAAAGTCTGCTTGCATTTTTTATTCACATCAAAGCAGAGGGTAAAAGAAATCAGCTCAAAATAAGTGCTCGCAAAGCAAACAAAATTTTGCTTATCTCTTTCAAATAACGATAGGATTACAGAAAAGATCGCACTTTTTCAGCAAATTTATCTCATTCTAAAAATTGTGGCTTGAAATATTTATAGTTTAAGACATGAATTGTAGAGGGTTGTAACAACAACCCAAATCGTGAGAGGAAATAAATTCATGAAATAGAAAAGTTTTTTTTCTAGTTGAAAAAGTGTTCACTACTGGTGTACATAACGATATCTATACATATAAAATAGTACTTCTATGTATATAAAATAGTACTTCCACTCACTCACTGACTCATCAACGCACAGCAAAATCTACTGGAGCCACTGACTCGAAACTAGTCAGGTTGTATAACATATAGTGTAAGCACCTCCTAAGAAGCAATTTTGCGAAATTCGCCCTGCAAGGGTGAGTAGGGGGCAAAATGTGATTTCACAAAAACCTTCAAATCTCAAAGAAAAAGACAGATATCCGTAAAATTTTTACTCTAAAACGCAGCTAACACAAATATCTAAAAACCAATTTCTGGAATTTTAGAAATTCGGTCCCCAAGGGGAGAAAGGGGGCAAAACGTGGTTCCACATACTCCTATATATCTCAAACGAAAAAACAGATATACGTGAAATTTTACTCTAATATGCAGCTAATACAAATACCTAAAAACTAATTTCTGTAATTTTAGAAATTCAGCCCCCAAGAGGGGGAGGGGGGGAGAGGGGGCAAAACGTGATTTAAAATAATCCTTTATAGCGCAACCAGAAAAAAAGATATATATCAGATTTTTTCTCTGAAATATAGCTCCCACAAATACATAAAAACTAATTTCTTTAATTTTAGAAATTTGTCCCAGGTGGGGCAGGAAAGGGGGGCTACGGGACAAAAAAGTAGAAATGCAGTTAGACCGTTCAAAATTGGCACAGATAGGTTTTAGAGGCCTGCAATTCGAATGAGGATATTTTCGAAAGTGTAAAGTTATTAGCAGGGTCAGAAAGGGGGGGGGAGGTGGATTGACAAAAAAAAAAATTAAATAGAGTTAGATCGTTGGTACATAGAGCTTTTTGATATCTACAAATCGATTGTGAATGTTTTCGAATTTGTAAAATTATTAGGATACACGGGAAGAGTGTCAAGGGGCAAAAATATATAAATAACAGTTAGAGCGCAGAAAAGTAGTGTTGTTAGGTTTTGTGGCCCAATAAATCGATTGCGGATATTTTCGAAAGTACAGAATTATTACGAGGGACGGGAAGGGGGACGTGCGCAGATGTAAAAATAAAGGAATTCAGATAGAATACTGAAAATTAGTATTATTATTTTTAAAAGACCGCGAGAACGGCTGCGAGTATTCTTTAAAGTCTAAAATAATTAGTAGGGGCGGGAACGGTGTGTGAAGGAACATGCACGCCGTGCGCGCCTGTATACGCTGCCGCCGGCAGTGGGGGCCCGGACTGATTATTCCACCGATGGGAGAAGATATTTCTTTGTATTTTATATTTATGTTTTTCCCTTACGATAATATAGTGATTCATTAAGAGTATCGAACATTAATACGCGCGCGCAGCGCACAATGGCCTGCGCTGCCAAAGGCAGTGGGGACCCGGTGCGACATTTTTTCCAATCAGAATTTTTTTCTCTTTTTTTCGGGCGTAACCTGCTAGTATATATATATATATATATATATATATATATGTATATTTAAATAAAAAAAACCATTTTTCCTGCAGAATGTGGCATGATTAGCTAAACTAATTGGTTTATAGGATAGACCACAGAAAGTGTTTATTGTTCATTATACGAAAATTTCAGGGTAAATTTCAGTGATTTCTTTTCTTTTCTTTTTCTTTTTTTTTTTTTTTTTTTTTTTTTTTTTAAGCCCAATAAAAAGTGCGTATACAAAGTTTAGATGATATACATTGCAGATATAAAAAGGACAACTTTTTAAAGCTTTTCTTCAAAAATAAAGCTATGAAGATGCTTTTGTGAGGCTTTTTACTGCATAGCTAAATACAAAATGTTTTTTTGTATTCCAGCTGTTTTTAGGCAATATACTACAAAGGCAAAGACTGAGTGAGATCCACAAAGAAGCACACTATTATATGATTTTTTTTTTTTTTTTTTAAATAAATAAAGTGGTGTAAAATATGTTTTGTGAGTTTTCTTCCTACCTAATTACAAACAAAATATTTTTTATTGTGTCATCACTGTGACAAGCAACATTGAAGGTTGAACAATGCAACAGTTACGTACGGTTGGAAAGTGTTTATAATCTATGCAAATCGCATAATTTTTCGTTCCTTTATGTTATAGATATTAAAAAGAAAATTAGAGTACAAAAAAGCTGTTAGGAAGTAAGATTGATAAATTGCGAAATCTGAAACATTCTTTAGAATTAGTCGAAAGTTATTGTTGTATAGCTAAGTTTTACTTAACTGTTCATTTTAATCATAAAGTCACAATTATTGTGAATTGCTATATTTTCTGATGGTTGTAAAAGTGTATTCTAAGTCGTCATTGTGATTGCAACTTTGCATTGGCTTTTTTTTTTTTTCTTTTTTTCGGTACACCTAAGCCTACTTTTTTTTCGCCTGATGAAAGATTGTGCTTAATTACTCCGACCCAAATCAATTGTAGCTTGCTTTTGTAATTTCAAGTGTTTGTGTATAAAATTTTTCATTATACATATTAAAATTTAGCCTAGAAAACTTAATTAAATTTTTACTGAAATAAAATATAACAAGAGTTCAATTCTAAACCTATGGATAACCAAAATTATGATCTAAAGTTTCAGATTTGAACTTCAGATAATCATCAATATAATCATCAATTATGATTTATAACTGTTTGTACACAAACATAAAAAAAAGTATTATTTCTGTTACAAATAAATGATATTAAATAATCTTATCGCTAGATATTTAAAAAAAATGATTGATTGAAAGATTAAGTTAATTACAAAACCAACTTTTTAAATTCATAAAAATTCTAGGATTATACTCATGAAAATGATAATGATGAAGCACTGTAGACCCTAAAAAATCTGTAGCAAATTGTTTAATTTAATGAAGAATGTAAAACAAATATGTCATTCATGGAGCGTTAATTATATATATATATATATATATATTTGTCATAAAGACACATGCTTAATGTCAATCATACTTTAAAAGCATATCTTTCCCATTTAAATGTCGCAAAAAAAAAAAAAAAAAAAAAAAAAAAAAAGTTAAGAGTTAAGACATATTAATAAAGAAAAATCAGTCTCATTTTTTAAAAACTAATGGTTGGATATATTCTAAAATTCCTTTACTGGATTGTTAGTGAAACACTATAAATTACTAAAATTCTTAATAATTTTAATTAAATAGCTGTATGCATTCCTAAAATAATATTTTATTTTTTTAATTTATTGACTTAAATAAATTTCGTAAATACTTCCAAATTAAAAGTGTAACTATTAAATGTTTTCTCTATTTGTATGTCAAATGTATCTTTTTTTTTTTTTTTTTTTTTCAGATTTAACGGTAAGTATTTTATTTATATATTTATTTTCCTGCGTTTTTCTTTCTCTGTTACAAAGGTTAACATTTTCAAATACTGTATACTCAGTATAAATGAATAATAGTTCAAACATTTTTCGCAATTCCATAAATAATACTTTAACGTGTATAAGTATATAGAAGTTCCATTAGAGTTAATATAAAGGAAATACTTTAACGTAGATACAAAAGAAATCTCCGATTCAGGTGCGCTCACTCAAAAAATCGAATTGCAGTGACATCTGGTGACAAATCTAACTGACAGGTGAGTTCTGATTTGAACTAATGGAGATCTTCCGTGTGAGATAAAGATTTGTCTTAGAAACCTTCCAAATAAATTAACCTTATCTGTACTTGTAATGGAATGGGTTAAATAGATTTAATATGTGAAAATAGCTACACTCTAAAACAACTGCAAGATTGCAATAACAGTAAAAAAGATATGTTCCGTAAAATATAAAATAAGTACATGGTACAAGCTGTTCTACATATGTACTATTTAAAGGACAATGATCGCCATTAAAAAATACATATTTCTTATGGCTCTTTTTTTCCCTTATTGCAATGTAGAAGGTGATACAATAGTTTTACAACATTCTGACTATGAAAGTAGCTCCAAGTTTTAGTGGCTTTTTTGAGTCATATTTTATGTTTTACAGTAATAGATACAAAGAGTATATTACTAAAGTTCCACACTAATAATAAAAATATACAATTCTGAAGTACATCGTTAAAAATTACCAATATTCTTTATTAATATGCTCTAAAATTATATTACAAAATTCTTATAGTTCTACAATGAAAGGAAAATTTTTGAAACTCATATTATTCACTTTTTTTTAGGGGAGGGGGGCGGGGTTAAGTATTCGCTTGCTACATGGCAAAGTTTAAATTAAAACATATTTCACAAACAGAATAAAATTAGTATAAAATATTGTTTTAATTTCATTTATTATAATCTACTGGTGCAGATATGGTATTTCTTTATTCTGGACTCTACTAGAAACTAAGAGTCAACTTTAAAAGTTTTAGTTTCAAAATTTAATTACAAAAATTTCGTGGGCTTTTTGTTTTATGATACTTCTTGTTTTAATGCATTATTGGATTAATAAACCTCACAGTTATTTTTCAAGATACATCGTGGAAAAGTAATCTTATTTAATAAATAACACTACTTTGGGTCAGGTCGACTGATATAATGAGTGTTTTTTTTTTCCTTTGATGATTCAGGCTTTTCCGATCACGAGACTCTGAATTACGATGAAAAATTTTATTTTGTTAAATTCATTAAAATCGTATTTTCGTATTGGAAAGTTAGAAACATTTTAAATACAAACTTCAAGAAAATTTGTCAATATTTTTATAGTCTCGAATGGAAATGTTGAATTTTTTTCTGATACTGTTTCAAAAACGATGTTTTTTAGTTAATTTTTAATAATTTTAGGTCATGTACATTTTTTTTTTTTTTTTAATATTGAAGAAAATTTTATTTTCATATTTGCAGAAAATATGAAAGCATATTCTAAGCTTGACAGAAATGTATTCTGAACTCAATATGCTGTTATCTAACGAGTAAGAAAAGTATCAAACATCTTCTAAGAAGAACTCTTTAGATAAAAGTATTAATTGTTAATTCAAATGCGTATATGGAATGTTCTACAATGTGGCGCCTTTTTGTCCAAAATAAATTTTTGTGTATAGTTTTCCGCCTTCAATAAATCAGATCCTTAATTTCTCACATAGACATTTATTATCTTCAATGAAACTCCCATAAAACCGGTTTTCCCATATTCTTTTTCTTTATAATGTTGTTACTTACTTTCGAGATTTTTCTAATAAATCCTTATTTTCGCTTCAGAAGATTTTTGACCCTTAAAACTTCTTAGAAGCTGCAAAGATAACTAAATATGTTTCTCAGAAAATTAAGCACTATGTTTTCTCTCTCTCTCTCTCTCTCTTTTTAAGTTATGTATTTATTCGATATGGTTATCTTTGGGAACTTTATTAGGGTATAGTATGCAGGAATACAATGATTTGCTTTCATACAAGTTTTGAATGATGAGAAATTAATTGTTCAATATAAACACATTACCATTGTTTGTTTAATACTAATAATTTAGCATTGATTTAAACATAGATGATCTGATTTAATTCAAGTATTGAAGCTTAAAAAATTCGATTTTTATTCAGAGCAAAATAACAACAACAACAACAATAAAAATAATAAAAATATCAGATGATATCTGAGAATATAAAAATATTCTTTATTATCTGAATCTTAGGACTGTTTTATTTCTCTGAAGATAATACTTATAAAATATTGCATTGTATACAAAAGTACAACTACAAAAAATAGTGAATACCTCAACTAATGAAAATGCTTTGATAAGCGAATATTTTAACTTTTAATTTAGATAACTGAAGCTTGTGTCATTTTTTTTTTCTGTGAAATAGCCAAAACTTGGTTAAAGATAACATTTAAAAAGTTATAATACATTCACTGTCTTATTATTATTATAACTAAAGGGTTTTGTCTGCTTCCCTGCACACTATGTTTAAATGAGTACCTTCTATTTATTTCCATGGAAAAGAAATCTGTAGAAATCGGACAATTAGTTCTCGAGAAACAAGCAAATTTGTAAACGAACGTCGATTAGGGTACTCTGTGTTTGTGGCAGCACTTTACCTGGATGCGCAATTACAAAGAATCAAAAGACTGAGATATAGGGGAGGGGGGGGGATTATAAAGGGCCAAGACCAATAAAGTTAAGCACCTGTTTTACTTTATGCAGCAACTCATTTGTTTACAGATAAATAAGGGAGTGAAGAAAACCATATCAGGGATGGAACACGGGCGCAGAATTCATACCACTATCAATGTAAGAAATTTTTCTACTTATTAAATCAACGATATTATAAGTAGAGAAATTTCTTAAATGGATTCCGGTATGAATTCTGCGCCCGTGTTCCATCCCTGCCATATATTCCTCTTACCTCGTCTTTAAGTGGAATAAATGATACATTTAAATAATTCTCTCTCTATATATATAGATATATAGATCTATATAGAGATAGATAGATATAGATAGACAGATAGATAGGTATAGATTATCCACATCTTTCACCATGTTGAAAAACGTATAATCTATATTTATAAAATCAGTCTTTTGTCTGTAAATTTCTCAGAATCAAAAAAATTCACGGTATCTTCACGCTTCACGCATCATGAAAGCCAAAAATGACTTTAAAAATTTTCTGTGTGTGTATGTCCTTGGGTCTCTATGACTGTAACGCTATTTTTGTCCGGGTATTACGTGAGTACGGCTGTCAGAATTGAACGATAGTTAGCAGGAATTTAGGTCATTACCAAATTTAAGATTATATCTATAAGCTTTTTCGAAATTCTCCTCCGTACCCCCGGGGGGAGGGGGGAGGCAGAAGGCAAAAACACGTTTGTAAGCATAACTCTGCTTCAAACTACTTCAGGATGAAGAAATTCCGCATGGCGATATTAGATTTAAATGGAAGTAAAACATTATCTGTGATTCAGGAATTTTCAATTTCTAAGGGAAGAAAAGGAAAAAATCGATTTTTGGTGGGAAATTTCACATGTTCTAGATTTTTTAGTAGTAGAACTTTACCAAAAATAGAACAAATATGTTGCAAACAGCCATGCGTCTTCTTTAGGATATTTCCAAAAGGTCATTTTTGGATTTTTGTAATTTTCGATGTTTTTTTTTTTCT
The DNA here is from genome assembly GCA_963930645.1 of Salticus scenicus. NCBI lineage: Eukaryota > Metazoa > Arthropoda > Arachnida > Araneae > Salticidae > Salticus > Salticus scenicus. The sequence goes on from OZ005651.1 coordinate 106,199,037, forward strand.
TGGGGGGGGGGGGTACGAGGGGCAAATTCTAGACACCTTTTTTAGCGCTAAATTTGCTCTGGGAAATCTATGGGAGCTTCGACTATGAATTCTGGTGCTTGGATTGTTTATATGTATCCGACTCCTAAAGTAACGAGATTAATCGAAATCCCCCTTCCCCCTTGGAGAACAGGACGCAAAAAAACGTTTGTAAGCATAACTCAGCCCCAAATTACTTCACGTCGAAGTAATTGCACATGAAGAGACTAGACTTGATTATAAATAAAACATTATGTATTATTTAGGAATTTTTCATTCTTAATGGAGGGAGAAGAAAAAATCGTTTTTCGGGGGGAAATTTTGCAAATTCCGCATTTTTTAGTAGAGCTCTTATTAAAAATGGTACAAAAGAACTGAAAACAGCCATGTGTCTTCTTTAGGATATTCCCAAAAACCCATTTTCATTGTGTTTTTCGAATTTGGGGGGAGGACGTTACGAGGGGGCAAATTAGAGACCCTTTTAGCGCTAAATTTGTCCTGGGAAATCTATGGGATTTGTGGTCACGAAAGTTGGTGCGTTAATTTTTTATATGTATTCGACACCTATTGAAACGGGATTTTATGAAATTCTCCCCCTTACCCCCCTTGGGGTCGGGGCAATAAATACTTTTCCATACGCAACCTTGCTCCAAATTATCTCAGTAAGATTATTTTGTATGTGTGGATTGGTTATGCGCACCCAACCCGCACTATAAAGGGATTTTGTGAAATTTGCCCTTCCCCTCTCTAAAGTTTGGGGAAAACACGTTTCCAAGAGTAACTCTGCTACAAATTACATCGGGAAAGCGATTTTTTGATATATCGATTGTTATGTGCACCCAATATTCACAGAACAAAGAAATTTTGTCAAATTACTTTGTATAACGGAGGGGGGGGGGGCGCAAAAACATGTTTTCAAGATTAAATCTGCTCCAAATTATCTTGGAAACGCGGTATTTGAAGTGTGGGTCGGTTATACGTATCCAACGCGTAGTATAAAGAGTATAATTTTGCTTAGTATAATTTTGCAAAATTAAACCCCCTTCCCACCCTTTAGGAGCTGGTGTGGGGCAAAAACACAAACATATATTTTCATATATAACTCAGCTCTAACTTATCTCAGAAAAGCGATTTTTTCATGTGTCGGTTGGTTATGTGAGGGCAATACGCTCCCTAAAGGTATTTTGCGAAATTATCCTTCCCTCTTGGGAAGGGCGGGGCAAAAAATGCGTTTTCACATTTGAATTTGCTTCAAATTATCTTAGAATGGCGATTTTTTTGTGTCTGGATGTTGATTAAGTGTACACATTAGGCATTATGGTGGGATTTTGCGAAACTTCAAACTTTCCCGCAGGAGAAGGGGAAGTTAAAAGCGGGTAAGTTGCTACCGGAGGCAGTGGGAACCCGGACAACTCACGTTGTGAGAGGGGAAACCTCTACCGAACACAACAGTAACTTTAACGTAGGTTTCGACTGATTTCAATGATTTTTTTTTTTTTTTTTTTTTTTTTAATAATGATAAGGAATTTTGAACTCTTTTAAATATAATGTCCAGAGAAGCGGGCAAAGCCTGCTAGTGTTATCTGTAAGATTAGTTGGAACTTGTGCAGTATGGCGTATTCTTCTTTGCTTCATATGGCGTATTCTTCTGACGAAACTTTCACTTCCCTTCATCATCGCATTGATCAACACCATTCTAATACAAAAAATATATTTCTTCCTCTGCTCCCCTTGTAAATATTCTGTGGAATCAAATCACTTCCATTTTTATAAATTTCATAATACTACGTACCATTCAAATTATTAAAATTCATAACAATAAAAATGAACGCTTCTTTTTTTTTTTAATCACCATATATGAAACAATACAATGCAGTTTATCCTTAAGGATTTAACACTGAATGCTACCATAAAACTGTTAAAGTACTACCAAACATTGGATCCCAATCATGAATATTCTCCTATTTACCCATTTTTTAATTAAATTTAATATAACAAAACTTCACGTAGTAAAAGGGGAAATAATTACGTTCTACAACTATTTCAAATAAATCCATTTCTAATGATCTTCAACCTTCCCCCCCACCCCCACTTCCAATACCTTCCATAATACATTTAATTGGAAAATCATTTGTTGTTTCATCTTCTCTATAAAAAAGAAATCTAATCGTACTTAAATGTTTTTATGAAATTTAATTTTAATAAACATTTTTCTGACATTTTTTTCAGATATTAAACTGATGTCTTCATGTCTTACTTCGGTTAATAATATTGCATACATCTCCTAAGTAGTACTTTTTTTCCTAGCTTTCCTTTTATGGCCATTTCGAAGTAGAGCTTTGATTATAACCATCCTGTATAATATTTCTGGTCTAAACGGAAAAGCTTTCCGGTATTTCAATAAATTGTTGAGTAGCAGCAAAAGCTTCATCACTTTGAGTATTTTAACCACCTAATGCAAATTATCATATAATCATAAGTATCTCGTGATAACTAATTGTTTTTCCTGCCTAAGATAATTTCCATAGATTACATTACAAGAAATCGCGAACAAACAAATGCACGTTTTAAACATTATGTGTTTTACATTAATGTCTGTAATTAACTTCTTTCCCATATTTCGTATCATTTTAGAGATAGGAACGAAAATTCTGCCGTTTTTCACCAGGTAGTGCTGTAAGCGATTGCCTCTAGTAGCGCATAGCCACTTTACTATACTTAGACATTTCTTTTGTGATCATATCTGCAGCGTTTCAGCAGTTAAAAGGAGGAGAAGGGACTGGTAAGCATTCTGTATATTTTATATTCATAAAAGTGCCAATGCTCCGAAAAATGTCACATCATGGCAGTGGTATTTATACGTTCTTTGCATCCATCAAAATAATTTTTAACATCAATATTTTAATTTTCTCTTGACCAAAAATAGTCAGCAATTTTTAAAATGCATGCATAAACTTGAAATTTGTAAGGCTGATGCATATTGATGATAATCAAGATAAGAAACACCACAAAATTACCAGAAAATCATCCCGTTTTATTAGGACGGGAGGACTGTCAGTCTCAATCTACGAATAAAACGTTCTCGCCAGTTTTACGATGGTAGGACATTTATCGAAATCAAAAATGTAATTCAATAATTTGAAAGCGATGTTACAATTTGAAAAAAAAAAAAAAAAAAAAAAAAAAAAATAGTCCTCCATACTAAACTAAATTCTGCTTTAGCCAGAATTTCACCAAAATCTTTTTTTTTTTTTTTTTTTTTTTTTTTTTTGAAAGAAAAAAAAATTAATAATAACCAGTATCGAAACGGACAGTATCGAAAAAATTGAAGAAACCCTTTTTTAGACAAAAATACATAATTTATTTTAATTTTTAATTGTTGCCAAGTTTACGAGTTGATTTTAAATTTTTTTTAAATGAAAGAAATTCAAGCGTAAATATTAAAATTGATATAAAACTTTGTGAAAATTAAACTTGCAGGGTAAAATTGACGTCATTATAGCTCTAAAGGTTATATATATATATTACGCTAAATCATTTGTTCATCATTTATATTCAATACCCTTTTAATGATTAATCCCATTTAAATAATAAAATTTAAGTTTTACTTAAGACCCCACTGTATGTGAGCAATGACTGCGAGTGGGTGGTACTAAGTGGCACTGATTACTACTACGTGGAACTATATATATATAGGTTTTTTTTTTTTTTTTTTTTTTTTTTTTTTAAACGAGTAAACCTTAAACGAGCAGAAATAATTCAAGTATTGCTTAAATATTTCTAATTCAACTTGATTTAAATACACAACTACTATTTAATTAAAAGATATTTTTAACTTGAGTCGAGTTGAGAAAAGGTTAAATATTTTCCTAGAATAAACCGGTCGCAAAATTAACATATTTATTTTAAGAGTGCACAGGAATATCTTCTAAGCATCAGTCAGAAAATACATAGAAGAAGGTTGGGTTGTTGGGTTGTGGGGATTAAGGCCGATTGATTTCACATGGGTCCTAGGTCGCATTGAAGAAGAAACTCTAATAAGAATTTGTAGTTTATGAAGAAAAATTGCAGTTAAAGTTGCAATTTAAGTGAAGTGGAGAATATAGGAGAAGAATAAATATTAACTTTAGAAGAGTCATATCACTGACCACAAAAACAACAATGGAAACTAAAAAAAGATTAAGAAATTTCTTGAATGCATACATCACAAAGGAGCTCATTAACTCTGTATTACGTACACTTCCTGCCTTTGGTCAATATAACAGTCATAACACTGATCTCAAAAACAGCAGTGGGAACTAAAAGAAGATTCGGAAGATTATTTTTACAAATATTAAGAAGGTGCTCAATGTCTGCTCTGTATCGTAGACACCTCCTGCTTTGGCATGTATAACCTAGAATGAAAAAAGAACAAGGAATAAAATAGACACTACGCCAGCTTTCAGTAGGATGCAGTTACTGGATCATGATGTAGTTAGTGGAACAACACCTTTTCATTGTGCACTATAATCTAATATATTTATCTGACACCTGAAATGTCAAACAGAGATATATAAATTTTTGCAGTAATGTCTTACAAGATAAATGTAAACAAAGCACATGCAAGGTTTTTTCTTATTTAGGTATTGTATAATTTTAATGTCCAACAAAGTATCGATTCTTTTGTTCTTTTAATGAGACATAAATAAATGCATCTAAAAATAGTTCATTATTTAATTTATTAACCGTTCATTAGTCTGTTAATTCAAAGTCTTATAAATAAAATATTTAAATCTGAATCTATAAACACATTTATTTCTGCTTACATTTTCAATACAAAAAATAAAAATTCTAATTCATTGAAATCTTTATCTAATTTTTTGTGCATAAATTTCATATCTTGTAGTTTTTATTAAGAAAATTAAATCTTGTGCTCAAACTTCCGCATTGAAATAAATCTCTATGCGTACAATGCTCTATGAATAGAAAATTAAATCCATATCTTTAGCTTTAAAAAAATCTATCACGAAAACTCTTGAAGATTTTTTTTTTTTTTGCTCATCCTTATAATTAAGTAGCTGAAATGTTAATTGAGAGAAAAAAAAAACTAAGGGAATTTGAAGCATTATGTGCAATTTAACCTACCTTACGTAAGTGCTTTATTTTGAATTTATGAACATATGGAATTGGCAAAGTTTTTATTTTAGTAGTATTGGGAACTCTATTTTAATAAGCTTGCAAGTGCGAAAAATGTATGTAATGAGATAAATCAAATCAGATTAAATCAACCGTAATAATTTTATGAAAAATAAATGATATTCTTCGTTAAAATGAGCTTGGCAATGAATTGAATAAAGTGTATTTTGGACTGGAAGCTTTAATTTCTAAATGTTTGACTAAGCATAAATGATATGACCTGTACAAATTCGGTATAAAAAAGACAAAACGGATAATTTTTTATTTTATTTTACTTTTCTAGTATTTTGAAATGTTTCCTTAGTTTCTACTGGTTAAGTTAATTTTTTTACACTAAGTTTCACATTAACACAATTGATTTTTTAATGAAACAAAAGAAATATACATATATATCAGGAGGAATAACCCAGTCTTTTATTTTAATTTATTGTATTTTATATTTTCTTTGCTTTTTTCCTATCATTTTTATTTCGCTTTATTTTGCAAAAGATTAAATATGAAGATATTGACAACATAAATTTAATGTTATCCTATGCCTAAGACCAATTTTCTGTGAATGCTGCCTAGTTTTTCTTCGGGGAAATAAAAAAAAAGAAAAAAAAGAAAGAAAGAAAAATCTATTTTAGGGTACAAATTTTGTTGAAATACAGACCAGAGCAAACTTCTTTAAGTTTTATATTTGGTCATACCACTTTAGTGAAGCCCGAAATATAATTAAGTTTACTCCTGGTTATCGACAATCAATATGGCTATGATAATATCAGCAATAGATACTATATATATATAATAACTTTTTTGTCAAGATTTCAATATTTTTTTTTTACCTTGAATAGTAGTAATATGTAATAATAAATAACATATATCTATAAAAAAAAAAAAAATTATAAATATAAGGAAGTTATTAAAAGCAATTTTTAGGTTTAATATTTCTTATTTAGCCAGAAAGTTTTTTATCAAATAATTTTAAGTAAAGCTTAATTTAATGTCTTTATTAATTAAGGCAACCAAGTTCTGTTTAGTTCGTATCTAACCATAACAACTTCTTCAACCTTTCTAAAAATGCTACTCATTGTGGATTTTAGATGAAATTTATAAATTGAAATTAAATTAAAACACATTATCACTGGTAATCTCAATATTATTGATAATTATCATCTTAAAAAATTTATGGAGTTTGGCACCAAATTTAGACCTTCCTATAAAACTGGCATTCCTCAAATAATTCAACAGTTTTCTTATGACCTCGATTTGTCTATTTATAAAATATGTAATATTATATATAATAAACCTATTGCCTACTTCACTCAATGGACATTTTTAATATTAGGTACTCAAAATCAAAAATGAATTATATCTCAATTATTCGAATCTGATGTCATATGTGTCAAGTCTACTGTTTTTGGCGGAAGACTTCAAACCGGAAAACTTTTATAGCTGTTTTCGGTAATATTAATCGTCGAAAATATATATAAGTTATTCCATTTTAAAATACTGGTGTCAAATCTGATTTAAAAGTTTAAAAACTTGGCAGCTCTGTGACGTATTTTAAAAAATCTGAACTTCTTAACTCCATCAAATCACTTCAGGATGACTTTACGATTACTTATGTTGACAAATCCCCAAATAATTATGCCATTGTATGTAAATCCTATCTCTCTATTTTAAATTCTTCAATATCTAATAATCGCATCTTTAGTTTAACTAATAATAACCTTATTATTAATAAATACAAAATACATAATTACTATAAACTTATTAAACTTCCTTTCAATAACTTTAATTATCCTTATATTGTTCTCATACGTAAGTTTCAAAAGTATCCTATTAAACTTTGCACAGTCACTATAGGATGTAATACTTAGAACAACAATGCTAATAAAACTCTACTGGATATACTTAAACAAATATACAATTGTACTTGCAAAGTAGATAATTAACACTGCCTTAAAAATAGCTTGCAATAATTAATTACATTAAATCGCTTGATAAAAAATGGCTTGATTTTATAAATAGATAATATTATGACATTTCACTTTCAACATTTTTTCAATAATATTGAGTTATCAGATCTAAGTGACATTATTTACAGTATATTTAATGAATATAAAACTCAAATTAATCTTCCTAGCAATTTTAAAGCTGAAAATTTAAAAACTTTGTTATTTATAGTAACTTAACTTTGTTATCTTTTACTTTTGTTTCTATTACTTGTGTTTTACTTTTTTTATAGTAACTTAACTTTGTTATCCTTGATAATTATATTTTCAACAACAACAAAATCTATTTACAAGTAGAAATCCCACAAGGGGTCTGTAGCTTTAGTATGCTGGCAGATTTATACCTTTTTTATTAGGAAAAGCAATTTTGTTATGATGATGTTAGGCTTTATCGTTGAGTTCTATATATATTGAGTTCTATCTATCGCTCTCTCTCTGTCTTTCCGTATGTAGGGTAGGTGCTCCAGTGATTCACATGATCCAGTAATTGACACCTTTCCCGAAATAGTCAATCAAAAAAAAAAAAAATAAATAATAATAAAAGCACAAGTTTTACATATGAGAATTTTAACATTGTATGTCAAACACTGAAGCATAGGGTGCCAAAAACTAGTAAAATGAAAAACTAGCAGTGTCAAACACTCGAGCATAGGATGCTAATTACTGGTAAAAGGAAATATGGCAGTGTCAATTACTGGAACATTGAGTAGTTGTAAAATAAAAAATCATAAAAAAAAATAATACTAATTTACAAATGCATATATTTTAACCTATATGTTGTACTGAAAGTGTTTCATGCCATCTATTTTATTTTTATTTGACATATATTGAGACCTATAGTTACAATGACTTTTGTCTCGATTGATCCATATTACAGAAATTCACAGAAACAAGTACACAATATTTTGAAGACATAAGACAACACAAACATCCATGCCCGCACCAGGATTCGAACATGGGACCAGAAGATTTGGAAGGCAGCGTCCTACCGACCGAACCACCTGGCCGGCCATGCCATCTATATTAATTTAAGATTTCTAAAAATAGTTTCTGATGACTAAAACATTAAAAACATGAGAAATTGTTCCAAAAGTGTCAACCACTGGAGCACTTACCTTATATAAATATATATTTAGTCTCAATATTTTACCAAAAGTTTGAATGAATTTATATAATAAAGTGAATTTTATTAAGACGAGGAATAATTCTTTCAGCTAAACTAGAGCAAATGAAAGGAGTTTTTCTTCGTTTTCCTTTGACACCAAGTTAAAACAAATAATTTACGACAGAATACAGAAAGAGAAAAAATACACAATGCAGTGTAATTTCTTTTTCTTTTTCTTAATTATATTTCGTTTAAAAAATAATGATATTTTTGTTAAACTTATTGTTGTAGTATATATTTTCAATTTTTTATATTTGTTTATAATTTACAAGCTATATTTTACTTTGATTTATATATATATATATATATATATATTAATGTCAATTAAATACTGTAATAAGTTTTTTTTCTATCTTGTCATCTGAAAAATTGTGTAAATATTATTTTGTAAGAACTTTGGGCTAAAACAAAGAGCGAAAATTTGTGTTAGTGGGGATTGTAATGTGGAGCTTAGCTCTGATAACAGGTGGGATTTTATCGAAGCATTATCAAATATGGACCTTCACTTACGAAATAATCAATAACACTATACAACGAGAAGCCGTACAAAAATAGACGCAATATTTCCAAACAAAAATAAACGAACAGGAGTTTACACGAGTATCTTATGTACAGTCGGGGAAAAAAAAAAATGCAACACTCGATGTAACTTTGTTGCTAATCGATGCATAAAATGTAAAAGGTATCATTCGACTGGGAATTGTGAGTACTTTTATAAAATGAAGTGAAATTTTGAATTGGAGGTCTTCTACATATTAAAACGCGCGCCAAGTTAACTGTAATACCCTATTTAAATTTTATATTTGAATTCCTGGAGTCACGACGATGCGAAAAAGTATATTGGTTGTATATTTTACTTATTTTTTATATAAATTCATGAACGTTCAAAATTTAAAGGTGCTAATGTTAAATTCACATTGCAAACTTTTATAATTATCTTTACAAAAATTAATTTAGTCGATAAATATATATATATATATATTACACGATACAGTGAAGAAACCCAAACATAATCCATTATCACTTTTAGTACTGAAAATATTTTTAATTTTGAAAAATTTTAATAAATTCATATTTTAAAAAAATATTAATTATGACCTATATTAATTTTTACATAAAATGAGTTCAAACGCTGAAAAATATGGGTGTGCAAATTTGCAGCTCATTGCAGTTATTAGTTTTCGAGATATAAATAAATCTTTCTTCTGAAGAGGCTTAGGGGATCATCTCTTAAAACGTTTTGCATGAGATAACGAAGAAAATCTTTAAAAATAACAGAGTAAATTAAACAAAATAGTTTTAATTTTTATTTACGGGTCAAACTGTATAACAACAACGTGAAACGCGAAGAAATGAAACAAAAAAGATGATTTTTAGACATTAATGTTAACAAACGAATTCTTGTTTTCTAAAGAAAAGCAGTAGAAACTAAGGAAACATTTTAAAATACCAGAAAAATAAAATAAAATACAAAATCATACGTTTTGTTGCATTTTAATTTATAACTCAGTATCCCATGGCCGTACCAAGTTGAAACTTATAGTAATTATATATAATAAACGTAAGAATAACATATGATTTTAAAAGATAATTAAATATGTACTTTTTGAGATATTGAATGTCAAAGGTCAAAATGATTGACCTTAAAATGAAAAGTTTTAAAAATGTATACATGTGACGTATCATTTAAAAGCCTGTTTTATAAGCTTTCTAACGATACTAATCTTATATCGCTAAGTTAATTAGGGAACAAAATATGGGAAATGCTTGCGTTATGTTGGTATGAAAATACTCATTTAATGTTGCATATTAATTTATAACTCAGCATCCCACGGCCGTCCCATGTTGAAATTTGCCATAGTTATAGATAATAAATGTAAAAATAACATATAATTTTAAAAAGAAAATTTAATGTGTACTTTTCGAGATATTGGAGGTCAAATTGCCACAATGTTTGACCTTAAAATGAAAAAATCTAAAAATATATACTTGTGATTCATCATTTGAAAGCCTGTATTATAAGCTTTTTAATGATACCAATATTTTATCTCTAAGTTATTTAGGAAAGAAAATATGGGTACATTTGTAGTAGAAAAATTTCGTAAATTTGCATTTTTTACCCATTTTTGCAGCCCTGTATATCAAAAACTAAAACAGATAGAGACTTATTAATTGGTTTAAATTCATTTCTCTAGAACAAACAAGTGATTCCAATTTCATAAAAATCTGAGGTGAGGTCAGCTTTTTAGCTGTGTTAATTTGACATGGATTGACTCTGTAAAAATGATAATGTTCTGGTATTATCAATTTTTACACTTTTTTTCTTAAAAGAAATTCTGGTATCAAACAGTAAAATTTTGTATAATTTTTGTAGGATCTTAATTTTATTTTTCTAGATTTACAGATAAACCCCTAACACATCTTTGGTTACAATTCAATTCTGTGAATATTAAAGTAAAATATATAGAAATTGTATACTTTTCCGCACTGCCAGACTCCCAGAAGTTCAATAATGAATTCAAAATTGGGTTTTGCTATTGAAAAAAAAAAAAAAAAAAAATCAAAGTTGGCGCTCATTTCAATATGTAGATGACCCCTAAATAAAAATTTGACATCTTTTTCAAAAAGTGCATTAATTTCCTGTTGAAGGGTGTCTATTAGATTTTCCTGCGTTTTTTTTTTCCTGACTGTAAGTGTTCTTATAAGGAAGAAATAACTAAAAATAGGCCTCTCGTGTAAAATTAAGTTATGTTTAAAACGGAATTTTAATTTATTCTTTCTTCTTTAGGGTTGTATAGACGGTCAGCCCTGCTTTTTTCACATAAATGCAAAGTCACATAATCATTACCACTGTTACTGATATTTGTTAATGTTTTATGTCATGACGATCACTCTAAATACAGATATTTTTAAAAAGGTGAATTTCATTTTTTATTATATTTAAAAAGAATAATAACTTAGTTATCAGTCAAAACTTCATATCCATATATTTAAAAACTTTCTTTTAAAGAAAGTTAATACTGGAATGCATAATTATGCATTTCATTATTTATTATAATTAAATGCATTTATTATTTAGGACTAATCAGTTTTCTTTCCATCTCTACATCATAAAAATGCTTATTGCATAAATTAATGTAGCATCTTCTACTGTATGATAGATGCATCAATAAACGCGAAAGAGACTGATGAAATACATATTCGATTAATATATAAAGAGTTGCTCATCATCTCAGGATTTAAATGAAAAATGCATCTATTTAATCATTTCTCGAGAAGTAGATTTTTAGAAAAAAGGAGAAGAGAGAGGAGGTAGTGTTGAATTTCTGTCAGTCTTAAATTTCTCTTTTCTGTAGTTTTAACACTTTTCAACTTTAATAATTACAAAACTTTGAATAAACACCATAAAATTCAATAAACTCGCAACAATTGTTTCGGGTGGAAAGAAAACACGACTATTTGTCAGGCGAACAAAGTAGGCACGAGTGCTGCAGTCAGAGCGGCAACGCACGACTGCAGACGTATTCCTTTTCAACTTTGTTGAAAAGTGTTTATGACTTTAATTTTTCTATTTGTCCGTTTCTCCACAAACTATCTTTCGTAAGTATTTTTAGAATGCCTTTGAACTGATATATGTTATGAAATTTACTGTGGCATGCTCTCTATTAAAAATAGTATAATGTATTTCACATACCATAACGAAATGACCACATATTATTTAAAAGGACAAAAGCACATTTTCTGCAGAATAGCTCTGAATAATAAGGCTGCACAAAAATATTCAGATACATTTAGAGATGTAAGTGGAAAATGATCGAATTGATTCTCAGTTGTGTTATGGGATTTTTAACTTTTTCCAACAAAGTTAGAATGTCTTTATGATTTCAGTTCGTTTATCTGTGTCAGCCAATTTGTCCTCCTTTATCTTATTTCCATAAATAATTTAAAAAAAAAAAAAATTTAACTCATGCATTGGGTCGGCAGAAACGTTCTTTGAGTTTCTACAAATAGGTAGCAGTATGATTTTTTTTCCCTTCAGTGTATATATATATATATATATATATATATATATATATATATATATATATATATATATAGTTTTTTTTTTTTTTTTTTTTTTTTTTTTCAAATAATTTTTAAAAGGTTAAATGTATCACACACAACAGCTGAAAATCGTATAAAATGCCATGGACTTATTCAGAAGCTCGATATTGGCTTCCGCATGAACTAAAAAAAAAATTCATTTAACACAATGAATCAAAATTTGTGATATGCATTTAAAACGTAATATAATAGACCCTATTTTGGAAAGCATTACACAGGTCGACGATGAAATTTTTTGCTTCAAGTTAATATGTTTTTCTGATGTATTTTTGAATGCTGATTAAGGAAAAACTATTCAAAAATTTCCATCATGTACAGTTTTGACAAAAAATGGGATTTTACGATTCTAAAGCTCTACTTTTACAACTTCCATCTAAACTATTTCCCGGTAAATCTGGGTGATGTGTGTGAAGAACAGTGAGAACTATTTCGTCAAGACACCAAAGAAATGTATAGAAGGAGTCAGGGACGATGGGGGTGTTAACATAATAGCAGATTATTGTTGGATGCTGCATAGAGAATTTCCCTCACAAGGCCTTCAAGACATGCACAAGGTAAAATTCTCGATGTAAAGAAACACATTTAAAAGATAATGTGTACATAATAGCCGGTTTTAATGTATTTTATACATAAATTGGTTCGAATTTGTTATAGTCTTTAGGTGAATTCTTCCGATATTCATCCTTTGTTTATGAAAATTCCTTACGTAAAAAAGACAATCATTTCTGAATTCAGCGCATTAAAACACATTAGAAACACCCAACGCAGTGAAAAATTTTTTTCAAAAGTACGGTTTCGCAGGCCTGTGTTATTACTGGTGATAAAAAATGTATCATCTACAATAGCATTAATGGAACAAAATTATAGTTCAAGTGTGATGAACAAGCATAAGCCGTATTTAAAGCTAAATTGCACCAGGAAAAACTCATGCTTTCAGTTTTGTTAGATGACAAAAATGTTTTGTATTTTGAGCTCCTTCCAAACGAGCAAAAGATCGACTCAGATGTTTACTGCCAACAACGTATAAAATTCGAGGAAGCAATCAATGAGAAAGGTCTAGAATTGGCAAATCGCAAAAGAATCGTTTTTCACCACTACAACACGATATCTTTACTAATACGTAAAAACTTGTTTGAGCTTAGTTGGGACGTAATGTCGCATCTCATCCCCCATGCAACCCCGACCATGTACCATTGAATATCATTTATTTCAAAGTTTACAAAACTTTTTAAACGTTAAAAATTTATTAATAACTATGACCTGAAATCTCACTTGATTGAATTTGCTGATAAGGACCAGAAGTTCTATGAGCACGGATTCATGAAATTACTACAAAGACGGTAAAAGGTCATGGAACAGAATGGAAGACTTTTGACGGATTGCAGCTCCTTTTTTTTGGGTGGAAAAAAATTAAGTGTTATTTTACACTAAAAAAAAAAACAAATTTACATTCTTGCCGACCTAATAGCTTATTTAACTTTACTATATCTAGATTGTTACCTACAGAAAGTTATAGCTGGTTTGTACACAGGGACACATGAGAGGATACGAAAAACATTACGGTCTAAGAGTGATAATTCTTTATGTACATTTCAACGCTTTTTATGCTGCTTAAATTCAGCTAAATTAAGATAAGTTTTTCAGATGTAATAAAGAACGTTCCATATAAAAATGATATAATTAACATCTATGATTTGTTTACAATGAGCCACTCAAAAATATACGGATTTATTACAAGAAATTCCTCGAGGCTACAGTTGTGCTATGTGTTTTTAATACTGAAGAAAAAAAAAGAAAGAAAGAAAGTTGAAAAGAATTTATAACTTTGGTTCGTTTTAGAATTGTGGGGAACTGATATATACCACTTAGGTTCACTATAGCATGTTTTCTATTAAAAAATAGTATTCATAGCACTGCTATCAACTAAATCTTTTGTGAGTCCCTGAATACAAACGTTCAGGGACGCACGAAAGATTTTAGATACATTACTGTCCATAAAAAGTATTTATTTTAAACATATTTTAATATTTTTTTACTGAACAAAATAATAACGAAATTTACATACCTTTATTCAAATTCACACAGAAGAGTATTTCTTATAAATACGGTATATTTGTCATTAAAAATTGATTTACAGGGCAACACATAAAAGTGTAGATACATTACGGAATACAATTGGAAAATGTCCGTTAGACTATGATATTTTACTTTTTCACTATATTAAATTTTCAGCACACTATATGGTGCTCAAGTAATTTTTACATAATATATAATTCGACACAAAAGCAATCTATTTTATATTCTATTTTTATAAATAAAGTTACAAAGTTAATTTTTGTAAGAGTTTCATCCTCCATAATTTAAAACAATATGTGTTTTATGGAGTCATCACAGTCAGGTGTGTTAAGGCCGGTTGACTACGCTAGGCCTGGATGAAATGTTCTCTGTAGTAACCTTTCTAAAATGATCCTAAACCTCATTTGTGAAAGTTTATGGAAAAAAAAAAAAAAAAAAAAAAAAAAAACACTGAAAACTTTAAACTACTAGCCGACGAGCGCGACCTGGGATCGAACCTGGCACTTTTCATTTTCCAGCGTTGAGAGCAGAATCTCTTGACCATTCATGGGTGGTCTCATCACGGAGATATATTGAAGATTAAAATGCACATCAGTAAGTACAGTTAGAAAGAGGTTTATAAACTAAATTGTTCTCAGATTCTTCACGCTCATTTTTAGATAAAAACTATAGCTCTTAAGCATTTATATATTACTGAAAAGTATTTTATTAGCACTAATGTTTAATATTAATGAAAAGCATCTTAATAAATAATTGAAATGCATTCCAATATTTTGTTTCGCTGCGCATAAAACCCAGAATTGTATATTATGAGACATGAGTTATTACAGCTGAAAAGCTCTCGAAATCAATTGAAATTGCAAGAAAAGAAACAACTGTCTGAACACATCCAAGAAGTTTGAGCACACTTTTTAGAGAAAACATATTTCATTTATACACTCATACTGATTTTATGTTTCACGTATTAGTTGTATATTTTAGCTTAATTAAGGGGGAGGTTATTATTATTATATCTGGAGGAGATTTTTTGTGTAACAAAATATCGACGAGTTCAAATATCACAACGTTATTGCAATATATTTTAAGGAAAGAAGAAAACTAATTGTATAGAATATATAAAGTAAATAATTATATATTTATGCCTGTGATTTTGTAAAATATCTTTAAATATCAAGCATTAGTTTCGGTCTATTTGAAGTAGTTAACTATTATTCAATTACATCTTTTAAAACTATTGTCCATACAACTAATATTTTCTATATCTCTGTGAAATAAAAAGAAAGAAAATTAAAAAGAAAATCAACATGTGATTATTTTATTTTATGTTATTTATTTAATTTATTTTTTATTTAATTTTATTTAATTTTAATTAATTATTTATTTTAATAGAGAATACAATGATAAACTACTATCACATATGGCAGTTTAAATTTTGTTAATTAACATTATTAAAGCCTATTATTAAAAAAAAAAAAAAAAAAAAAAAAAAATGCAATTTATAATTCATATTACACATACTGTTTCTGAATTATTTTGAATGTGCATGTAAAAGAACAACAAATGTAAAACTTACAATTTTCATTAAAGAATGTTTTATAATATCCATTAATAACACATTTAAATTTCATATCCATCTAAAGATATTTACAAAAATTAGAACACAGAAAAACAATAAGTCAGACCAAATGGACGTCATAAACACGTTCATTCAATATAGTTGAGAAGTTTCCAAAAGTAAAGTTATATTTGAAAAAAATTCTTTCTTCTAATTATTATTCTTTAAATAAATGTAAAATAAATACAAATTTTATAGTTATGATTTATTGTT
The DNA here is from genome assembly GCA_963930645.1 of Salticus scenicus. Taxonomy (NCBI): domain Eukaryota; kingdom Metazoa; phylum Arthropoda; class Arachnida; order Araneae; family Salticidae; genus Salticus; species Salticus scenicus. The sequence goes on from OZ005651.1 coordinate 106,215,400, forward strand.
ATTATTATATATTTTTTTTATTTAAAAGTAAATTTGTAAGAAAAATCATAAATTGCAAATTTTATATAGGGAAAAGAATAACGATAGTTTAAACTTCCTTTTGTATATCGTGTAATATAGAATAATATTGACAAGCATCCCACGCAATAACGTGTCCTAACGAGTTAAGAACGAACTTAAGTGCATCTCACAACAGTTTATTTTTAAATATTTTCCGCGAATACTTTACTTTGCTAGACTAGTTTTTGTTCGTATGGGAGAAAAAAGACATAAGAATTTCATTACAATTTTAATCTTAGGGGATTTAGAAGTCTTAATCAATATGCTTATTTTGGAGCACAAAATGAGCATATTTAGTATTATATTTAATGACCAGATGGCAGCACTACAGACTTTTAAATATATTAGTCACAATCATGTCACAATTAATTCAAAAAAGTTTAAATAATCTAACTCCTAACTACTAAAATTGAAAGGACTTTTTTCGAAATATCTTTCCCACTGGATATCATATGAAACGTAATAAAAATATTTTTTTGTAAAATAAGAACGATGCCTAGTTGTCCATGTTTTAATTGTCAGTACCACACAAAACATATAAATCCTATTTCTTAAATGTACAATTTATTCGTATTTAAAGTAAAATGCATTCAGCTATTATTTTCTAAACTATTCTTAGAATATCACGTACACATACTGAAAATGGCTGTATACGATTCGAAAATAAAATGTGTTTCATTTGCTCTCTCTTGTTAATTCCTTTATTAGGCACTGAACATAAAAATGAAATGTAGTGCTGCCATCTTTTATAAGGATTTGAATATGCTTTTTAAATTTCAATAAAGATATTAATAACTTTAAATAAATAAATAAATAAATAAATAAATATATATATATATATATATATATATATATATATATATATAGTTTTGAAACGAAGGTATTAAATTCGTGTAAAAAGTTAAGATAAGTGGGCGTGGTTAACAAGAAAAAAATTTTTTAATAAACATTAAACAACGAATTTAAGTATCCAACAAACAATTGTAAAAATAACACTTCATGTGAAAAACACCCTTCCGCTTCGCATGAAGTGATATTTTTACAATTGTTTATTGAATACTTAAATTCATTGTTTAATGTTTATTAAAAAAATTTCTTTGTGTTTACCACGCCTACTTATCTTAAATTTTTGCACGTATTTAACGTATTTATTACCTACTTTTCAAAACTATGTAATTTTTGTATAATTTTTAGTGCTGCCTTTGGCGCGTTTTATATATATACATAAATGTATGTATATGTATATAAAAAAATTAATAATAAAAAGGTTTTAAGCTTTCATAAATTATTAAAACACAAATGTAAAAATTTCAACTATACATACATAGTTATTATTCCTAAGTTTCATAAAACTCCAGTAAAATTTTGCACTGTCACTATTGGTTGTAATGCATATATTAATGTTGTTTGTAATCTTCTTTTAAAACTTTTAAAAGAAATTTATAGCTTAACTTTAAACTAGGACAATGAGCATTGTGTTAAAAATAGTTTTCAACATCTACATAGAATTAAAAATTTCAAAAATATTACAAATATCTGTACATTTGATTTTAAAGATTTATTTAATAATATAGACATTCAAGACTTACATAACACTATGTTAATTCTTTTTAATGGGCTTAAACATAGTATTAAAGAAGAAATATCGTTTCATTACTTTAACCCCTTAACGCGCGCTGTCTTCGCAGCGAGGACGCAAAATTTAAGATCCAGCTGCAAAAATTCATCCCGGAAATGTTTCAGCAAAAATTTACGTTTATAACATATCAGAAAAGGCCGGTTTTTTTTAACCTTAAAATTTAAAAATTCTTTTAGCTTAATTTAGTTCATGAATTCCGGTGGCAGTGTAATTTAAATGATCCGAATTGTCTTCCCCCGCAAAGGGTTAAAGCTTTACTAAATTTTATAATACATAATAATTTTATTCTGTACAATCACATTATATACCAAAGTATTAAAGGTATTCCACAAGGTGGTTCTGCTAGTTGTTTTTTATCTGATTTATATCTTCAGTATTATGAAAGAAACTTCTCTTTATGCAGGGATGGAACACGGGCGCAGAATTCATACCGGAATCCGTTTAAGAAATTTCTCTACCTATAATATCGTTGATTTAAGAAGTAGAAAATTTTCTTACATTGATAGTGGTATGAATTCTGCGCCCGTGTTCCATACCTGCTTTATGTAATGACTTAATGTTCTACCGATATATTGATGATATTATCGTTTTTACTTTAATGATAGCAATGCTAACACCTTCATAGATAATTATCCTCAAAGAATTCATTGACCAAAAAATTAAATGAAAAGTAAAGAAATAAACTTCCTAGATTTAAAAATTTATAATGACAATGGAAAATTAGATTTTGATATTTTTGATAAGAGAAAAGAATTTTCTTTTAAAGTTAATTTTTTTACTCATTACAAATCATGTTTACATAAAACTATTTATAAAAATATTCTAGTTAATTTCCTCTACAGAAACATCTATGTTCTGATAAATATAAAAGTAAAAACGTTAAATAAATCTATTTTCAAGCTTAGACTTTATGGTTATCCTAAATTTCTAGTAAATTCAATTATTAAATGTTATTTCTAATTTATTCTATCCTGGTATATGGCGTTAGCATTTAAAAAAAAAATAATGATAAAATAAAAATAAATAAAAGGTGCACTTTTGTATATTTTTAACCAAAAAAATTTCAAAAAATGAAAGACAATAAAAAAGGTGGTGGTTGGGTGGGCAGATGTTTGATTACGGAGGATGGGTGGTGTTTTTTGGCTGGATGGTTGAGAGGGATTGTAAAATTAAAAAAAAAAAATGTCATTACTTTTTTTCACTCTAACAGATGGCGCTCATTCCTCTATAACTTGTTCTTTTGAATCCATGAAACACTTCTATCTCTACATGATATTTATGAATTACGAATTTACGTAACTGAAATTAATCTTTGTAATAAATTCAAATTTAATTAAATTTTAACTTTAAGGTTTATTTGTTAAAAATTAGAACAAACTAATTACGCTAAAATTTAAACTAAAAATTATTTTACTTAATCGTTCAGTAGATAAATTCATTTCCCTTATTAACTTTGACTTTAATGTTTTCGGTCTCATGGCTATCGTGGAGTGTTTTTCCTTTTTCAAAAGTAAAGAATGTTAAAATTTAGTTTTATTAAATTTCCTTAGTGTTGATTTATTATAAAGGGATTGGTGTTTTATGTTTAATAAGTGTATTTCTCTCATGGTTTTTTCCACTTCATAAATTTATTATGAAAAAATTGGTGATTGAAGTTTAATAAGTTTATTTCTTTCTTGGTTTTTTGCACTTCATAAGTTTGTTTCTAACTTGTTTTTTTCCACATATTGTTTGAAATTATTTTCAAGTCTTTTAGGTGACCTTGGGCATTGCATGCTGTAAATTTTAGCAGCTTGCATACAGCATGAAAGAAAGATCACCTAATTTGCATACAACATTCATTCAGTGCCCTTGAAAAAGTGGTGAATTTGTATGCTTCAGTATTGCGTTGCTTCTTTTTTCTTTTCGTCAACTTCATTCGTTTTTTATAGTTCTTCATGTGGTACTTGGTTTCATATAATTCAATGTTTGAAAGGGTTTTCGATGTATATATATGTAAGATCTCGACTCGTGTCTAGGGGGTGGGGTCAATGAGTAGATCTTGATTATACACAGCACTTTATTTGAAGACATACGAAATATAAATTACACAAAAAAGGCACATAAGAATTATTTTAACAGTTGATATTCGCCAGTGACCAAGTCTTATTCCTTTGGTTTAACAAGAAGCTCACAGCATTAAGAGATTATCACAAAGAATTATTTAAGGACCTTCTTAGTCCAGTCAAAATAGGAAAAATAGAAGAAAAAAATCGTGTAGTTTTGAAATTTTGCATACTCATAGCCGAGGGGGTCCTGAACAACGTACTAAAAGTCCCCGCCCGTGGGAGGTGAGCGGGGGGCAGGGGGGGCAATTAAGGGGGGCAATTTTCAGTTTTTATTAAATATCTTAAAAACTATCGCATTTAGAGAAAATATGTCAATTACAAAATTAATCTACGTAAATTTTCCTACAAAAATGTATATTACATTTTGTTTGTACGATCATTAGTTTAGAAGATATAGGGAGATGAAATAACACATTTTCTTGAAAAATTCTTTTTTGCAATAGTAAAATCAACTAAAGTGTGCAATTAAAAGGGTTCTTGTCAAATATTTTCTAATGTAAAAAACAAATATATACATAGGGAATATGCAAGGATAATACAGCATGTTTTGTAAGTTTTAAATAATTTTAAGGATAGTAGGCGCAAGTTGCGGTTTGAGTAAAAATCTGGATAAGTCCAGACAAAATAAGAAAAATAGAAAAAAAAAATCGTGTAGTTTTGAAGTTTTGCACACTCATAGCCGAGAGGGTCCTGAACAACATACTAAAAGTCCCCACTACACGATTTTTTTTTTCTATTTCTCCTATTTTGACTGGACTTATCCATATTTTTACTCAAACCGCCACTTGCGCCTACTAGCCTTAAAATTATTTAAAACTTACAAAACATGCTGTATTATCCTTGCATAATCCCTATGTATATATTTGTTTTTTACATTAGAAAATATTTGAAAAGAACCCTTTTAATTGCACACTTTAGTTGATTTTACTATTGCAAAAAAGAATTTTTCAAGAAAATGTGTTATTTCATCTCCCTATATCTTCTAAACTATTGATCGTACAAACAAAATGTAATATATATTTTTGTAGGAAATATTACGTAGATTAATTTTGTAATTGACATTTTTTCTCTAAATGCGATAGTTTTTAAGATATTTAATAAAAACTGAAAATTGCCCCCCTTAAATGCCCCCCCCTGCCCCCCGCTCACCCCCCACGGGCGGGGACTTTTAGTATGTTGTTCAGGACTTTCTCGGCTATGAGTATGTAAAATTTCAAAACTACACGATTTTTTTCCTCTATTCATCAAATTTTGGCCTTCGTTGCCTGGACTATTCTCGCACTATAATACATTAGAGAACCAAGCCTCCCAGGGCACTACCAGACTAATCTGAAAATTTCATGCTCTAACTATTGTGTAACGAGCGGATCAGCCTACGCGCTGATGGTCTGACCAGCTCTCCACTGTAACTGGATACCAACTAAGTTTTTTGCTTGTCAACACGTTCGCTGGTTACACCAGAGACAGCGCCAGCTGTTGACTGTAAAAGGAATTATTTTCCACATGTATGTATATGTGTATATATGTATATAATTAATGAGTAACATTCAATTACTCGTTCTAGCAAAATAGTGGTGAAGTGGAAATCGTATTGTGTTTTTGTGGGTTAATGCCCATTATCAGAAAACTCCTCAGAGCTTGTCTACTTGAGCTTGTCTGCTTGTCTACTACCTCCCATTGTCTACTTGAGGAACCTGGGCCTGGGTTGGATGTCTCTGTAGGAATCTTTGTAATATATTCTAGTTGATATTTGTGCGAATTTCGGAGAAAACCACGAAAAACTCCCAACGGCTAGATCAACGATGGTAACTTATGTTTCGAACCCTTTAACTACCGTCTACTAGTAGTGAAACTATAACTTCACGGTCAACTATCTACTAAGGAAGAATGATTTACAACAAAAAACATGTTTATAATGAGATTGCAGCCGTAAACAGTGGATGTGTTTTTACCATAAATACATTACAAATAAAACACAGTCAGAAATTTGTAAAAACTTACTTGAATATTTAGTCATAATCGTTATATTTATACTTAACCCACTGCCAGTCGTAACGCTCTAAAGTGCACTAAATAGTTGTCAAATTTAGAGACTCTTTTATTCAACTATCACGAATAATTTTGAGGAATGATATTTGATATATAAAAGGGACAAATAACCTTCGAAATAATTAGGAAATCGTTACAGCTAAAATTTAGGGGTGGATATTGAATAAAAAAAAGTCCCTAAATTTGGCAACACTAACCAGAGGAGTGAAAATAAAGGTTTAAATAAAGGTTAAAGTGAAATTAAACAAAGGGTTAAAGGGGTATGCTACTCTGGAATTTAAAAAAAAAAAAAAAAAAAAAAAAAAAAAAAAAAAAAAATGGTGACACAGCATTAAGTAAGCCAATCACGTCGGAACAAATCAGACAATAGACAATCCCCGACTACCTCACCATAGGTAACCTCATACACTTAAAAAGTCGTTGTAACGTATTTTTTGAAAACCTTTCCGTATTCAGTGTTCAGTTCAATTCAGTTTAGCTTCAGTCTTCATGAAAAGTAGACGTGCCTGAAAGTTTTCCTCAAAACGTTACACGAGTTCTTTTCAAAACTACTTTTCCAACACGGTTGACATGGTATCTCAAATTCTATTTAACCAATTTAATTCAATTTTGTACCAACCTTCAATATATAACATTCTATCGCCCTTACCACTTTTGTATGAAAATTATTATTATTAAATTAAAAGCTGTGAAAAGAAAAAAGTCGATTTTTTTTTTTCAGACAGTAGCAGTCAAAAGGGGTATATAATTTCACTTTGTGCATTTAAATTTAGTTTTGTGGGTCATTTTTTAAAATCCCATGTTTCTTATTACCCCTTTTATACAAAACTACGGGTTAATAAGAAACACTATCATTTTAAACTTAAAAATGTTATTTAGCCTGCTTTTGCTTTTTGATTATTTTGTTATTTTGTCAAAATAGGAACTGGAAGAAGAAAGATACTTTGCTACGTTTTAGGATATACAGTGGTACATCGGGCGTGTTACACACATCAAAGAAAACACTTGTGTAGTGAGGTTTCTCAAACAAAACCTAGAACAGTTAACTTGGCTAAACCATGACTACACTGAAGAAGTAGAAAAGAAATGTATTTTCTATAGACCGTATTAATATTTACTCATCGGAAACGGACCTTTCAAATTAAAACGATATGACTTGGTTAAAAAAAAAGCATTTGTTTCAAAATATGAAAAGAGAAATTAGACTGTCAAAGTAGTGACTGTTAGCCTATTTTCAAAATAAGTTTAGTTAAATTAAAAAAAAATTCCTTCTTTTCATAACACCTAAAACCTTTTTTTTTTTTTTTTTTTTTTTTTTTTTTCTGTCCTGATTTTCAAGTCTTATGTTTAAATATAAAAGAGTTGTTCAAACTTTCAGCTTATACCTTTTTTACCATAATTTTTAGCTAAGCTATATTCGAAAGAATTTCGAGGAAAAATTCTGAAAAAAATTGTGGTTATAATATACACTTTGGAGATGATTTTGATTCCCGAATTTGATTTTTAATCCTTTTAAATGGTGAAATGGCTGGCTTGTTTTTTATTACCACAAGTGGAGTAACAAGATACAGTCGCCTGGGGTAATAAGATACAAACAAATAACTCCTTTCCATTTTTACTTAGCAGGTTCATTATTTTTTTGCAGAAAGCTAACGATGATATATATATTGTATTTATAAAACAACTTCATAAACTTAAAGGCAAACCCTTCCCTAGGGATTTTTTGTTTGTTTCTTATTACTCCACTCTTCCCTATGCTATAAGCAACAATAATGAAAATATCTTTTATTCCGATAGATAGCAGCAGAAACAAAATTAAACTCAATTACCAAATATCTAATTAAGATGTAAAAAAATGAAGACAAAAAGATTATTTAGAATACAAGTAATAATATGTATATTTATATATCATTTGGGTTATTGTTATGTCATTTGTTTCTTTTATCGGATTGTATAATGTACAGTCGGGGGGAGAAAATACAACACTCGACATAACTTCTTTGCTACTTCTTTGCACAAAAATGTAATAGGTATGATTCGACGAGGAATTGTGAGTAGTTTCAGAAAATGAAATGAAATTTCGAATTGAGGGTCGTCTACATATTAAAACGTGCACCAACTTTGAGTTTTTCAAAGGTAATGCCCTATTTTTATTTTATATTTGAATTCCTGGTATCGGGACAATGCGAAAATGTATATTGGTTGAATATTTTACTTAATTTTCATAGAATTATAAGCGTTCAAATTTTGAAGGTGCTAATGTTAAATTCATGTTTCAAACTTTTATTAATATCTTCACAAAAAATAACATGATCAATATCTCTCTCTATATATATATATATTTACGAGCTATAGTGAAGAAACCCAATCATAATCCATCATCTCTTTTGATTCTGAAAAATTTTTCTAATTGTGAAAAATATTAATAAATTCATATTCATAAAAATTATGACCTATATTAATTTTTACATAAAATGAATCGTAATACTTGAAAATATGGGTGTGAAAATTTGCAGCTCATTCCAGTTATTAGTTTTCGAGATATAAATACCGTATTTTCCGGAGTATAACGCACAGGTCAAATAAATGAGTTACACACCAGAAAATTTAATTTACAAATAAAACTATGCTTGTAAGAAACAAATACTTGTTAAAAAATAGTTTTTACTGCAAATTTAAATTTCCGGTGTATAACTCATTTAGCAAACCTGCGCGTTATACGCCGGAAAATACGGTAAATCTTTTTTTTGGAAAGGCTTAGAAGCTCATCACTTATAAAGTTTTGCATGAGATAACGAAGCAAACAGGAAAAGAGAAAATTAAACAAAATATTTTTATTTTTTATTTACGGGTCAAATTATATAACAAGAACGTCAAACGCAAAGAAGTGAAATAAAAATGATGAGTTTTAGACATTAGTGTTAGCAGAGCTGCCAAGTTTTTAAACTTTTAAATCAGTATTGACACAAGTATTTTTAAATGGAAAATGTTATATATATATTTTTTAGGCGATTAATATTACCGAAAACAGCTGTAAATTTTTTCCGTTTTGAAGTCTCCAGCCAAAAACAGTAGACTTGCCACATGTGAGTTAGCATCAAGATTTCTTGTTTTTAAAGAAGACAAGCCCCGCCTTTTATCGTTCTTCAAAACAAACCAATATAAAAAGGAAAAGTACACTGTTAAAAATTTCAGTTCAAGGTTGAACCAAATGTTGGTACTAGAGTAGCTTCAGTTTGCTAGGTTGAACCAAAACTTGGTACAACTATAGCTGCAACCATGTGATGGTGAAACCTTCTATTATGATTTGGTGTTTCTTGTTTAAAAAAAGCACCAAATTATGGTAAAAAAAATTTCCGTCTTATGGATGTAGCTATTGAAGTACCAAACCTTGGTTTAGTAAAGCGCCAAATAATGGTAAAAGGTTTCACTATCGCATGGTGGCAGCAAAAATGTACCATGTTTTAGTTCAACCAAGGAGAAAATTTTTAACAGTGTAAATGTGACTTTGAGTATTCGTGTTAAACCCTTTATTTTACGGCCCACCAGCGGCCGAGCGGTTCTGCGCTCAAAGCTGGTAGATGGGAGGTGCCGGGTTCGATCCCAGGTCGCGCTCATCGACCTAGCCGTTCGGAGTTTTCCGTGGTTTCCTCCGAAACTCGCGTAAATACGGGCTAGGATCCCTTAGAAAGACCCCCACGGAGGGCATTCCCCCTATAGGCCTAGGACACATAAGGAGTCAATCGGCCTTAATCCTCCAACCAACCAACCCTTTATTTTACGCTCGTAAAAATATACTCAAGTGGCATTTACCTCATCGATTACTGGTGATAAATTTTGAATCCTTTAAATGAACACCAGAAGTAGAAGAAAAAAAATGAACTAAATGGGCGGAGCTTGCTGTTTAAAATAGAAAAATAGGTCAAATGTAAAAATTTTCAGTTAAAAAAAAGAATGGAATTAGAATGCAAGGCAGGCTTGTAAAATCGTTTCTTAGCTACCGTCATAGTTAAAGGCTTAATCATTTAGTTCATATATTGCTTTATTTTATTTTATTTTATTTTATTTATTTATTTATTTATTTTATTTTATTTTATTTTATTTTATTTTTTGTAGAGGGGAGGATTATTATTTTAACACTTTCGCGACTGCATATTGAGGGTAAGGTCCGCCTGTGGGCGTTATTTTCCGAAGTTACAATATTTCAAAACAACATTTTCTGTATTCACATTTATATTACAAATGGATAAACTTTATAATTATATTCTTTCTAATCAAAGTATCCGTATCCATAGTATATTTGATTGTACAAATATGTATATAGGGTATATTCTTAAGAAATAAATAACATAGAAATTGCGAAAGAAATGCGCACTGGCGGAGTTAAAGATTTTCAAATGACGTGAATCTACATCAGCGGTCGCGAAAGTGTTAAGGATACTTTAGTTTTTAAAATTTTATAAATATATTTTAACTTTATGTTTTTTTGTAAATATATTTTAAAACTTTTGTGACCGCAAGATTTTGTCTTTTTGACAGTAAGGTCCGCTTTTGGGGATTATTCGCCTAAGTTACAATATTTCAAAACAAAATTTTCTGCATTCACATTTAAATTATAAATGGATATATATTATAATTCTATCTTTCTGATCAATATATATCTATCCATAGTATATATTATTGCAAAAATATGAGCTCTGGGTACATACTTAAGAAATAAGTAACAAACAAATTACGAAAGAAATGCCACTGGCAGAGTTAAAGATTTTCAAATGACGTGAATCTACATCAGCGGTCGCGAAAGTGTTAATTAAGAAATTAAATTTTCATAGAAATTATAAAACTAATCGTACAGTTTCAAAGAATTAAACTGAGTAAAGCTGGTAAGTACGATTAAAATTGTTTAATGTTTACTTCATGAAACCTTACAATAATTTATCCGAAAAGATTTAGTTTATGAGTTGTTGAAATAGCTATATTATTTCAGTTCGTATATTATGTTCCACCTACAAAAGAAATTTTAAGCTTTATTGGTGATCAATATAGCCATGATAGACACTTTTTAAATGAAAAATATCGCACATTTTTCAAGGAGCATTGTCTGACCAATCGTATGTGTAATGTATTTAAATATACCTAAAATATATTATCTAGAAAAGTATTGAAGTATATGCGTATCTAAAAAACTGCATCCAGGATAATTAAGGTGCTGTAAAAATGAAAACATTTTTATTAATTTTTATAATTATTTTTCTCTTGAAACATTTTCTGTGTAAAACTGTAAAATTTTGTCTAATTCTTGTAGGATCTTAATTTTATTTTTCTACATTTACAGATAATCCCCAAACCCATTTTTCATTATAACTCTATGACTACTAAAGACAAACTGCATACTTTTCCGCACTGCCAGACTCTCAGAAATTCGAATGTGAATTCACAATTGGCAGTTGCTATTGGCGCTCATTTTAATATGTAGATGACCCCTAAATCAAAATTTGACATCATTTTCAAAAAGTGCACTTAATTTACTGTTGAAGGGTGTCTATTATATTTTTCTGCGTCAATTAATAACGAAATTGTAGCGGGTGTTGAGGTTTTTTTTTTTTTTTTTTTTTTTCTAACTGTACATTTAATCCATATAATTTTCTTGTGCATTTTCCATTATTAAATGATAATTTCCATTATATTAAATATTTTCTTTCGCTTATAAAGATTAAAAAAAACTTATTATTTGTTGTTGTGCTAATGCCACTCTTTCACAATATTGCAATCTCTATCAAGTTATTATAATATATTTTAAACAAAAATATATCCATTTTCGGAGTTGTTTTAAAGTGAATCTGCTTTAGCATACCCCGATAGATGGCAGCATCAAACTATTTATAATGTAATTTGTTTTACTCTATAAATAATATCGTCATGATTATATGAATAGGAGAACATAAATAATATATACCTAATCGATGAAATAATCCTCATAAATAATATCTACTCTATAAGTAATGTAAGAAAAAAGTGGTATTTAAAATTCTATATCTGTGAGCATCCTTGACATATCTGAAACGAAGATGTTGGGGGCAGATTTTCTGGTGAAAATTTCTGATAGCATTTAATTATCTATATTCATCTGAAATATTTTTACACAAATATTTTTTAATCATCAAAAATAAAAAAAATAAAAAAATGTTTGCGCGATAGTTTCTCAATTAAGTACGACTGTCCACATATGGGACCAGGTCGAGTCGGGTTAGAGTACTCTTCGTAGGATAGGGGCTGGGCAGTAACTATCTAAGAGGGTCCTAGCTCGTAAATTACACGAAGGTACATTTATAGGAATTCACCTCTTCCTGGAATTTCATGAACTGACTTATATTACTTAAATTTCAAGATAAAAGTCCTAAAAACTTATAAGAAAATTACGTGATGTAATTTAATTCAAAAGATCTTAAAATGCGATTTTAAAAAATCTCAGTGAAATGTTTTTTTTTTTTTTTTCATTATTTAGTAGACATATACATTTTCTACTAATGTAGAATTCGGACGATACGCAACAATATAGGACAAAAAGAGTAAAAATATATAAATATATATTTTTACTCATTTTAAATATATATTTATAATATATAAATAAGAAATATAAGAAATAATTTTTGCTTGTTTAGAGAAGTGTTATTGTTGGGGTTAAGGCCAATTGACTGCGCTAGTGTCCTCAGCCTAGGAGAAATGCTCTCCGTGTGAGTCTTCTGGTTAATTTAAAGCAGGTAAAATATGATGAAAACATTTTTAAAACAATAAAGTACTAGCCTTGCCTTATATCTCTACCCCAACATAGGGTGCCTAGAATGAGGCACCCTAACCCAACAGTGATCCAGAGATTTTGCTCTCAAAGCAGATAAACGGCAGGTACCTGGTTTGAACACAGATTGCGCTCATTGGACCGATTGCACGTAGATTTTCATGATTTTCTCCAAAATTTACATGAATACGGACTACGACCAGACCGCATAGAAAGACTTTCCCACGGATAGCTTTCCATTCAGGTGTTGGGACATCGTGTAATGAATCGTTCTTAAGCCGCACACCATTTCCTTCTGACTTTTTTATATGTATTAATTAAAACTACAGACTTTATTCTTGCCTAACACGTTTGTTTAGTAAAATACGGAAAGTTTGTGCATGAAAATATTTTTCTGTGAACTATTAAAAGTAACTATAACAGTAGTCGCTACTTAGGATATTTTTGGCTATTTTTTGTGTACTGTTCTTAATTTTAGAGACCGTTACGGTCTTTAAAGACCTACTGTTAACAATAACATTACCGACGGAGACCGTTAACAAAATTTATATGGTACTTTATCAGTAATCATCTTTAAAGTTATCCAAGAATATCTTAAATATTATCCAGGATAAACTTCCGATGTCAGTATTTTAATTCAAAAGGACAGAACTTTTCGGTAGACCTAATCTTTATTCAAACGAATGCTGATTTCTCCAAAGAATATCTCAAAGATGTGATAACGCTAAGAATTTGGCAATTCAAACTGATCTCTAAAATGAATTTCTTAATATTTTTAATGCAATTTCTTCTTCAGTAACCACCCAGATACTACTGTGCTTTGATCATAGCCAACAGGACAAGAATAAAAGTCTTGTTAAATATATAAATAAATAAATATGTATGTATGTGTGTGTGTGTGAAGAAACTTACTTCCAATGAGAAAATCGAAAAAAATAAGTCTTTTAATTTCTTCAAAATGACGTGAGAAGCTAAGTTTCTATCTTTTTTCAACCACTTAAAAATGATGTATCAAAAAATTAGGAAATTTGTTAGAAAAGAAATATTAAAAACCGTCTAATAGATGACGTAATAATCATAAATAGCTGTTGTTAAGCGCCTCTGATGCGAGAATTTTTTTTTTTTTTTAAATTTCTACTTCTCGATAAATAAATCAGGAGGTAAAAAAGTGAATATTAGTGGCTATGATCTTATATATATCATTTTATCACTACAATGCGAAGAAACCAGTAAACAGATCATGATTAAATTATTAAGAATTTAAAATACAAACATAACAACTGCAAATATACATTATATATTCATTTTAAAATAAAACATTTCAATGATTGTTTTAATCGATACATGGCAATTCACAAGCCATTATAAAATTATTTAGTGAGTGTTGGCGTTAACGTCAATTAAATATACGATGGCCCAAGGCCTCGGTGGTGTGCCCTCCAAGCGTGTCTTTCTAAGGGATATTTACACTAATTTCAGATACAACCACGGAAAATTCCGAAAGGCTATATCGACAAGCGAGACCTGGGATCGAACACAGCACTTCCCGTCTACCATTTTTGATAGCAGAACCTCTCGGTCACTGGTAGGGCATTTAGTGGGACAAAATACAAGAATTAATATTTCAGAAAATGTGATAATAAAAAGCCAAAAACGGTATGTTCTACCCATTTATTATTATTATTATTATTTTAATTACGTTATCCTTAATCATCAATAAAGCACAGTTGTTAGGAAAGAAAATACGCTATATATATATATATATATACAGGATGATCAAAAAGTCATTGAAAAAATAACAAAAATATTATTCAAAGAATACTGACCATAACACTGTGCGACTTTCACTGAAATGCACAGAAAGACATGGGATTTGTTTTTATTTATTATTATTTATTATTTTTTTTAAGTAACAAAAGATTTATTGCCAAATCAGTTTAATTTTTCTCAAACATGTGGCATGTTAATCCAAAATTACTTTTTTACAGTGGCGCAGTAGATTCTAGAACGTAATTACGACTACAAATGTTCAGTGTGACGACCGTCATTCATGAGAATGGCCGTCAGACGTTACGCATCAGGCTTTATCTCATAACAATATTATATTTCTTTTAAAATGTGAGAGGATACTGAAAATACAGAGCCATTTGTTAGTGAAAATGTAACTAATATTTTTTCTCTTATATAGGAAAAAAAAAATCCCATGATTTTCTACGCATTTCAGTGAAAATCGTATGGCGCTCAGTGAAAATCGTATGGATCACCCAGTATATGTAAAATACTACAAAAGCGTCTCCCCCCCCTCCCTCTGCATTTCCCATGAATTTCGATTATTCTTTAAATACCAAATAAACGCCCCCTTACGCTCAGTGGTAGATTATATCCGAATATATGACAGTTTTTTAAGTTATTTCTTTTATAATATTCGCCTTTGTACAGTCGGTAACAAAAGTGTCCGAACACTAGCAAAAATTCCTATGCAAAAAAAGTACAATTCATAGGGTTTTGTTAAATAAATCCTTATCGAATCATGTTCTTACACTGACTAAAAATAGGATTCGACAAGGATTTATTTAATAAAACCGTACGAAGTGTACTTTTTTTTCATAGGAATTTTTGCTAGTGTTCGGACACTTTTCTTACCGACTGTAAATATAACATTGAATTGTATTATATTCAATCTGACACTGATTTTTGAAAATGGAAACCGTAAGCTTCCTAAAATAGTGTCAAATATTTTTAAATAATTTATTGGAAGGGGAGAGGCGAAAGTTTTTTTAATATTTCCAGTTAGTCTAATGTCGGTTAACCGAGAATTTATTGCATTTAATTAATTAATTAATTAATTAGTTTATTTATTTATCATTGCAACTTTATATATATATGTGTGTGTTTAGTTTTGTTTTAAAAATTTGCCACTTAATTTTACAAAAAAAATACATGTCAATTTCTATATTTCTTCATATTTTAACCGTCTATCCGCCCCTCCCCGAATACATACTGTATTTCCTTAAAGATTCAGGGGGGGCTTGAACGATATTTTACGGCATATATAATTATATTACCCCCGCTAATTAAAATTTAGAGCATTGTTCTAAGAAGGTATATAAAGAAAAAATTTTAGATATTGTAACATAGATTTTAACGGAATAAATATGGGGAAATCTCTCAGTGATATTTAAAATACAACAAGTGTCAATGAGATATTTGGGACCGAAATGTTTTGTATGGGATCCGGTACTTTCGCCCCCGAGAAGTGGTTTACAGAACTTCTTCACTAGCACCTCACCTCCGGTAAATATCGCCCCCGAGTGGTGTAAAATATAAATGTAATGGCAAATAAAAATATTAATATACAAGCAGTACTTCCCGAGATTTTTTTATATTTTTTTTTGTTCATTCACAATGTTGTTGCCGGTTTGTTGAAATTTTTTTATGGCTGGTTATTAAATGAAAATTTAACTGTAGAGTAATATTATTCATTTATTTATTAAATTTTATATTGATAGTAAATTTATTTATTTTTCAAATTGTATTTTATTTATTAATTTATCAATTTTATTTTTTATTGATAAATAAGAAAATAAGAGTACTGAACTGTTTTTCTTTTTTTTTCCAAGTATTTATCGATATATTTTACTTAGTCCATATAAATAGAAAATAAATGGATTTAATAAATTTTAAAATGTAGACAGGTTATTAATTTCATGTTGCTTTTTAGATACTTACACAATTGATTATATATATATTGTATAAGTGTCCAAAACTGTCATAATCGATTATATATGTATAATTTCAAAGCTATTTCATTTTCTTGTGGAGTCTTTTTTTAGAATCAGTGTTTCAATATGAAAATGTAAGACCATTGTCAATAAAATGGAATAAATTTTTGGTTGAAAAATCGCGCTCGTAGCTAACACAGAATTTAAGAGTATTAAGCATTGAATCAAAATCAAAAAACTTATGAAGTTTTTATCTAGAATATTCCATTGCAATACAGACTGTTATTCAGCAATTTGTTAAAAAATGAAATGTAAATAGTGAATAATAATGATATTAAAACTATGTATTTTGGAAAAAAAAACATTTAATATTTCTAGCATTAACAAATTATTTTCATCTTCAAATAATAGTGTCATGATATTCAACTCAGATGATTGCACATGTAGTTGTAAAATCCGTTTTAATCTTGGTACAAACACACACACACAGAGATATTATCTATATGTACAGTTATTTAAATTATATGCATAATTTTTTTTTTCTCATTTCTCTCTTATTTTCGAATACTATTTTAACTTAAAAGAATGGTGAATGGTAAAAAAAAAAAAAAAAAAAAAAAATGCATATTACCAAGTTTTTTAAATTTTCCTCTAGATTTTACATTAGTATACAGCTTATCAATATATTTGGATATTAGTTTGTGGATTGATTGATAAATTATAAAATAAATAAATAAATAAATAAATAAAAATAAAAAAAGTCAACTCTGAAATTTTATGGAAAATTTTAACATTGTAACACACACACACACATATAATAAATATTAAAACGTTTCAATTATTTAATTTTAAGATTATTATTAGTTTAAACAATTGCTAAACAATTACTAAAATCAAACCAAAATTAAAACACAGCTATGTAAAAAATATTGGTAAAAATGTAATAATATGAAATCGAGGGTAAAATTTAAAAACTAGATAGCATGGAACATTCAACTTTTAAATTTAAAATTTTGTATTTTATTTATTTTTTAATTTAAATAGTTAAAAAAATTAAATATATTTAATATTGTACATTTCAATGCACATGTATTTTTTCATAACTAAACATTTAAATAGCCATTTTCAATTTCTATCATCCCCTAAATCAAATACATACATATATATATTGCTTCAAAAAAAAAAATAAATAAATAAAATAAAACATAATGTAATATTTTATGTTGAAAGGAAACATTTAAATTTAAAATTAAATTTCGTTAACTTTCTACAATTAAACATTTAGTGTCCTATTACATATTAGTATTTTCTATTAAGTATGCGTATAAATTTATAACGAAAAATTTATAATGTTTGTAAAAAATATATGGATAAGAATGAAACAGGTTATTTATTTACTTGTTTCATTTTTTTAGAAAAAATAATACAAATGGAGAAATTGAAACATTTTATTCATATTGATACATATATTTTAAAGAACATTACTATAATATTTTTAATACTAATAATATTATGTTTTTAAATATTTTAAACAAATTTAATGAGTTATAAATACTTTTCTATGTATCTATGAACTCTTTATAATTCAAACTCTGTATTTATTTTACTAAAAGAAAATAACTTGGTTAAAGAGAAATATATAGAGAGATTATTAATACTTCTTATCAGCTACCAAGAACAGAATACTTGGGTCAATTTTCAAAATTTATTTTATTAAATTTTATTAAATTTTAAAAATTGACCCAAACATTCTGCTCTTGGTAGCTGACAAGAAGTATTAATAGTCTCCCTATATTTTTCTTTAAATCAATTTATTTCCTTTACAAAAATAAATAGTTTTGGATCAAAAAGAATCCATAGATACTTAGAAAAATACTTAAGTATCTAGATTTGTTTTTTATTTATTGATAAATAAATATATAAATAAATATCTATAGAAGTTTCTTTTATTGATTCAATGCTTTATACACTTAAATTTTGTATTAGCTACGTGTGCGATTTTTCAACCAATAAATTTACTCCATTTTATTCACAAAGGCCTTACTTTTTCATATCGAAACACTGATTTTATTAAAAGACCTCAAAAAAAAAAAAAAAAAAAAAAAAAAAAAATAGTTTTGAAGTCATACATATATAATCAATTACTTTGTAAAAAGTGTTCAAAAAGCGATTTGAAATTCATAACCTGCCTCCCCCTTTTTATTTATTTAGTTATTAAATCCATTTATTTCCTATTTATTTGGATTAAAACATATCGATAGATACTTGAAAAAAAAATTCGTAGTGCTGTAAACTTATTTACTTATTTATGAATAAAAAATAAAATTGATTAAAAAATAAAATAAAATAAAATTTAGTAAATTAATAAATTTACTGTGTGTGCACTAAAAATTTAATGAATAAATAAATAATATTACTATACACTTACTTTTTTTTAAATTAACAGCGATAAAAAATTCATCGAACAATTTTTTCATTCGAAAACTTTATTTTAATTCATATGTTTTATATTGAAATTAAAAGGGAAAATAGTGCGAATGAACAAAAAATATATCGAGAAATACTACATGTATATTTATATTTTTATTCGTCATTACGTTTATATTTTACACAACTCGGGGGCGAGCTTTCCGTAAACCACTGCTCAGGGGCGAAATTTCCGGGGGGCGAAATTTTTCGGGGGGCGAGATTTTTCGGGGGGCGAGATTTCCCGGGGGCGAAATGCTGGGGGCAAATTGCTGGAGGCGAAATGCTGGGGACGGTATGCTGGAGTCAAAAGTTCCGTAAATCGTTTTGTAAACCGCTTGATAATGCTTTATTCGTGAAGGATTTTTTATTTTTAATTAGTTTATATGACGTTGGTGTTGATTGCATTTGTTCTCAAAAGGATTTCTTGTATTCTTGTACATCATACTAAAGGTTTTACAGATAATTAAAACGAATAAGTTCAACGCTACTAGCTTCGCACATATGGCGCCCCTTAAATAAAATAATAGGCCGGTGCATCACCGCCATTTTTTTGCCTCAGAAGAGGACAGCATTCCCGCTTGGCGTCATTATCGCTTTCCTAATGATTTTAAGAAATCTTGACCTGAAGCTAATCCGGTCAAGATAAGAGCAATAAGCAACAATAATATTCCTAAAAACGTAAAAACACATTTTTTTTTTTTTTTTTTTCACAGTACATTCTCAGGATGTCATTTTATTCTGAAGATATCCTATGGATGTAGTGGGGTAAGATGTGTTGTTAGGGCAGTTTCTGTTTCTTTTACAAAATGTCGCCAATACAGTAATAGAAGGTCTGTGAACACTTTATATTCACTTCTTGAATGATTATAGCAGTTTATCGATAAACAAACTCCGGTATCATAGTTTACTTAGCTAAAATTATGAAATATAATAAAACAAGTTACTCTAAAGTAACGTAAGACGATAAAAAAAAATGTTTGTCGTTTGTTTATCAGTGAAACGCACTGGGTACATGTGGCAACCCTAAGGCAACAAAATGCCTGATGCGCCAGCTCGTTTATATATGAGCCTTAGTCGCGAACTTTTGTGTTTTTTAGTGTTTGTAATTCATCGCTTAGCTCCAAAGGTCTTAAGCTATAAATTAGAGATGAATAAAGATAAAATATTTATGCATATTGCATTAATTAACAAGTAGCATATTAATACATGTAAGTAGTGAGAGAATGTATGTTCTACAACAAGAGGTGGGGAGGTAGGATGTGGTGATGTTGCGATGTGCTGATATGCTGATGTTGTAATGTGCTGATATGCTAATGGAACGCAACATTCCCATTCACGACTACCTATTCGTATGATACAAGCTTGAAAGTAACCTTCTATAGTATATAACATAGCAATTTTAGGTATTGCATCATATTATAGTATTTAAAAAATAATTTTTTAAAACTTATAATCAATTATAAAGTTTGTAATATTTAAATTGAGTCATAAAATTACTTTTCCTAATATATTTTTTCCGCTAAAATTTTCATAAATCAATTTCCCCTTTTCTTTTTTTATGATATTTCAAAATAATTCACACACACTCTAAAAAATGCTCACTTTGAAATAAAACAGACACAGTTTACAGTTAATAAAAAACCTTTATTTTTTACAATATTTACAAGTATTACTCATCTAATAAGTATTGAATATAATTTCATCAATAAAATTAAGTTTGCAATATTTAATCTTAATCAATTTCACAATGTCCATATGCTAAACTTGTTATTCCATCTTCAGCAATGTATCGTTTGTCATCAAACGGACTGAGACTGATTTTATTTTGACAGATTGTATATAGTTTATGTTTTTCTTGGCCTATTTTTAATTGTTTTTCTATGCTTGTTTTCTGTTGCAGTAAGCACTGTAAATAGTCTTCATGACTAATTTTATGTCTAACAACCCTGGTTGACACACCTTTAGCTCTCTTTTTTTCACTTTTACTTGATTTGATAGAGTACATTTTAGCCTTCAGTCCTACAAATTCCAATGCTATTTCACCACTCAATTCATCTTTAAATTTCCCTATAACTTTTTTATTATCATCGGAATAAAGCGGGTGAGTTTTGGGATAGTCAGAAAAGTCAAATTCAGATGAATAATTTTTCATGTCTTTATATATATCATCGGTAGTAATATGGTATGTAAGCGAGTCTGTATCTGTAAATAACAGTACAGCTTGGTTGTTATACATTGGTTTTATATAATTATAATGAAAATTATACATTAAGAGTTTTGATAATTCGAGTATTGTAAACCCAACGTAAATAGGTCGGTTCATCAGAATGCTTGTTTTAAGTCTTTCTACAGCGGTTAAATCTTCATCGTACGTTTTAAACGATTTAAAAGTAGGTGATGCTATCAATTTTAATGCTCTCTTAGAGGTATTATTACAAAGTTCTATATTACGTCTTTTTCGCAAGTTTTCCATAGTCTTGCCGTATACACTATTATTAAGGAGTTTAAAAAAGTCCTTTTCAAAGGATGATGTTGCTTCTTTCCTTTTATTGGTGTTAAATAGTATATACTTTTTCAACCATGGTGCTTGTTTAAATTGAATGGCTTTATGCACTGCTGTAACTTTTAATCCCAGTTGCAGATAAAGTTTTAAATTTCTATAGTGCACAACATAATTCTTTTTATTACATAAGTTAGGTATTAACTTGGGTGTACCAACATATTTTCTGTTTTGCAGCATACTTTTAGCATAAGGTGATAGCATTTCTTCATTCAAGGTTAATCTTTCAGGGGCAAGCGGATAATCGTTATGTAATGTATGAAGGTGGTTAGGATAATGCAGATCAATTTCAAATATATACCCTATATCTGATTCATCGTCAAGGGATAAAATCCATTCTTCATTAATATTATGTATATCAACCCATTCAAAGTTGCCATAAGGTAGGTACTGGGACATAGCCCAAACGTAAAGGTTGTTCGCGTCCCAGTACATGATATAACTATTAGGCTCATTCGGGTTATAGTCGTTCATATAGGGATTATTTGCTCTAGCCAATCTTCGACTAATCATGCTAATACCACCTCGGATCCCTTTTTCTATAAGCAGCAACATGTTAATATCTGTTAAGAGCTCTAAAGGTGTTTCAGTCATTTTCAGGCACGCTTGCCATGCAAGTCCTGGAGTTGTAAAAAGATGCGCGCAATCAATTTCGTAGTATTGCTGACATAAAGTTCTAAAATTTTGAAATACATCCGCGAGTAACAAAACATCAGTTTTTACATATAAATTATGATAATCACCCAATGTCTTCATATTAAACGTGTTCCAAATAGTTTTGGCGTGTTGGTAATCGTCATCATCGATAATTTCATCATTCAATGTATTATAAAAGGCGCATGCTGGAGGTAGTTCGGTTTCTTCAAACTTATCAAAAGAAGTAAAGTATTCATATGGATAGACTCCTTTCCTCGTTAGCATATTCAACGGTGTATTAACAGGGAAATTCTCTTTCAAAATATTAAACTGGGATGAATCAAGATTTTTTACTAGTTTTTCTAGCGATGTAGGTAGGAATTGAAAGCTGTCTAAAAAGACTAATTGTACAGGATCCTTAGGTTTCTTCAATCTGAATGTAATATAGTTTTCCAAACTTGTAGCAATAACCTCTATCTGATGATTGTTATACTTGCCTAGTTTCGTCATGATGTGATGTCCATCGTAGTTTTTTAAATTATGAAAGATAATCGGTATTTTTTTAGATAATTTGAAATTCAAGTTGCAGGCGTTATGGGCCGCACCCCTAAATTCTCCTGAAATGTGACAATGATCTCTTCGACGATCCTCAGCTAACTGTTTATGGCATATATAACATACTTTAGCTTCTTGAAACTCCTTTTCCTGTGCTTCCGTTAAGACTATAGGCTTGATTTGTGATAAAATCTTGGTGAGTTCTTCCTTTTCAGTCATCATCTTTTCTAAAAAGTGTTCCACAGCGTCTTCCCCTCTATATACTTGAATTGGTTTAACGGAGCGTCCATCTGGCCCGATAATAACATATGCATATCCACAAGGTACATGATAGGCAATTTTTTCACTATGTGAATTATCAGATGACGGTGAAACCGAACTAACAGGAACAAGAAGGCTTTCGAAATCTGCATAAATACAGTAAGCGACAGGATGTTGTAAGTGCGTACCTGTAAATTTTAAAATGTTATTTTCCTCAGAGGGCATTTTAACAACCTGCACTTCATGTTCTTGACAGTACTGAATGTGGGTTTTCAATAAATCCTCTCTGCTAAATCGGTGTAGACATCTGAAACAGTAATGGGCTTTTAAACAATGTTGGGTTAAATCACCAAGTAGACGCGAAAAGTTTCGAATCAAGCAATAATGTTGCCTTTCTTCATCAGAAATTAATAATAAGCTGATAACATCACAATCATTTTTTGGAGAAATATAGAGTGGGCACACTTCATTGTCTTCAAAGCCAAAGACATTAATCCGTACATCATTTAATTTTTCAATAAGGGGTATCTTTGTTAATGGCACGGGACATGTTACATTACCTAGTTTAATGGTATTTTCATATGGCAGGTAGTGAGATACACGATGGGGTTGCTGATTGAAATGCAAATTCAGTTTATGCGCGATCAAACACCAAACAAGGCATTTTTGATCTTCGTTTTTGATATTTAGCACAGCCTTTTTCAAAGCAAGTTTCTGTGGTAGTTTAATATAGCTACTAGCAGCTAATGGATGGTATTTGGCCATTTTTAGTTCCAGATAATGAATTTTCTTAAAAATCCATCCAGATCCTCTTTGGATAAATTCATCTAGGGACTTATTAATCTTTGCATATCCTTCACGAATATGATGTTCAATAGTATTATCCAAAAGGTCAGTAAAACAACAACTTCTAAAAAAAGTTTGAATTTCTTCCATTTCGTCATTACCTCTTTTACGCTCCAAGCTCACTTTCATGACCATATACCACTTCAAAGCATTTTTTTCACGTATCTCATTCAAAAGTTTTTCATTTAATGCACCCTGTATATAGGTTTGAAATACTTCCATATCACATTCATTGCTTTCGTTTGGATAAAAAAGCTCTGTATTAAACGCATTTGAAGTGTTAATCTGTTTTTTAGCTCTTTTAGATTTTACGACAGGTGCAGCTATCTTCCGTTTTCCAGTAACAAGTTCATGCTCTTGTCGCTTATGGCATGTTAATTCTGCTTTCATATCAAACATTTTATCACATTCACTGCATGAATATCGAAAACTTTGATGAAATTTTAAGTGCCTCTGCAAGTTGTCCTCGCGCGTAAATACTTGCTCACAATGCTGACACTTTATCGGTGTTACTTCATCTTTACTGCGATGTATTAACATATGTCGATTCAGCAACCATTTCTGTGAAAATTCCTTAATACAAGAAGCGCAATAAAAACTTTCTGACACTCTCTTATCATTCATTTCAACAGATGAGGATTGATTTTTATGATTATGAATCATCGTATGCCGAATTAAGTTTGATTTTAACCCAAAGGCTTTTCCACACTCATCACACTTGAATAACTTTTCATCCGAATGGCTCATCAAATGACGATTCAGTAACCATTTCTGTGAAAATTCCTTATTACAAGAAGCGCAATAAAAACTTTCTGACACTCTCTTATCATTCATTTCAACAGATGAGGATTGATTTTTACGATTATGAATCATCGTATGCCGAATTAAGTTTGATTTTAACCCAAAGGCTTTTCCACAGTCATCACACTTAAATAACTTTTCATCCGAATGGCTCATCAAATGACGATTCAGTAACCATTTCTGTGAAAATTCCTTATTACATGTAGAACATCTAAAAACACTAATCATTTTCTTATCTGACGGTTCCATAACTTGACTCATTTTTTAAGAACAAGAGATAATCCAGACAACATTCATAAAATTTTTCATGCAAATGACTTGAAATTACAATCACCTTCAATTTATAGCATCGGAGTAAATACTTACTATTCTCTCATTGGCTAATTAAAGCTTCAATAAAATCAGAGCTTTTGATTGGCTAATGAAATTCACATGACCTTGAAAATATTTACATCTCCAACGCGCTTAATTTCAGACCGATAATAGTATGAATTAATGCTTCAATAAAATCACCGTTTGTGATTGGTCGAAAAAATCACGTGACCTCGAAAAATATTTGCATTCACAAAATTCTTAATTTCATAATGCTAATACTATTAATTTAATTTTTAAAAAATCATTGCTTCTGATTGAGTAAAAAATGTCTACATAAAATGTCTACATGAGTAAAAAATGTCTACATGTAAAACTTTCTAAAAAATAAATAAAAATAAAATTCATATAATCTCAAATAAAATTCATGACACCTCGAAAGTATCTGTATAAAAAACACTTAATTTTATAATGATAATATTAGGAATTCAAATCTCCCACATGTAAAACTTTCTAAAAATAAAAATAAAAATAAAAATAAAGGCACCTTAAAAGTATCTGTATAAAAAAACACTTAATTTTATAATGATAATATTAGGAGTTTAAGTTTCAGCTCTCTCACATACATAAGAATAATGAAAAATGTTAGTTTTCGTTACGTCAGAAGGTTCTATCAGCGTATGATAAAACAATAGATAACTGTTATCTATCATTTTACCCTGGCTCGAGTGCAATAGAAAGACGTGGTGAATCTACTCTAAAGGCAAGTCTTTTTAAAGTCTTATTAAACATATAGTATTTATTAAACATACATTATTTATTAAAATTCGGAATATAGTATCAAGTTATTAATTTAAATATGCTTTATTTATCATCCATTCTACACATCAAAATAAAAAATTTCCATCAAGCGCTTCGTTAATTAGCTTAATTAATTAATTTATTCAACAATCATGCTATTAAACTTTCTACACATTGAATTATATCACAATTTTTCTTTAAAAAATATTAATAAACTGCAAATTCATTACTTAAACAATCATGTTATTAAACTTTCTACATATTATATCACAATTTTTCATTAAAATTACTAATGAAACACCAAAAATAATGCTTAATCATATGGAAAAATACTTAAGCACCTTACTTGAACATAACTAACCTAAAAAACCTCTATGAAATTAACCTTCTATAGTATATACCACAGCAATTTTAGGTATCGCATCATATTTTACTGTTAAAAATAATTTTTAAAAACTTATAATCAATTATAAAAATTCATAAAATTACTTTTCCTAATATATTTTCCCGCTAAAATTTTTACAAAAACTCATAAGAATGTATATATATATATATTTCATTACCACTTTTGTTAATATTTCATCACACTTGAAACAAAAACATATATTAAATTTTCTTAATATTTTAAATTTAGTCTAATTTCATTAATGTTTCATCTTATATGTACCCATTCTCTATACGAGTGTTCGATGTTCAAAGATGGTATACATTAAAAGTTTTCCAAGGTTTTCTCCAAAACTTGTGTAAATACAAACTTGAATCACTTAGAAGACCCAGCTCATCCTCAAATTAATGATCTCACACAAGAAAATCATTTATTTTTATCGATTTTATTAATGTGAGACACTTTAAACAAAAAATGATAATAATTTATTTCATTAAATAAATAAAAAATACAAATTTTAATCATTTCGTTTTATTAAAAATGAAATTAGATTAATATTTTTATCATACATGCATCCATTCTACACATCAAAATAAAAATTTTCCATCAGCCACTTCGTTAATCATCTGAAAATAATTAATTTCCTTAATTATGCACTAAAAATCTACGAAAAAGATTTGTTTTTTCATTAAAATCATTACTTAATCATCTGAAAAATAATTAATTTCCTTAATTACGCACTAAAAATCTACGAAAAAGATTTGTTTTTTCATTAAGTTCATTACTTAAACATCTGAAAAATAGTTAATTGCTTTAATCAGTTTAGTTCATTAAACATTTAAATACTAATTAATTTCCTTAATTAATATTAAATATAGCTCTTAAACAACACCTTAATTAAGAAAATACAAAATTTTAATCTTTAAAATAAAAAAAATTTCAAGAAATAGTTCTAAATTCTCGGGACAGATGGCAGCACATTTTTGCAAATATTTTCACATTAGAAAAAAATCTATTTTCCACAGATTTTCTTATTATTTTCATCGCAAATTATCATTAAAAATGTTAATTAAAATATTAATTATACACTAAAAAACTACATTTATCTATTTTTTAAGCAATTATTTCACTAATTTTCAAAAATCCTAATTGATATTAATTACAGCACTCAAAATAACTTCCATTTAAATCCAATTTCATCTTAAGACCGTACTCAATTTTATAGAAATAAAAAATACATTTATTACGAAATCATAAAATAAATTACATTTAAAATCAACTAAATAAATACTAAATAACTTTTTTAAAATTACAAGTTTTCAAACAATTATGTCTCATAAAATCCTAATTAAAACATCCATCTCTAAAATAACTTGCATTTAAATCCAATTTCATCTTAATCTCTAAATAAATAGCCTTTAAAATCCAAGTTCAACGGAATACGATACACTGAATATTCAAGAATTCTAATATTAACTCTCGATAGCACAACGGTCAGAGCATTCGCTTGCTGAAACATAGGACCTCAGTTCGAATCCAGCTGCCGGCGAACGCTGAAAAACAAAATTTTTGAAAAAAAGAAGTTCAATAATTTCTCAATAGATGTCAGCACCAAACATATCCAGTAGAAGGAGAAGGAGCCCTTAACCCCTCAATACCCCTCACCCCTCCGCTCTTTGCTCCTGCTGAATTAGGAGCCCCCTTCTCCTTCTACTGGATATGTTTGGTGCTGACATCTATTGAGAAATTATTGAACTTCTTTTTTCAACTAAATCTCCTGTTCCCGAACTTTGTAAGTGGGGTATCTATAATATCATTCCTTGTAATAATTGTCATTCGTCTTACATAGGTCAAACTAAAAGAAATCTTGAATGTCGTTTACGTAAGCGTTCTTGGTGTGTCCCTAAGAACGCATTTCTAAATCTTCTATTGCGAAGCATACTTGGGAATTTGACCATAGTTTTTATTTTCAGCAAGCCAAAATTATCTTTAATGCCAAACGCGTTAGTTAGATTTTCTGGAAAATTTAGCTATCTATTTTAATCGTAGTAAAATTGTTAATAAAAAATCTGATTCCACTTTATATATATATATATCTTTTTTTTTTTTTTTTGTATGTGTGTG